>JAGFNQ010002755.1:56927-250806 GCA_024364735.1 Boesenbergia rotunda | reverse complement strand
AAGCACAAGGAAAAACAAGATTAAAGCTTTTTACACAAGAAGGATTTGTGCAAGATTCAGCAACCTCAAGAACAAGAATAATTCGTCATATAAGATTTCAGCAATCCGCAACAAGAAAGAGATGAAGAAGTACAGTAAGGCAGCAGGCGGAACTAAAGTGGTTGGGCTTTAGCTGCGTGCCTGGAATTCAAGGCAGCTCTGCGGCTTCCGCTGCGCTCCCCTCAATCGTATTCATCAGTAGACGTGTTCGATTTAACCTCGTCCATGGTAAAAACCAGTGGAGCGGTGCTCCAAGTGGAAGTGAACAACGTCGGAGTTGGATCGAGTGACGTGGCCTCAGTGGCAGCGGGGCCCACGACAAAATCTTGTCTTGGATTTTAGTGTTTCCCCAGTTTTACAATTTCAAGGATCCATCAGAACATCCTCCTCCAACAAAACAGAATCAATAGTTGGAGTAATTTAAAGTTTAAATCAATGGGCATTGTTTTAATAAATTTAATACCTATTTTTGAGCTGTTTGTGGAAGAGATCATGATCCATGAACTTGTATTAGGGCGTTGTCATGTTGCTCGAATGGATGATTTTGAGGATAAGATGCAATGCCGTAATAAAGAAACAACACAGTGCTTGTGCTCGAGGCTCTGCACCATTATCTTGTTTGCATCATCGGCGGCAGCACCTCCAACAGGGCCTTCAATTTGGCAACTTCATCGGGCGTTCCGGTAGTTGAGTTTATCAAGTTTACAGCAGTAGGAACCGTTGCAGATCACGATTGAAAAAAAAGAAAACCCTTTATCATCAGATATCCAATTTACGATAATTAATTTTGAAACAACCGATCGAGTCATGTTAATTCAATCTGAAACTCGATCTTTAAACATCAGAAAAATTAAGAAATTATTCTGCAGCTACACCTAAACAAACTCATATAACAATGTTGGTAAAAATTGATTGGTAAATTATAATATTTAAAATATAATTTTTAAAAATAAATTATTATATAAATTATAAATTAATAAGTATTAAAAATAAATTTAAAGCTTAAAATTTTTGACACAAAATATATAGAAGCGTTCTAAATTATTAGAGATCATTTATATTTCCAACGTGAAAAAATAATTCAAAAATGATATCGGTTAAAATTATTATATGATCATTTTTTGTTAATTATTAAATTTAAATATATGAATATATTTTAGGAGACTATAGAGTCCAATACTACTTTCAAAGTGATTAAATAATTGAAAAATGATTACGTAGCTGGTATGACAATCTGATAGCAGTATTGATCTAAGTTGATATATAAAGTTAGCAATTGACTAGTGAAATTGTTAGATTCGTATAATAGTTTGGCTAAAATATTACAGACCGGGTTGCTGTGCACCTGGAAGACTCGGAACTCTTGGATTCAATCTAGGCACGTAATAATATTTTTTTTTTGTTTTTCTTTATATATTATATGTATTTAAGATTTGAGATTTTAAAATTTAAAAGTTGAGTTATAGTGGATGATGGGATTGAATATCCCGTAGCAGACACGGGGACTGAAAAAGCTGTATGGTAAATCTGTCGAGCAGGAACGACCCTTTTGTTGTGACATCAGAGACCCTCTCGGGGAAGGGCAGGGGCGGAGCCACCCTTGGGCTAGGGTGGGCTCCAACCCCATCCCATTTTTTTAAAAAAATTAATAATTTTGAATATTTTTTCATTTTTGTTTGGTTAGTTAATCACAAATATATTAATGAGTAAAATATCAAATTAAAAATAAAATATCAAATAGGAATGATAAATTTTATAAAAAACATTATATTCATAAATTAATAAATATATTAATTCTAATTTGTTTAATATTTTTATCCTAAATTTATCGATAGTGAAGTCTCTTTTTCTCTCTGCAACATCATTTCTTTTCCTCTAATTTTACTCTAATCTATTAATTCCGTCGTTGACAAAGAGCCAACAAACGTTGGCCACTCAAGAAATGGTCGACAAGGTGCTCGTGAGGGGGGCACTGCCTCGCCAGGTGATCAGGAATTGCTTCATGTGCCACCACTCGCGAAGCGACCGCACGCGCACGAGGTGAACGCTACCTCCCGAGGCAACTAGCAACAGCTTCGCGTGCAATCACTTTGCGAGTGGTCGCACGTGAGGTGACCACTGCTTTGTCAGATAATGAATGACATAAGTCTAGGTATGCAAATATAAATTATATCTTATAATTTTATTTAACATAAATTAATATACCAAATCTATTTCTTTTTCATCCTATAGAAAATCTTATACAAAGATGGTCACTTACTTAATTTTTCTTGTTTGCTCACAATTCTTGATACTTCAACTCTCAAGGTTCTCAATTCTGTCAGCCCTAGGTAATTTTAAATTCTGGCTACGCTACTGGGGAAGGGGACCCGAAAACCAACTCGAGTAGTTATCACCCCGGAGCTAGCTTCAGGAAGACACACCCTTGAGCTCACCTCGGGGTTAAGACCCCGAGAGCACCTCGGAGGGGCGGATACCCGGGACCCCTGAGCCAAAGAACCTCGAGATCACCTTGGGATGGTGGGGCCCAAGAAACACTCAGGCAGAGGACCATTTCCCGCGGATCGGCGAAGTCATCCTCATATCCATTATGACGAGTAATCACTGCCCATGATTAGCGGCCATAAAGGCCTTAATCATCGCAACGACCCGGATGACAGAATCGCGGCGACCGTTACCAGGGTGAACCATCAACCGATAATCACGGGGACGTAGCGAGGATCATGGGTGCTTGTGGATGGCCGACGCAGGTATAAAAGGTAATCCAACCCCTCCGGTAAGGGGGTCAGGCATTCTCTGTTACTTATACATCTTTCTACTTTGTACTTCTCCTCTCCATCGAGGCACTGACTTGAGCGTCGGAGTGGGCTCCGCCGGACAACCTCCGGCGTGTTCCCCTAACGCTCATATTGATCTCGCAGGGTGCAAAGATCCTCCCCTCCCGTCAGCATCCGCGTGGGCTGAACCTCGGTGACTGGCCATCGACGTAGATTCCTTCCGGAACAAATTTGACGTCGTATGTGGGAAACTATTAAAGCACCCGAAGGAGCACCGATGGCAGAGCCAGAGGGAGAACCCACGACCTTAACGAAGCAGGAACTTGATCGCCAAAGAGCTACCACCATCGGAGAAACGCTCCGGCATCCACCAGGGGAACCCTTCGATTCTCCACGAGGAGCCTTGGATCGAAGGGAGAACCTCGTGACCAACTTAGATTCCACTTACAGGGCCTCACCGGAATTCTGCGAAGTCTTGCAAGTGGATCTCGCCGACCCATGAGAGGATGAAGTACCCAAAGAAGAACGGAGGAAGGTCGAGAACGAGAAGTGTAGATTCACCCTCAACATGGAGGGGGAATTACGCGAATCGCCCTCGACCTTGTGCCGGAACTAAGAAGTCGTCTCGTAGATTGCCTGCGGAGCCACAAGGATGTCTTCGCCTGGGCCACCGAAGAAATCAAATGGGTACTTCCACTGGCGTTAGCCATGCATTATCTGCATGTCACCCCGGGAGCCCGTCTTGTGAAGCAGAAACGGAGACACTTTTCACTGAAGCATGATAAGGCTATCCGAGACGAGGTACAAAAGTTGCTAAAAGCTGGATACATCAGGGAAGTTCAATTCCCGGCATGGTTGGCTAATGTAGTCCTCGTCCCTAAGCCGGGAGGAAAATGAAGGGTTTGGATCGACTTCTATGACTTGAATAAAGTCTGCCCCAAATATTGTTATCCCCTGCCTCGGATAGACCGGTTGATAGACTCCACAGTCGGTTGTGAGTTTATCTTAATGTTGGATGCCTACCAAGGCTACCACCAAGTCCTGCTTGCTCCCGAGGATCAGGAGAAAGTTAGTTTTGTGACGGCCGACGACACGTATTGTTACAACGTCATGCCTTTCAGCTTGCGTAACGCTGGTACCACGTACCAGCGGATGATGGACAAAGTCTTCAGGGACCAGATCGGGAGAAACATCGAGGTGTACGTGGACGATATCCTAGTCAAGACGGACAAGGGTGTTGGAGCAATTGGCCCTAAGATGGTCCGGTGTGACCATGGGTTTTGATGTTTGTGCAAAGGGTTTAAGTTAGGTTTACCTTTGTATTTGATATGCGTATGTTGAGTGTGCAGGTTGTACAGGATACACATATGGACCTGACTGGACGACCACAGTACGGTGAAGGATGGCATGGAGGCCAGCTGGAGGCTGGCGTGCGCATCTGAGGGACCATGGAGTGCAGGGACGATGAGCTGATGGGCGCGGACTTCGAGGCGTACGTGAAGGGTGGCATGGAGGCAAGCTGGAGGCTTGCGTGCGCATCCGAGGGACGAGGGCCGAAGATGAAGAGGGCGCGAAGGCAACAGTCGAGGCTGCGGAGGAGTCAGTCGAGTCGTGAGGGTACGAGTGCAGTGTGATTGTACTCGGGAAATCCTAGGGTTTGAGTGCGGAGTGGAATGTACTCAGGATGGGCAACCTTAGGTGGGTGAGTAGACCAGTCGACTGGCCTGGGGGCAGTCGACTGATGGAACTCACAGAAAGGTCTCAGCTTTGGGACCAGTCGACTGCCCTTGGGGCAGTCGACTGGTAGGTGGCTGGTGAGTTGGCTAAAATTCGAACGTTGGGGTGTAACGGTCGAATTTGGCTGGCACCAGTCGACTGCCCTGGGGGCAGTCGACTGGTAGCGAGAAATCAGCCCCGAGTCCTATTTAAAGAGGACGTCGTGGTGGCTGAGTTTCTTGACGAAACTCGCTTGGGTAAAGCGTGTTAGTAGTCTATTGTGTTCACAAAGCGTCCGAGGTGTTGTGGTGAGGTTTCTCCACCCACAAGGAGCGACACGTGATAGCCGGAGGTTATCCGGGGAGTGATCCACCGACGGATTGTTGGATTAGTCACCCGGCCGGGGTGGATACCAACTAAATACAGTTTGTTAGCATTGTATTTATTGTTTTATTTGTATTTCCGCTGCGCTAACAATCTTGTAGGAAGAAAGGGTTCGGTAAATTGCTATTCACCCCCCCTTCTAGCGTACGACATCGATCGGATGAGGAAAGAGTTCGAAACGCTATTCACCCCCCTCTAGCGTACGGAATCGATCCTAACAATTGGTATCAGAGCGAAGGACCGCTCGTGATTGGACTAACCGCCAAGAAGAGCAAAAGCTAGAGGGAAGAACATGGAAGATAAGTTGGGGGAAGACATCAACGCACCACCATCCTACAATCATGAAGAATTCGGCTATTGGAAGTCAAGGATGGAAAATTGGCTAGGAATAGAATGGGATTGTAGGATGACCATTGAAGACCCCTTTGAAATTCCGAGAGACAAACATGGAAAAAGGCTTAGACCTAGATCTTGGACTAAAGAGCAACAAGATCAATTTAGGGCAAATGATAAGGTAATCGATATATTGATTAATATTTTGCCTAACCATGTTTTGAGTAGTGTAGGTAAATATGAAAATGCACATGATCTATGGAAAAAGATAGAAGAAGTCCATGAAAACCCTACACGAGTAGAAGAAGAAGAACCTAAGGAAATGGGCTTGATGGTCCAAGAAGAGGAGAGGAGCTCGACATCCGAAGAGGAGAAAAAGGAAAAAGAAACGGAATTGTCAACATCCGAAAAAGAAGAAGTGTCCACATCCTCAAGTGAGGAAGAAAGTGAAAAAGGCTCCACATCAAGGATTGAGGGGGAGGAAAGGTCATCCTCAACACCGGAGCAAGAAGAAGTTAGTACCTCCACCAAAGCAAGAGCCAAAGACCACATTATATGCTTTGGATGCAATGAAAAGGGACACTACAAGGACAAGTGTCCAAAGGGTAAGAAAAAGGAGGTACAATCTAAATCCATCTCAATTCGATTAAATTCTAACATGAATTATAGGAATGGAGAAGCCCAAGAAAAGAAACAGAAGATCCGATGCTTTACGTGTGGTGAACTAGGACACTACCACACAAAGTGCCCAAAGAGTGGAGAGCTCAAGAAAATGGAGCACTTGAGAAGATGGGAGAAGGAGGAGAGAAAGAAAAGAAGCTTCCAACAAGGAGGAGCTCCTAAGGTAAGGGAGGTAATTCCTAACCTTAAGTTAAAATGCAATTTCAATTCTAGCTCCTCTATGCATGTTAAAACAAGTGCAAGTTATTCATCCATGCATGCTAGAAATCGTGATAAATATTTGATTGTGCATAACAATGGTTTTAAATATCATGATAGGAATAGGGTTAACAAGGTAGATCAAAACCCTAGAAAGGTCATACATCATGAAAAATCAAAGACCTCTAGACCTAAGGATCAAGGTAAAAATCCCAAGAAGGGGAGGGATGTGCCTAGAAAGGAGGGTAGGTCTAGGAATGTCCAAAGTGGACATGTGGATTCTAGGTTTAAGAACCTAGAAAGGGAAAATCAAGCTTTAAGGGAAAAGCTTGATAGGTTAGAGAAAACCCTCGAGAGATTCACCGTTGGATCTAAGGGTTTGAATATGGTGTTGGATGGTCTAATACCCAACAATGATAGATCGGGTCTAGGATACCGATCTAGGGTCTCCCATGCCAAGGAAAAGAGATATGCTAGGGTAGCATATGATTATGGCAAGAAGGGGGAGTGCAAGAATGGCAAGGGAATGCCATCAAAAGGAAAGGAAAAGGTCTTAACTAAGGATAAGGGGTCCAAGGTTAAGAGGGTTGAGTTCGTAGGCCAAGAGTCACCGGAGGTTCACCGGTATGGTTTAGCATTTGTTGAGTCACCTAGGGAGGTGGCTAGGGCTAAGAGCTCAAGGGAGAGCTCTAGAAGCCTTTGGGATATATGGTGAATTGACCTTAGGAGGGGTGCTCCTAGTGGTCTAGATGGACCATGGAGTGTGCTAAAAGAATTGGAGACGGACTTGAGTCTCAATTCTTGGGTTTTGGCACGGTGTTTTTGAGTTTCATGCATGGAAATATGACATTGGAGTCATATTGCATGAAAATTGATTTTTGGTGTGTAATTGCCATGTAAATCAATGCTAGGGATGCATTATGGGGTGGCATGGGCAAAGACATCAAGGGGAAACCAAAACTAGGACTTTAGGTCAAGGTTTGATTGAAGTTTTTGGCTAGTTTTGAGTTTTATGTCAAACTTGGGAATGATGATAGATACATTTTGGAATGTATTTTTCCCAAGTAGATATGGGTACCACAAACCTCTCCACAAAATTTGGGAATTTTTGGAGATTTATGAAATTTTTGGCGTATTTCTGAATTTCGTCAGAAATGCTGAAATTTCAGACTTTCAGAGTATCAGTCGACTGCCATTTTGGCAGTCGACTGGTCAAGGCCAATTTTTGTATCAGCAATTGGTTTGGGGTCCAAATGATGTAAAACAAGTGTATGGGGGGCTATTACACATTGTTTATGATCATTGGGGATTAAAAGAACCAATAATTGGGATATTAATGGGGTCTTTTTGATGTATGGCAATGGGGGAGAAGTTTGAGTAAAAGTTGGGAAACCAAACTTACCTTTGCTAGAAACCCTAGGTTTAGGGGGAGTTGAGATTAAGGGGGAGCATGGTTGCTCCACGGCTGGCGTAAGGGGAACCTTGGAGAGGTTCTTAAAAAGCCTTTGTAAGTCCAATATAGGGGGAGCTTTGGAGAAGCTTTAAAAAACCCGTTTTTTGTGAAAAAGTCCTAACTTGGAGGGTTAGGTGTGGGATGCCTTGGGATAGGATCCATTTTTGCATTGCATATGCATTATTTTACTATTTGACTACTATCTTGCTTTCCCTAACTTAAACGTATTGCCAAACATCAAAAAGGAGGAGATTGTTGGAGCAATCGGCCCTAAGATGGTCCGGTGTGACCATGGGTTTTGATGTTTGTGCAAAGGGTTTAAGTTAGGTTTACCTTTGTATTTGATATGCGTATGTTGAGTGTGCAGGTTGTACAGGATACGCATATGGACATGACTGGACAGCCTCAGTACGGTGAAGGATGGCATGGAGGCCAACTGGAGGCTGGCGTGCGCATCTGAGGGACCATGGAGTGCAGGGACGATGAGCTGATGGGCGCGGACTTCGAGGCGTACGTGAAGGGTGGCATGGAGGCAAGCTGGAGGCTTGCGTGCGCATCCGAGGGACGAGGGCCGAAGATGAAGAGGGCGCGAAGGCAACAGTCGAGGTTGCGAAGGCAACAGTCGAGGCTGCGAAGGAGTCAGTCGAGTCGTGAGGGTACGAGTGCAGTGTGATTGTACTCGGGAAATCCTAGGGTTTGAGTGCGGAGTGGAATGTACTCAGGATGGGCAACCTTAGGTGGGTGAGTAGACCAGTCGACTGGCCCGGGGGCAGTCGACTGATGGAACTCACAGAAAGGTCTCAGCCTTGGGACCAGTCGACTGCCCTTGGGGCAGTCGACTGGTAGGTGGCTGATGAGTTGGCTAAAATTTGAACGTTGGGGTGTAACGGTCGAATTTGGCTGGCACCAGTCGACTGCCCCCAGGGCAGTCGACTGGTAGCGAGAAATCAGCCCCGAGTCCTATTTAAAGAGGACGTCGTGGTGGCTGAGTTTCTTGATGAAACTCGCTTGGGTAAAGTGTGTTAGTAGTCTATTGTATTCACAAAGCGTCCGAGGTGTTGTGGTGAGGTTTCTCCACCCACAAGGAGCGACACGTGATAGCCGGAGGTTATCCGGGGAGTGATCCACCGACGGATTGTTGGATTAGTCACCCGGCCGGGGTGGATACCAACTAAATACGGTTTGTTAGCATTGTATTTATTGTTTTATTTGTATTTCCGCTGCGCTAACAATCTTGTAGGAAGAAGGGGTTCGGTAAATTGCTATTCACCCCCCTTCTAGCGTACGACATCGATCCTAACAAAGGGAAGCGATATGATAGCCGACTTGAAAGAAACATTCGTCACCCTAAGGTCCAATAGGCTAAAATTGAACCCCGCTAAGTGTTTGTTCGGGGTAAAGAGCGGTCGGTTCCTGGGTTACATGGTGACAGAGAGGGGGATTGAGGCTAATTCGGAAAAAGTGAAAGTTATTCTGGATATGCCGCCCCCTCGCAACTTCAAGGAGGTACAGCGGCTGAATGGAAGAATCACGGCGTTGTCCAGATTCATCTCCAAATCCGCAAATAAGACCCTGCCATTCTTTAAGATTCTGAGAAAGGCAACCAAGTTCGAGTGGGATGAACAGTGTGAGAAAGTCTTTGCAGAGTTGAAGACTTATCTCGCCGCTCACCCCATCCTTTATAAACCTATGGAAGGGGAGACCCTGTTTGTCTACCTGTCGGCCACAGAGCAAGCGGTAGGCTCGACGCTCGTTCGAGAACAAGACCGAGTGCAATATCCCATATATTTCTTCGGACATCTTCTAAAAGATGCTGAAACGTGATACACCATGACGGAGAAACTGACTTATGTGGTCCGGAGGCTAAGGTCGTATTTCTTGGCACATCCCATTGTGGTCTTCACTAATAACCCGCTCGGACGAGTCCTTACTAATCTCGAAGTTTCGGGCCGATTGATCAAATGGACGACGGAGTTAAGTGAATATGACATCGAGTATCAGCCACGCGCCGCTATCAAGGCACAAGCCCTCTCAGACTTCATGTTGGAGACTGTCCTAGAAGCCGAAGCCGAAGGAATGTGAAAAATCTATGTGGATGGGTCCTCCAACAGCCAGCATAGTGTGGTTAGAGTGTTAATGGTTTCCCCTCGAGGAGACACATTACATTTGTCCATCCGGCTCTACTTCAAAACTACTAACAATGAAGCCGAGTATGAGACGATCCTGGCGGGCCTGCAAGCAGCTAAGCATATGGGGGCTAGTCGGGTTACTGTATATTCAGACTCCCAGCTGGTGGCGCAGCAAATAAAGGGAGACTTTGAAGTCAGGTGTGAGCGCCTGCAGAAATATGTAGCCCTTTACGAACAGCTGAAGACCTCCTTCAGGGAGGTTATCTTGCAAAAGATCTTCAGGGCTGACAATGTCTGGGTTGACGAGCTAGCCAAATTGGCTAGCTCTATCTCCAGTTGCAGCTAGATGAACCTAGCTAGTGCCGCAGAGGCGACGGTAGTGCAGATTGGAGAGGAAGCAGGGGGCGGCACCCGAACTGATTGGAGGGATCTATATGTCGCGTTCCTGCGTAGTGGGAACATTCCAAGCAGGGATCAGGACAGTCGGCTATTCTGCCGTCGGGTGGCCAGATTCATGCTGGTTGGCGATCAACTGTATAAGAGGGCCTTTGCGCGACCCCTCCTCAAATGTGTCAGGCCAGAGGAGGCCGACTACGTGATGAGGGAGGTACATGAAGGCATCTACGGGAGTCACATTGGGGGAAAATCCCTATCCAGGAAGATCATCTTGGCAGGGTACTTTTGGCCTACCTTACAAGTCGATGCTTTCAAGTTCGTGGCCGGGTGTGAGGCCTGTCAGGTCACCAACACGTGACTCAGCGACCGACCGAGCCCTTGCGAGTCTCTACAGTGTCCTGCCCTTTCGATCAGTGGGGAATGGACATTGTAGGCCCCTTCCCCATTGGGCCCCAGCAGAAGAAGTTTCTATTGGTCCTCGTCGATTATTTCTCCAAATGGGTGGAAGCGGAGCCCCTGGTGAACATCACGGAGGTTGCGATGATGAAAGTCCTATGAAGGGACATCGTTTGTAGGTACGACATCCCCCACAAGCTGGTGTTAGACAATGGAAGACAATTTTCGGGACACAAGCTGAAAGAATGGTGCGAGGGGTTGAGCATTCAGCAGGCCTTCACCTTGGTTGCCTACCCGCAGGGCAATGGACAGGCCGAGGTTGTCAATCGAGAAATCCTGGGGGGACTCAAGATAAAGCTAGATCACGTCGGGGGCAGCTGGGTCGAGGAGCTCCCTAGCGTTTTGTGGTCCTACCGTACCCCCCTCCCGGGAAGGGACGAGCGAGAGCCCTTTCCAATTGGTGTATGGGGCTGAGGCCGTCATCCCGGTGGAGGTGGGGGAGGAGTATGCCCGACGGCAATACTATCGCAAGGAGGACAATGATAAAGAGCGTCTGATTGACCTTGACCTCATCTCTGAGGTGCGGGATAAAGCAGCGACCCGGCTGAAAGCCTATCGCCGAAGGATGCAGCAAGCCTATAATCGCCGGATGATCGCTCGCAGCTTTGAGGTTGGTGACAAGGTCTGGAAGAGGATTAAGCCGGTCGGCGACCCTGGGAAGCTGGAGCCGCAGTGGGATGGACCATATGTTGTCGTCAAAAAGCTCACCAGGGGTAGCTATTATCTAGAAGACGATAAAGGTAAGAGGTTGGAAAGGCCATGGCACGCCAACCATCTCCGCCCTTATCGTACTCGGTGAGGTATTGCTTTGTTTGTTTGTCTGTTGTATTCTTTATTTCCACTGTCTCGCAGTTCAATAAATAAAAAGCGTATACGGAAGATTATACGGGTAGCGCTGAACCTTTACCTATGCAAAATCCTACTGCCTCTCAGTAAGAAGGCTTGACCTCGGTGCCGCACATGCCCGGCCAAGAGCTGCAAAACCTTACTGCCTCTCGGTGAGTAGGCTTGGCCTCGGTGCTGCACATGCCTGGCCAAGAGCTACAAAACCCTACTGTCTCTCGGTGAGTAGGCTTGGCCTCGGTGCTGCACATGCCCGGCCAAGAGCTGTAAAACCCTACTGCCTCTCGGTGAGTAGGCTTGGCCTCGGTGTTGCACATGCCCGACCAAGAGCTTCAAAACCCTACTGCCTCTGGGTGAGTTTGCAGTAGGCTATGGGTACCGAGCTTCGTTTCAGTACAGCCTTTCATCCGCAGACGGGCGGACAGTCAGAGCGTACCATTGAGACGCTAGAGGATTTGTTGAGATCCTGCGTTATGGACTTTGGAGGCAACTGGGATCACCTGCATCTAGTTGAGTTTGCCTATAATAATAACTATCATTCGGTTATTCAGATGACACCTTTCGAAGCGTTGTATGGTAGAGCTTGCAGGGCACCCACCCTCTGGGAAGAGGTTGGGGAATCTCAGTTGCTAGGTCCTAAGAGTATTCAGCATGATGCAGAACTAGTCCATACTATCAGACGCAGGCTGTCAGAGGCTCAGGATCGTCAGAAAAATTATGCAGATCGGAGACGCAGACCCTTGGAGTTCTCCGTGAGCGATCACGCATTCTTATGAGTATCACCCACGAAAGGGGTGAAGAGGTTTGGGTTGCGAGGTAAGCTAGCTCCACGCTACATTGGACCGTTTCAGATTTTGGAGCGGATTGGAGCAATAACTTATCGTCTGGCACTATCACCATCTTTGGCTGAAGTTCATGACGTGTTTCATGTTTCCATGCTGAGGAAATATGTACCAGATCCTACACATGTGTTATCGGAGGTGTCGGTCACACTTTAGCCAGACGCGACCTACGAGGAGGTACCTATGCGGATTCTGGACCGCAAGGAGCATCGGTTGAGGAACAAGACAGTCCGGTTGATTAAAGTTGGTTGGCAGCAACATTCTGATGAAGAAGCTACTTGGGAGCTCGAGGATACGATCAGAGTTCGCTATCCTCATCTATTTACTTGAGGTGCGTATGGTTGGGTTGTATTCTGGTTTGCATTCAGTATTTTTTATATTATATCTGAGGTGCTGATACCTGTTGCGGTTGACTAGTACCTGTTGTGGTTGACTAGTATTTGTTGTGGTTTACTAGCGAAATTTGGGGATCAAATTTTTGTTAGTGGGGAAGAATATTAAATATTGAAAATTTAGGGGGGCCTCTTGGCAAATTAGGGACCTAGTTCGAATTAACCAAACTAGGAGGGGCTTTTTGCAAAAAAAAGCCAAAAATATTATTAAACCCTAACAAATTCCTCTCGAAGATAGTTTTTCTCTCTTCCCTGTTCTCTTTCCCCGACGTTGTCGCCTCTCCCCGACGTCGATGGCTCGCGGGTGAGTCCCCATCGCCGGCACACACGAAGGAGACGACACCACCCTCGTGTAAGTCAGCCGCGCCGCAGAGTCTTCTCGCGCGAGCAAGCTCTAGCCGTCGGCGATCCTCCCCTTCACCGCTGCCCTAATTTCTCTACTGCTACTTCTCCGTCTTCCTTTTTGTTTACTCCGGCGCCCATGAAGGACCAACCGGCGACACCTTTCTGTGTCGTTTCCCCTGATTGCGTCGTTGCCTCACACAACCAACCACCCCTGTTGCTTGCGTCAGCCACCAGTTGGGTAAGGGATTATAATTCAGAATTTTAATTAGAGTTTGATCAGAGTTGGATAGCAATTTATCATTTATTTATTTTGAAAACCCCGGCCTTAGTTCTTAGTGTTAAGGTTGAATTCTTGATGATGCTGCGCATTTTTGGGAGGTGTTTTGTATAGTTCTATTTTGGGTAAAGATCAGTTTGGAATTTGGATTATGCTTTGGTTTGAATTGTGAGTTCGGGATAAAATTTGGTTTGAATTGGATGTTTACTGTCTTATTTGTGTAAATCTATTTGTGGTGGTGAATCTGTGAGGGGATTTTGGAAGTTGAACTTTGTTTTGGAATTGGAATGATTTCATGAGTTATGGTATTAAATCAAACATGAAGCAGTATTGTTCTTGTAACAATTTGGTATGTGAACAGATTGTTCTTAATGTAGCAAACTTTATGAATGGCTTCAGTTATTGATTTGTTTTAAAATTTCAGCACTAGTTTCCGAGCTGAGTCGTGATTGATATGTTGCCAAGAGCCTTAAGAGTTAGGCTCTACTTCCTAAGGTTGTGGGGAGTTTGGACAGGTTGTGGGTTTAGGCGTACCTATCTATGGGTGATTGTTTTTAAATCTGATAGTGATAATTATGTTCAGGAACTTCCTATTTTTGATGATTTAAATGTATGTTGTAATTATGATGTATCCTAATTGTGTTTAGAATTTTATTTGGTTAATTTATTTAAATGTATAAGTAGTTTAATTCTAATCTTGGTACAGGACCATGATTGGATACAAGGTCTTGGACAGGAAATTTATTTGGACACATTCTACAATAAAAGACGGGTACTTCTCCTTTGTACTCATGTGGTTCTTTTACCTTTAAGTATGACTGTTTTATGTCTAAATAGGTTGTTTGACCTTGTTCCTTGTTGATTGTTATTTTAATATCGCCGTTGATACTTTCTTCGTTGATCTTCGAGTATTCGAAATTTCGTATCCGTACAGTCTCCTGTTGAATTTCTGTTCTGTAAAATACCGCTTGTACACGAGTACTTAGAGGTTCATTAAACACAATTAGGGTTATTTGACATTAGAAATATCCTACCTAATAGTGTAGATGCATAATCGTTGGTTTTTGATACTTGGTTGGTTGTATCGCTGCATAGCTGATACTTGTTGGATTTTGTTGCATCGTTATTTTCCGGTTGTTCGTGCATCTTGTAGCATGCACCATATATGCACGTTGCATACTAATGACTGTTGGGCTTCCATATGGTTAAGCCATCGTTAGTCATTTAGTTGCTCAGTTCACTCAACCACTTGTTGTCAAGGTAGTTGCTAGAGTGCGGGCAACTGTCCTGTTATGCCACACATATTGCAGTTGTAGGCAAGCAGTGACATCTTCACCGTTGTTTTGGAGGGATATTTAGAGTTGTTGATAGCTCCCCCTTTATTCTCGGAGTTTGGAGTAGTTGGCTCCCCAACATCCTGCCCACTCAATCACGTGTATTAGTGGTATTTGTTAGAGTGCGTACAGTTGTCACAACCCTACCCACTCAGTTACACTAATGGGATGTATTGGCGGCTTGACTGGCATCAGGGGGTGACACATGTCATTGCATCATATGCATTTATTGTATTTATGCATTTTCTTGTGGTTGTTGCAGTTATATGAACTATGTTTGCTGCATTTGGTTGACATGCATGTTTGTTTTGATATTGTGATATTATGAGATTTTTCGTACATGCTTAGTTGTTATTCGGTGTTATACCATGTTGTTTTACAATTGTTATATATGTTTAGGTATTCTTATATCCCTTAGAGATTGTACCTGTTGTTTTTCTACTTAGTTTATCTTTTATTATGCCATGCAATTGTCGACTCAAATACCCGCTGAGTCCGCTCGGACTCACCACCGCTATCACCCATTTTTGTTTCAGGTAGCAGGTAGATGTTTTACTTGGAGCCAGAAGAGGATTCAGTTGCCAGCCCCTCAGTCCCTCAGTCCCACCGGGTTGTTATATTTGGAGTTGTTTCAGATTCTCCGTAGTTTCTTCGTTTCCGCATTTATTTTATTATCTGGTATGGTCTTGGCTAATTTGTAGTCATGTCTTATTGGTCGGGTTTGTTCGTTATGGAGTTCTCTTTGGTTGTGGTTTCTTTTATGTTTAAGGTGGTTGAGTCATCCGTTATCTCTTATGTTGATATAAAACTGCGTGGTGGTGTTTTATTTCCTGTTATGATGGTTGAGTCATCTTTTATGATTGGAGTGTATATATATTTGTTCCAACTTGTCCGCCGTACATGAGAGATGCTGCCCGATTTTCGAGCAAGCATGGGCCTCTAGGGGCATGACAATTCTTTTGTCTTCCATCGCATGAAAGACATTTTTTCCATAAGGAATCCTTTCCTTTCTCAATCCGCATGTTAGAATAAATAGAGCATAAAGGTGACTCATGCACAAACACGCTCTATGTGTGTCAAATATAGGATCGATCGAGGCAAAATATACTCAAGTGGCATTTTGATTTGGAAGTAAGGACCTGATCTTGAGCAAAAAAAGTGCAGACCTGATCTTGAGGAGAAAAAGTGCAAAGGCATAAACAAAAAGAAGCAAGATATATTTACGTCGTTCATCTCTTCTTTTTTCCTTTTTGCGATGCATATTTGCTTGACAGACACAAACAATCAGTGATTGGTTGTATACGTAGTCTTCGTATTGTATTATGGGAAACAAACATCCAACATGATCTCAAAGCACAGTAGACAGGGATGAATATATTTATAAAAAAAACTACGTAACTATGCCTTAGTTTTTCTCTTTCCTGACTAGGCTACCCATTCAGATTTTGCAGTCAGGTGATTTCTCTCCTAACCTAGCACTCAAGCAGAGGTTATCCACTCAAACTCAACCAACTAGGTAGTTGACTGACGTGCCCACTCAGCTGCACTCGGCTGCACTCGGCGTCCACTCGGGAGTACTCGGTGAGCTCGACACTCAGTAGTCGACCACTCGGCCGACTCGACTCTCAACTTTCTCACTTGAAATTCAATTTTCCGACTCAACATCTCGACTGGGGAGAGCATTCAGCTAGCGACATCCCACTTGTACTTGAAAAGCACTTGAGCCACTCGGACCTCATGACACTCTTGAAGCACATAGGAGCGGCTCGGTAACTTCCCACTCAGACTCAGGAAGCACTCAGAGCAACTGGACCGAACTAGGAGCTTGCTTGACACTTCGAATCTATTAATCTTGGGGTGATTAGCCCGACCCCACATAAGGTTTTCATCGACTATTAGAGTAAATCAAGAACCGAAAGTGCTTATGGATGCTTAATCCAAGGAAGGTATCCCAGCTCTTCGAATTGATTAATCTTAAGGCGATCGGCCTCATCTCATAGAAATTTTTCATCGACCACCAGGATAAATCGGGAAGCGTACGACTAACATCCTTATTCCCTCTTCTCACTAGAGGAGAAATCCCTTGTAGTGGTCCGTAATTGAGACTCAAACCTAAGATCCTTTGGTAATCAGTTGAAGGATCTAACCGGGACATACTACATGATTATTAATTATAGTGATGGAGTTTTACAAGAAGATTCTTTGGTTGAATAAGTTTCTTAATTTAAGAACTAAGTTTCAAGCAAAATAAGTAGAAATTAAAATTCTTAACCAACATCATTATTATATGATTGGATCAAAATTGTTAACCAACATCTATCTACACTTTGTCTTTTTCTCTATTTCCCCATGGATGCGTTGTTAAATATATAGGATCTATAAGAAAAAGAAAATCATCAACAAATCCATAAGCCGTGAATATATTTTATATTAACAATATTTTCTTTTTCAAAAAAAATGTCAGTTTACATGTAAAGTTTTTATTTTATTTGATTTTGTCGAATCCATTGGCATAGAATATGTGCTCTAGATTGGGCATATGAATTATGAATGCCGTAGATGAACATAATTTTCTTGGAAAATTAAACGAAAAGGAAAATATTCTATTCAAATTTCTTTGTTAGATAGAGTAACATAATAGTACATAACTCATGAGCTCTTTAACTAATTCTTTCATTGCTTGACTAATGGAACATGATAAAGGCGAATCATATTCCATTAATTATATGCTTTAAGCTTTGGAAAAATTTATTCTTACCTTTTGTTTAATTAATTAATTTATTTTTGAAATATTCCTTCGGACATAATTAGAAAAGTTATTCTTTTACCTTACACACTTCAAAAATTTTATAGAAATATCTTCTTCTCCTACCCATGAAAGAATATAAACCGATTTGTAAATCAGCTTATAATCTTAAAATTTTATATAAATAGTAAATTAAAGCTATTAGTACGTAGTATGGAGGAACAGGAACCTATGGTATGCAACTCTAATCTTAATCTTTCTTTTTTTTTCTTTTAAGTTTTTACTATTTTATTCCCTTCACAACACCCATTTCGATTTAAGTTCCAATGTCTGCCACAACTGTTAACATTTTAAATCCTTTAACATCATTCAAGTAGGAACAGATGTTTTCATTGTTTAAATTAATATACACGTCTTCTTAGTTAACTTATCATAAGGACCAGAGTGATCCATAGCTACATGAGTTATCCTCAAGATCCTCTTACCATATTCATCAACCTCAAGATCAAGCTCAAGCTCGCCGGTATGTGACCGATCAAAGTTACTGAGTTTCAGAGCATTTGCAGAGCCGGTTAGCTCCATCAGCATGCAGTATCCATCTTCATCAGCGTAGGGAGGGCTCTTGGAGTCCATCATGGTGCTGCTGGAAAGCTTGATGCCTGCGTTAAGCGAGCTTTGAGGATGTTCGATGAGCTCAAATGGCTCCGAGCCGCCATTCCTCTCTTTCAGAAGAAGCTTTTCAGTGAGAAAAAGAACCTGGCCACAGGAACCTCATGCCAATAAGATGACCATCAGAATCTTTCTTTAGACACAAATATTAGAGAACAAAAAATCAGAATCACTCCGAAACTATCTCATTTTTAGGATTGTAAATGAATATAATCAATGCCAATTAAATGAATAAATTTAAACATATCGTTAAATTAAATAAAAAAAATTCAACACACATATATTAAATTAGTTAATATTCATGAATAGAGAAATACCAAACATGTTGATGAATAAACTTTAATTTTATCAATATAATAAATAAATAAATAAAAATAAATTTATATTTCCAAGGGTCAATAATCAATCAAAAAAATTTAAAAATTATAAAAATTTCAAACAATCAAACAAATTAATTAAATTGAGAGTTCAATAATATCTAAATAAACCAGTCAAGTGTGAACCAACCTCAAGCTTATAAAAAAGAAATCGAATCAAACTTAAATAACCATTTTAACGATTTGATTCATTTTAAATTTAGTTTAATTTGAGTAGACTATCTTATCAAATAAGTTTCAACAAAACTTAACTCAAACTGACTCTTTTAATTGCCTAAGCATTTTGATCAGTCTTTTGAGTTCATAATTCAATTTTGTTTGCTATCAGTCTGATTATACCTTGGCCTCTAATTTCTGCTTTTCCTTGAGGAGGAATTCATGGTCAGCCTTGAGACTGCCATAGCTCGATCTCAAGGCCTCACAGTCCTTCTCCAGTTGCTTGGTCCTCCACCGAGCGCGACGGTTCTGAAACCATATCGCAATCTGCCTCGGTTCGACTCCGAGAACTTTCGCAAGCTGATACTTCCTGTCGGGCTCGAGTTTGTTCTCCGACTCAAAGCTCTTCTCCAGGAACTGAACTTGCTCTGCCGTCAGCCGCCTCTTCTTTTCCCAGCGATGAGAAGAAGAATCGTCTGAGCCATCTTCGCCCATCATATCCTCCAATTCAATTGGCTTAAACAAAGGCCTCTTAAAACTGCTCATGGCTCTATCTTGTAAGTTTACAGGAGGCCATGGACCTGTAAAGGAAACATCATTAGTACTGTTTAAGCAAATCATATTCTCGATCATGATCTTATTCCAAAAGAGTAAATGAATCGTTACCAAGAAACCTTCTTCCGGCAGCCATTTCACAGCAAAACACCAGAAAATGTTTATTGCTTTTAATTTCTACTTTTCTCAGAGACACATCTCCTCCTAAAGGTTAATGAGCATCTTGTGGCGGAAGAAGGTGATGATCAGCATGACCGAGCCATGGAGAAAGGTGCGGAAGGAAGACCTTCGAAGACCCATCTCCATCCCTATGACTCTCAAGCACAGGCAAAGGGAAGAGGGGAGAGGAAGAGGAGCAACTTTGATCTATGAAGAAGCTGAGTTTGTGCTATATCTTGAATAAGGGAGAAGGAATTTGGAGAATTATATAGAGAAGGCAAGTTCTTACTCCTTGCAAATGGAGCATGTAAACTTTATTTACAGTGATTCTTTTTAGGATGATAATTTCCGCGAGTTGAATTCGATATTCCATCAGAATGGGAAAAAAATGTGAAGAGATTTTTTTGAATTTAATTAAATAATTAAATAATCGAATATAGATAGATATTGGGGGTATAAAGATGAGTCTAATATATATATATATATATATTATGGCGTTCATCTTATAAACACAAAGTATTTTTTTTATTTGTTTAGAATTTAAAATTTGAGATTTAGTCGTAGGATTTAGGAGATTTAGGGAGTGTTTGGGAGAGCTTCTGCTTACTGCTTTTTAGCTTCTAGCCATGCAAAAGTGCTTTTGAGTGTTTGGGAATGCCAGATTCTGCTTTAACTTCTGCAACTTTTACTCAAAAGCTAGAAGCAACAATTTGATGCTTTTTTCTGCTTCTGCTTTTTTGCTTATGGTGTAGAATTAAAAGTTGACATTTATACCCTTAATAAATTTATTATTTTACATAATTACCATCACATTTTTAAATAAAATCTTATATTTTTATATAATTTATATTTTCAAAAAAATTTATACATATTTGTATAAATTTATATAAATTTTATTATTTTATTATTTTTTATATTTTTATTAACTTTATATTTTTTTAAATATATATATTATTAAAAAAATAATTTTGATATAATATTTAAAATATAATATTAAATATATAAAATATTATAGATCATGTATCAAAATTATATTTAGATAATTGAAAAAAATTAATTTTGATAGTTTAAGGATATTATTGTCATTTAATTAAAAATTAAGCTTAAAAGTAATTATTCACCAAACACTCAAACTTTATCTTGTATCAGCTTTTGACTTTTATTTCCAAACACTGCATGCTTTAGCTTCTTACTAACTTCAAGATAATCACTACAAGAATCACTTTTCAAGAAGTAAAAGCTCTCCCAAACACTCCCTTAGGATTTAGAGTTTATATATATATATATATATATATATATATATATATATATATATATATTGTTCCGGAAGTGAACGACGGGGATGACGAATTATCAAAATGTAGCACGGGATGATGACGACGAGCGAATGTTGGCACCTATGAAATTAACACGAGCGTAAAGGGGATACACCGGAAGAAATTCTGATGGAGCCCTCTCCGACGCTCAAGTTAGAAATCTCTTTTATAGGGAGGAAACGATGAATCAAAGTATTAGAGTCTAAATTTTATCATACCCCTCTTTACCTGAGTGCCGAAGTATCTTATATACCTGATGTCTTCCCTTCGTATGCCTCCATCTCCTCCCACGTTTAATAGTCATTGGTTATCTAACAGTTGTTCCTCTCTCTGTAAGGCCGGTAACGACCACCACGACTATTAAGTCCATCATTACCATATATTACAGACAATAATTACCTGCTGAATTTCCTGTTCTGGAGGGAAGGTGCCTGAAGCTTTTCCCCATCTGTTTTCTTCTCCCTAAGCTAGTTTTTGGGCTCCACTCTCCCGAGTTAGTCTCAGGGCTTTACATCCCAGATTAGACTCGAGGACCTTCCTCATTCTCCCAAGATAGTCTCGGGGCTCGACCTCCCGGTCTAATCTTGGGTCCTCCTCATTCTCCCGAGATAGTTTCAGGGCTCTACCTCCCTGTTTGGTCTCGGGTCCTCCTCATTCTCCCGAGATAGTTTCAGCCTTTCAGGACTCTATCTCACGGTCTGGTCTTGGGTCCTTGTCCATTCTCCCGAGATAGTTTCGGGGCTCTACCTCCCGGTTTGGTCTCGGGTCTCTAGCCTGATCAGCACTGCCACTCAGCTTTCCCGTGCTATCTGTTCTCCCAGATTACTTATCCCTATCACAAGTTCCCCCCTTTTAAGTCTAATCAAAGGAAGTGGGGCTGATTGATTAGGCATGTGGCGTGATGAGAGAGCGAAGTATATGAAACATTCGCTCCTCGACCCGAGGTGGTCGTTTGAGTTGATCCAAAAGTTAGTGTGAGTTCCGAAGCTCTGTAATGATAGTTGTCCATCACCCATTAAGGGCGCATGAGGTATATTAATGACAAAAGATTTTTCTTGCAAACGAATTATCGCCACGTGGCAGGGTCCTTTCTACGCGATCTCCCTTCGATGCGCTTAGTCGAGTCATACCAACCGATGACTATGATGAACTACGACACCTCAAGATTGGTGATTCTTTATCGTCCACGCGTCGTGCATCTATTCATTCGCCTTATAGCTGCTCCTTCCTTATAAAAGGGGAGGCGGAGGTGACCTTCCGTCTTCTTGCACCACCGACTATCAGAGTTTGTGCCTTCTACTTTTACTTACTAGAGCTTATTCCTCCCGTGTAAGTCTTACCAGCTTCCCTCTTCTTTTTCCATCACCCCCTTCTACTCTTTAAGATCATGGGTAAGAGTGGAGGAGGAAAGAAAGGTCAGAGCAAGAAGGAAAAATTCGAAGGGGAACGGACTTATCATTCGGAGTGGTATGAGGCCACTTCGTTAAAGGTTTTGAGAGTCGCTTGCGAGACCTATGGTATCCCAGCAAACTTAGAAGTTAGGGTTTCTAGGCTCAACCAATCTTACGTGGAACCTCCCTTAGAGTTTTATACTTTCTTCCTAGGCCAGGTAGAGTTTGGCCTCCATTTTTCAATCTCTCCTTTTTTTCATAGTCATCTCTAAATATTTTGATGTTCCCCTACACCAAATGGCTCCAAACGCCTTCGCTCAAATGGGCAGGACATTTATTCTATTTAAGTTATTTGGCATACCTTTAACCCCTCATTCTTTTCATTAGTTCTTTATTCCCAACCTCGCGTCTAGGGGAGCCTTTAGTATTACTGCTCGTCCCAGCCACAAATTTATAGGTGGCCTCCCTTCATCCCGTAAGGGGTGGAAAGAGCCCTTCTTCTTTATCCAACTTTCTGAACGCCCTTTTTGTCCGATTTGCTAGCGAGAAGATTTACTCTCTCCTCCATATTTGGGCGACTTCCAACAATATTAGGGGTATCAGTGAGCTAGAGGTATACTGGCTGGGATGGAGTTCCACAGCCCCAACCTGGTCCAATATGAAGAGCTCCTGTATCGGGCTGGGATTAGCCCCAAAGTCACTAGTCTCAACCACAACCATCATGCTTGCCCGGGCTATGAGCAAGCTTCTCAAGTAGGAGCTTGCAGATGAGAGGGTCCTTGCTCCTCCTCTAGCTCCTACGGCCTCAGCCGTCAAACCTTCTGAAGACTCCGAGTAAACCGCTAAAGAGCAGCTTAAGGAGATGCTAGCAGCCCGAGATCAGGTATCGTCCGAAGCGGCTGAGCTGATGACTGATTGGGATCGAGCCCTTGAAGCATTGGGAAATTACAAAACTGGTGAGGAGTCTTGACAGTCGGAGGCAAAGGCGACATTCAAGGCCAAATTCCTCTAATTTGAAGAGTTTGGCGATATTCTGATCGGCCAAGTGTTGAGGCGACTCAAGCTGGGCTTCAATGGAGCTATCCAACAACTCCAACGAGCCAATGCACTGAAGCCGGATGCTGACCTAGGTTTTCATAGTGTCGGCCGAGTCTAGGAGGAGCTATCGGCGGAGGAGAAGGAGCTATAGTATTTTTTTGTGTGCCAAGAGGCCTTCGGGTATGTAAAATCGATTTTTTGAATAAAAATATCTTATTTTTTGCATCTTGCTTTGTATCCTATGACCCGTGTAGTATATTACGTGCTGTATCTTGCCTCGTCCTTCTTGTAAAATTCTTTGAAATCGCAAAATCTTTTAGTTTAACGTTAAGGAGGAGACAGGTACTTGGTGATGGATCGTCTTGGCGTGCTAGAGGAGGGGTGAATAGCATTTTTCGATTTCGATCTCTACAATGTCGTTAGCGCAGCGGAACAATAATATGCAAAAAAAAATACAATAACAATGCTAACAACAATACTTTACTTGGTATCCACCCAGATGGGTGACTAATCCAAGGATCCACGCACGAGCACCACTTTCACTATGAAAAACCTCCTTCAGGTGGAGAAACCTTTACAGTGGTGATCTTCCTCTTTACATAATGAAGTAGAATGAGCGAGAGGAAGCAAGGAACACTTTTCAGTCGAGCAGCACTTCGTTACTGTACGGAACCGTACCTCTCACGTGTAAAAATGTCCTCCTTTTATAGGAGAACAGGATAAACTCGCAGTCTGTCCAGCCCCGCACCAGTCGACTGCCCCAAGGGCAGTCGACTGGACTAGCATTAATTTTTAGCCAACGGCTAGTTTCCGGGGTATACCAGTCGACTGCCCCAAGGGCAGTCGACTGGTCCGAGGCCGAAAACTCTCTGTGAGTTTTGGCAGTCGACTGCCCTACCTCTCAGCTTAGTCCCAAGCTTAGTCCCAGCCACTCCGGACCTTCTCCTTCACGTATGCCTTCAGGTCTGCTCCCTTGACTTGCCTCTTGAAGTCCTCTTCCTCTAGCTATCGTCTCTCGGATGCGCACGCAAGCCTTCCCTTGGCTTGCCTCCATGCCACCCTTCACGTGTGCCCTTGAAGTCCACTTCCCGGCTTGCCCTTAGAGCTCTCCTCCCTCGGCTCTCGTCCCTCAGATATGTCCACCATGTGTGATTCTCCAAGTCCTGCAAACTCAATCACACACATCAAATACAACATAACACTCTAACCTTAAACATATTCACACACACACATCAAAACCATGATCTTCCAATCATTTAAGGGTCGATTACCTCAACAATCTTTCCCTTTTTGATGTGTGGCAATATGTTTAAGTTTAGAGATAAATAACAGCCAACAATAGCAATAGCAATAGATAGCAATTGAAAACATAAGACATAGTAATCCTAAGAGGTAACCTCCCCCTTAATCCATGTCTTCTCCCTATTTTCAATTCTAATCATAATCAAAGTTAAGTTTCCACTTAACACTAAACATTATTAAAAATATAAGACATATTAAAACCTAAAAGGTAACCTCTCCCTTAATCCATGTCTTTTCCCCATTTTTAATCATTCAAGGTCTAAGTGAGAAAGAAAACCTTAAACCATCCATTCCAAGTTAAAATTCTAACTTAAACCACCCATTCTCCCCCTTTGACACCATCAAAATGATTGCCCCAAGCAACCCAACCCTATGATATCAAATGAAAGAAAGTTGGATTTCTGAAAGAAAGTTTCAGAATCTGAAAACAGGCGTGTCAGTCGACTGCCCATGGGGCAGTCGACTAATACGCTATCAGTCTGAATTTTCAGCTTTTCTGTCGAATTTCAGAAACTTCCAGAAAAATCCAGAAAATTTTAAAAATTATAAAATTTTGCATACATGTTTGAAATGATATAATCTATCAAGGAAAAATATTAGTCCATATAAAATTTCAAACATGCATGACTTTTGATAAAAATCCAAAATGTTTGAAAACCACTAAGGTTTGTACCAAACTTACAATCTAATTTTGCAATCATATAACTTTCAAAAGCATGACAAATTATATAAAGCATAAAATGATTTTCAAAGTTTTAAAATGTCCAACTATGATCTTTGGGCAAAGTGTCCATTGATTAAACACTTATCTTCCCCATAGTTGGTCTAGTTTTCATTTTTGATACTTCTAATGGTTCAACAATGTGCCACAAGCACAAGTGAGCCAAATGTATTACCCTAATGGATCAAGCACCCTTTTTCAAAGCTAATAGCTCAAAGTTCATCCTACACTTCCACAAAACACATTCCAAGGCCTCTTCTTAAGGATGTAAACTCCGATTCGGGAAGAGGCTTGGTAAAGATGTCAGCTAGGTTCGATTTTGATTCAACATAGTGTAGTTCTATGTCTCCCCTTGCTACATGGTCTCTAATGAAGTGATGTTTCACTTCAATGTGTTTTGTCCTAGAGTGGTGAACCGAATTTTTGGTTAAGTTGATTGTACTTACATTATCACACAAGACTTAGACCTTGGTGTAATGTAACTCATAATCCTCTAAGGTGTGCATGATCCAAAGGAGTTGAGAAACACACCCACCCATTGCCACATATTCCGCCTCCGTTGTTGATAGGGCAACGCATAGTTGTTTCCTACTACTCCAACTAACTAAGGAAGACCCAAGGAATTGACACCCTCCACTAGTACTCTTCCTATCTAGCTTACAACCCGCATATTCCGAGTCGGTGTATCCAATTAGATCAACACTAGGGGTTCTAGGATATCAAAGTCCGACATTGAGGGTACCTTTGACATAACTTAAGATCCTCTTAACTACAACCAAATGGGACTCTTTTACACAAGATTGGTACCTTGCACACATACCCACCGCAAAGAGTATATCGGGTCTACTAGCGGTTAGGTAAAGTAAGCTACCAATCATGCTCCTATATTGTTTAGAGTCTACCATTTTCCCTTCAAGGTCACTATCCATTTTCACATTGGTTCCTATGGGGGTGGATGCTACCTTAGCATTTTCTAAGCCAAATTTTTTTAACATCTCCTTAGCATATTTGGTTTGAAAAACATGTGTACCTTCATTGGTTTGAAAAACATGTGTACCTTCATTAGTTTGCTTAACTTGAAGGCCTAAAAAGAATGTTAGCTCTCCTACAAGACTCATCTCAAATTCATCTTCCATACACTTGATGAATTCTTGTAAGAAGTCATTATTTGTTGACCCAAAAATGATATCGTCTACATAGACTTGAGCAACAAATATATCCTTATCCTTAGATTTTAGGAACAATGTAGGGTCAATTGTTCCTCTCCTAAACCCCTTAGACACTAGAAATGAAGAAAGCCTTTCATACTAAGCCTGGGGAGCTTGTTTCAATCCATATAAGGTTTTTCTTAATTTGTAAACGTGTCTTGGATAGTTAGGGTCCTCAAACCCGGGGGGTTGTTCTACATAAACCTCTTCCTTAATGATCTCATTTAGGAATGCCAACTTCATATTCATTTGGTGAAGTATGAAACCCATGTGAGCAGCGTAGGCTAGTAGAATTCTAATAGATTCTAACCTAGCTACAGGGGCATAAGTCTCATCATAATCTAATCCCTCAACTTGGTTAAACCCCCTAGCTACCAATCTAGCTTTGTTTCTAGTGATTTTGCATTGGTCATCTAGTTTGTTCCTAAAAACCCTTCTTGTGGTTACAATGGTGCAATCATTGGGCCTAGGAACCAACTCCCAAACTTCACTCCTCTCAAATTGATTTAGCTCTTCTTGCATGGCTAAGACCAATCCACATCTCCCAATGCTTCATCAATAGACTTGGGTTCTAATTGAGAGATTAGAGCTATTTGACTAGTTTGATCCCTAAAATATGACCTAGTCCTTACTCCTTGAGTTACATCACCTACTATTTGGTCAATAGGGTGATCGTGGTGATGTCTCAAGGGCCTAGAGGTTGTGGGTTCATTTACTCCTTCTTCCTCATCCTCTAGGGTACTTCTAGCTCCCCCTTGATCATTGCCCTCCAAATATGGGTCTTGGATTCTTTGGGCAAGGGGTTGGACTTCTTCCATATCCTTATCAATTGAGGCTTTTCTAGGGTAGGTACTTGTTGTTTCATCAAACTTAACATTCGAGGACTCCTCAATCACTTTTGTCCTCTTGTTGTAAACTCTATAGCCCCGACTAGTGGATGAGTACCCAATTAGAATTCTCTCATCGACTTTTGACTCAAACTTCCTTAGGTCATCTTTGGTATTTAAGATATACACTTTACATCCAAAGACCCTAAAGTAATGGACTTGTGGTACTCTTCCATTCCATAATTCAAAGGGTGTTTTTCCTAGGAACCTATGTACCAATACCCTGTTTTGAATATAACAAGCGGTGTTAACCGCTTCAGCCCAAAAGTAGCTAGGAAGGGAATATGCATTAAGCATAGTCCTAGCAGCTTCTTGTAGGGCTCGGCTTCTCCTCTCAACTACCCCATTTTGTTGAGGAGTCCTTGGGCATGAAAATTCATGCATGTATCCATTTTCGACACAAAATTATGTGAAACTTGTATTTTGGAACTCCCCACCGTGGTCACTCCTAATTCGGTTTATTTTGAGGTGTTTTTCGTTTTCTACCCTTTTACTAAATCCTACAAAAATTTCTAGGGTATCGTTCTTATGTTTCATAAAGTACACCCATGTAAACCTAGAAAAATCATCTACTATCACTAGACAATATTTACTCCCTA
Organism: Boesenbergia rotunda; assembly: GCA_024364735.1. Taxonomy (NCBI): domain Eukaryota; kingdom Viridiplantae; phylum Streptophyta; class Magnoliopsida; order Zingiberales; family Zingiberaceae; genus Boesenbergia; species Boesenbergia rotunda. The sequence goes on along the minus strand of JAGFNQ010002755.1, from coordinate 223,087 downwards.
CAAGTGAGGGAGTACTATGACAATCAAATAGATCTATATGCAAAAGCTTTAATGGTAAAGTAGTAGTGGTTAGGGTTTTACCTTTGTGTGATGATTTTGATTGCTTACCCTCTTAGCATGCATCACACAATTTGGTTTTCTCATACTTGATCATTGGTAGCCCCTTCACCAACTCTTCCTTGGCCACTCTTGCAATGCTTCTCATGTTGACATGTCCAAGCCTCCGGTGCCACAACCACCCTTCTTCTTCTTTATACATGAGACACTTAGCAACATTGTTAGTAGCATAAGCAAGGTCAAGATAATATAAATTTGCCTCTCTAAACCCTTCTAATATAACATTATTTGATTCATTATGTTCAATTATGCATGTCCTAGCATGAAATTCAACTCTAAAGCCCGCATCACATAACTGACTCACACTGAGTAAATTGAACTTCATATCTTTAATTAGGAGTACCTTATGTATAGAAATTGTGGGAGATACCTCAATGGTGCCCCTACCAATGATTCTCAATTTTCTACTATTTCCAAAGGAGACCGTCCCTTCTCTTAAGTAGCTAATAGTAGTGAACTTGCTCACATCTCCGGTCATGTGTCTTGAGCATCCACTATCTACTATCCACATAGTTGAGACCTCCTTCACCTTTAGCTATACAACATGAAAAACATACCCTTTTGGTACCCAAATCATTGATCCATAAGCATCATTTAGAAATCTTCTAGGTACCCATACCCTTTTGGTGTTTCCCTTAGCCCCTAGTCTCCTAGATGCACCAATCCTACCCGTAAGTGATACAAAGGTCACTTCCTTTGTCTTTGGCCCATATCCCAAACCGACCTTGTTATAAATGACCCTTTGACTGTTGATTACCATATCTAGGTTGCTAGATCCTACTTGGAATTTCCTAAGGGCCTTTGTGAGGTCATCTACCTTTTTCCTTAGTTCCCTATTTTCAGTTTCAAGATGTGAAGCATGTGATGTAATAGAACTAGCATGCAATTCTTCAAGTTTGGTAGATTCTACTCTAAGCATGGCAATTTCTTCTTTTAGATCCTTAATCTTACTTCTAGCCTTAGCTAAGTCCATGTTAGTGCTAGAAATGATCTTGACTAAAGTAGAGGAGGGTAAGTGGTATACCTCACTTACCGAAGCTTCTGACTCGGATGACGAAGAGGAGGAGTCGCTCTCATCACTGCTTGAGCTTCTTTCATCATCTGATGAATCTGAGTGGTCTTGCGCCATAAGAGCAAAATGGGAAACTTGCTCTTCTTCTTCCTCTGAGGACGAGGGATCATCCCAGGTTGCCTTGAGGTTGGTGGCACCCTTCTCCTTTCCCTTTGACTTCTTCTTGTCACCTTTCTTCTTCTCCTCCTTCTTGTCATCTCTTCTCTTCAATTGAGGGCACTCGTTCTTCATGTGTCCCTCTTGGTGGTAGTTGTAGCATATAATGTCCTTGGTCTTACCCTTGCCTTTGGACGCTTTCCTAGTATATGATTTGTTAGAAAAATTTCTGAAAGTCTTACGCATCTTTCTTACCATGAATGTCTCTTGGTCGTTGTCCATGGAGGCGCTGGATTCCTCTGAATCTGATAAGGAGGAGTAGATCACCTTCTTCTCCTCCTTCCTCTTCTTCTTCTCCTTTTTTGCAATTAAAGCAATACCCTTCTCTTTGGCCGAGACGTTAGCTTGCTCGTGTAGTTCAAATTCACAGAATAAGTCGTCTAATTTAACAATGGACAAATCCCTTGATACCTTGTATGCATCAACCATGAATGCCCACAAGGTGGTTCTTGGGAAGGCTTGTAGAACATACTTGACGATATCCCGGTTCTCGATCTTTTCTCCAATCACATGGAGCTCATTGATTACTTCCTTCACCCTTCCATGTAGCTGGCTGACTGTCTCGTTGCTCTTCATGGATAGGGATTAGAGTTGGGTCACGAGCAAGTCCTTCTTTGCTCTTCTGGACTCGTTTGACCCCTCGTTCAATTCCACCAATTTATCGCACAGTTCCTTGGCGCTCTTGAACGGCCCCACCTTGTTCAGTTGCTCCTTTGAGAGCCCGCACTGCAGTGTGGTGGCGGCCTTGGCATTAGACTGCGCCCTCTTCATTACCTCCTTCGACCAGGATCTCATCGGTGTCGGTTCTCCTCTTTCATCGACGGGTTCCTCGAAGCCATCTGCAATACTAATCCAGTTCTCAATATCGTTCATAAGGTAGTATTGCATCCTACCTTTCCAGTAAGCGAAGTCGTTCCCGTCGAAGAAGGGTGGTCGTGCAGTGGAGTATCCCTCTTGAAACGCCATTATACTTGCTCCGGTTGATGGTTAGTTCTTCCAAAACGAACCGGCTCTGATACCAATTGATGGATCGTCTTCGCGTGCTAGAGGGGGAGGGTGAATAGCACTTTTCGATTTCAATCTCTACAATGTCGTTAGCGCAGCGGAACAATAATATGCAAAAAAAATACAATAACAATGCTAACAATAATACTTTACTTGGTATCCACCCAGATGGGTGACTAATCCAAGGATCCACGCACGAGCATCACTTTTACTATGAAAAACCTCCTTCAGGTGGAGAAACCTTTACAGTGGTGATCTTCTTCTTTACAGAATGAAGTAGAATGAGTGAGAGGAAGCAAGGAATACTTTTCAGTCGAGCAGCACTTCGTTACTGTACGGAACCGTACCGCTCACGTGTAAAAATGTCCTCCTTTTATAGGAGAACAGGATAAACTCGCAATCTGTCCAGCCCCGCACCAGTCGACTGCCCTTGGGGCAGTCGACTGGACTAGCATTAATTTCTAGCCAACGGCTAGTTTTCGGGGTATACCAGTCGACTGCCCCAAGGGCAGTCGACTGGTCCGAGGCCGAAAACTCTCTGTGAGTTTTGGCAGTCGACAGCCCCTGGGGCAGTCGACTGCCCTGCCTCTCAGCTTAGTCCCAAGCTTAGTCCCAGCCACTCCGGACCTTCTCCTTCACGTATGCCTTCAGGTCTGCTCCCTTGGCTTGCCTCTTGAAGTCCTCTTCCTCTGGCTATCGTCCCTCGGATGCGCACGCAAGCCTTCCCTTGGCTTGCCTCCATGCCACCCTTCACGTTGCCCTTGAAGTCCACTTCCTGGCTTGCCCTTGGAGCTCTCCTCTCTCGGCTCTCGTCCCTCGGATATGTCCACCATATGTGATTCTCCAAGTCCTGCAAACTCAATCACACACATCAAATACAACATAACACTCTAACCTTAAACATATTCACACACACATATCAAAACCATGATCTTCTAATCATTTAAGGGTCGATTGCCTCAACACTTGGTGCATCTTACTCTTCTACACCGGTAGGGACAGATCTTGGCTTCACATGATTAAGTGAAGGTCTAATCACGTGTCACTTCCCGAGCCTTCCTTGGCCCTCTAAGCTGCTCATGAGAGTTCGGGCTGATTCCAACCGGGCAACCTTAGAACCTTGGCTAAGTCTACATATCTTGGGCATCCTCGGCACCACAAGATGGTGGGAACTTAAGTTACTCCCGGCCAGGCATCCTCAGCACCTCGACCAAGTCTACATATCTTGAGCATCCTCGGCACCACAAGATGGTAGGAACTTCGGCTGCTCCTGGTCGGGCATCCTCAGCACCTCGGCCAGGTCTACACATATTAGGCATCCTCGGCACCACAAGATGGTAGGAACTTCGGCTGCTCTCGGCCAAGCATCCTCATCACCTAGGCCAGGTCTACATATCTTAGGCGTCCTCGGCACCACAAGATGGTAGGAACTCGGGCTGCTCTCGGTCGGGCATTCTCAGCACCTCAACCATGTCTACACATCTTGGGCATCCTTGACATCACAAGATGGTAGGAACTTGGGTTGTTCTCGGCCGGGCATCCTCAGCACCTCGACCAGATCTACACATCTTGGGCATCCTCGGTACCACAAGATGGTAGGAACTCGGGTTGCTCCCGGCCGGACATCCTCAACACCTCGACCAAGTCTACACATCTTGGACATTCCTTGGTATCACAAGATGGTCGGAACTCGGGCTGCTCCCGGCCGGGCATCCTTAGCACCTTACCAGGTCTACACATCTTGGGTATCCTCGACATCATAAGATGGTACGAGCTTGGACTCTACCCTTCTATTTAGTCTTGATGAGACATTTTTTCTATTTCTTTAATTGATCATGCTTTAAGGAAATACAAATATGCTTATAAATACACCTTCTACTCAACCGACTCACCGGGTGCGATACGGGTGGAGGTGACTTACATTCCATGGTCTCTCTAATCTTTTACCTTCAACATCTTGCAAATAATAACTACTTCCTGCCAGTTTTTTTGACAATCATGTAAGGTCCACTTCATTAAGGCTCGAGCTTTCCAACGTCGTCGACTGGTTTGGTCCTTTTCCAGCCCCGGTCCCTGACTTGGAAAGTCCGGGTGATCATTCGGTGATTGTAAATTTGTTGCATACATTGGCGATATGTACCTAGTCGGGTAACTGCTTTGTCTCATACCTCCGTCACCAGGTCTAGATCGAGTAGTCACTTCTGGTCGTTATTCTCCTTGTTGTAGAGTTGTCGTTGGGTTGATTCATCGCCTACCTCCATAGAATTACCACCTCCGTGCCATATACCAAATTGAAAGGACTCTGCCCCATCTCTTCCTTGGGAGTGGTATGGTACGACCATAAGATACTCGAGAGTTCGTACCTTTAATCTATGTCTTTCCACAAGATTTTAATCATGGCAGCCTCCGTGATGTGGGCGAACGGCTCAACCTCGACTCATTTAGAGAAGTAGTCCACTAGTATCAATAGGAACTTTTTCTGTTAAGGTCCAATCGGGAAAGTACCCATGATGTCCATTCCCCACTGATCAAAAGGACACGAGATAGTAGAGACTCGCAATAGTTCAGTCGGGCGTTGAGCAACATGCTGATGTTTTTGGCAGGCTTCACATCTGGCAATAAATTTGGTAGTGTCCGCTTGTAATGTGGGCTAAAAGTATCCTGCCAGAATAATCTTTCTAGCCATTGACCGCCCCCCGATATGACTTTCACATATGCCTTCATGAACCTCCTGCATGATGTAATCATCATTTCCTAGACTGACACATTTGAGCAATAGTCGAACAAATGCTCTTTTATACAGATATTCTCCGATCAGCGTGAATCTAGAAGTCCTGCGACAAAAAAGTCGAACTTGCTTACCGCTTGTCGACACTGTTCCACTGCGTAAGAACTCCACATAAGGTTCTCTTTAGTCAGGTAATATAGTATCAACAACTTCTCCTTCGACCTGGGCCACGACTTCCTCCTGAGCGCTAGGCTCTTTCAGCGTTCATAGTGCAAGGGAGCTTGCAAATTTGGCTAGCTCATCCATCTTGACGTTATCCACTCGGGATATTTTCTGCAGAATGACTTCAGTAAAAGGATATTTCAGTTGCTCGTATATAGTCACATACCTTTGCAGGAGCTCATTCCAAACCTCAAACTCTTCTTTTAACTATTGAGTCACGAGCTGAGAGCCTGAATATAATATAACTCGAGTAGCCCCTACCTGCTTGGCTGCTTGTAGCCCAGCTAGTATTGTCTCATACTCGACTTTATTATTGATGGCTCGGAAGTTGAGTCGGATGGATAACTATAGTACATCTTCCCTAGGGGAAATCATTAGAACTCCAACTCCATTGGACTTGTGATTGAATGAACCATTAACATAAATCTTTCATACTTCTCCAGTTTCAAGTAATGGGGTTGCCTCGAGCATAAAGTCGGCTAGAGCTTGAGCTTTGATAGATGTTCGAGGATGATATTCAATTCCGTACTCGCTCAACTCTGCAGTGCACTTGATTAATCATCCCGAGGCCTCTGGATTCGTGAGGACGCGCCGGAGTGGATTGTTAGTGAACACTACGATGGGATGCGCTAAGAAGTATGGTCTCAGCCTTCGTGCTGTCAATACTAATGTATATGCCAATTTCTCTAGAGTAGTATATCGAATTTCTGCTTCTTTAAGGAGATGACCAAAGAAATAGATGAGATATTGAGTATTACCTTCCTCGCGAATAAGCACAGAATCTATAGCTTGTTCAACTGTAGATAAGTAGACAAAAAGTGTCTCCTCTCCCTGTGGCTTGTATAGTATGGGGAGTCCAAATAAATATACTTTCTGTAAAAGTCTTCTCGCATTGGTTATCCCATTTGAACTTGACTATTTTTTTTTAAATTTTGAAGAAGGGTAGAGTTCTGTCAGCAGACTGAGATATGAATTGGGATAGGGCTGTAATCCTTCCATTAAGCCACTGTACTTCTTTGAAATTACTTGGAGATGACATGTTAAGAATAGCCTGTACCTTCTGAGTATTTATCTCAATTTCTCTCTCCGTTACCATGTATCCAAGGAACCACCCACTTTTCACTCCAAACAAACATTTAGCGGGGTTCAGCTTTAATCTATTGTCCCTCAAGGTAGTGAATGTCTCCTCCAAATCGACAATCATGTCCTTCCTCTTCTCTATCTTGACCAAGATGTCATCCACATAAACTTCATTATTTCATCTAATCTGGTGTCGGAACACGTTATCCATCATACGCTGATAGGTCACTCCCGCATTACGTAACCCGAATGACATGACATTATAACAATAAGTGTCATCCGACATTACAAAACTTACATTCTCTTGGTCCTCTCGAGCGAGAGGAACCTGGCGGTATCCCGATACACATCTAGCATCGAAATAAATTAACAATCGGAAGTTGAGTCTACCAGCTAATCAATGCGAGACAAAGGGTAACATTCTTTAGGGCAGACTTTATTTAAGTCGTGAAAGTCGATACAAACCCACTATTTACCCCCGGGCTTAGGGACTAATATAACATTCACAACCATGTCAGGAATTGAATTTCTCTAATATGCCCGACCTTTAACAACTTTGCCACCTCCTCTCTGATTATCTGGTCTTACTTTGGAGTAATGTATCTTCGTCTCTGCTTTACCGATCGGGCCCAGAGTGATGTGTAATTGGTGTGTGGCCAATGCAGGAGGAACTCCTTTGATTTCTTCGGTGGCCCATGCGAACACATCCTGATGATCCACCAGGCAACTGATCAGCCGACCTCTGAGTTTTGGCCTAAGATCTGCAGCGATTCTTGTGATTCCTCCGGCCTGTTGGGGATGAATATGTACTTCCTCACTCTTGACCTCCTTGCGCTCCTCCTTGGCCCTTCCCCTGCTCGGGGATCGACCAAATCGATATGCATGGTCCCATGAGTCTTTAGGTTCTTACGAGATTCTGTTCTAACTTCCCCACTGTAACATTGCTGGGAGGATAACTGATCTCCTTTAACCTCAACCACCTACTCTCTCATCGAAAATTTGATCTTCTGGTGATAAATTGAGACCACAGCCCGAAATAAGTTGAGTGCTGGTCTTTCTAGAATGGAATTGTATGATGATGGGACATCTACTATCATGAAAGGAGTTCTCCTTGTTCTCTGTAAGGTGTCATCCCCCAGCGACAAGGACAATGAGATCTGTCCCATCGGCTATACTCGGTAATCGGTGAAGCCGAATAGTGGCATGGAGACAGGGTGTAGTTCATCTTCATCGACTTATATCTGGTCTAGCGCCGCCTTGTACAGGATGTTAACAGAACTACCCGTATTCATGAATATGTGTTTAACCACATAATTGGCTATACGGGCGAGAATTATCAGTGCATCTTCATAAGGAGCTTCAACATCCTCCAGATCATCAGGTTCGAAGGAAATGACAGGGCCCTGACATCGTCCCAATGACGTAGCTTTCCAACCTGCGGATATGAGACTTCCTTGCCCGGTGGGAATCTCCTCTAGTTAAGCCTCCTGAGATCACTCCCACATGGCCCATCGGAGGTCCCCGAGCCAGAGCCTTACCTTTCTCGGGATCTCGTTCCGGGGAGACAGACCGGTGAGGTACCGTCTCCCGGCTTCATCCTCTCGAGGGCGACTGGGACCGACGCTTGGATTTATTCTTCCCCAGTTCTCGTTGATGAGGAGAAGGGCTTCGGCGAATAAACCTTTGTCGATACCCTGAATTGCTCCACTTTTTGCGTGGCTCAGCGTCTGCATCCTTGTATCTCCACTTCCTCAGAGTGTAATATACCTCTGTGGAGTGAGTGGTGCTGCCATGAAAGTCGTAGTACTTCTCTGGCGGTTCGGGTCATTCGATGTCCATCATTTCTACCAACTTCTTCTTACTGTTTCAGTAATTCTTACCGGAGCGAGGATCCTTCACTCGGGCAGGAGTGGATGGTTCCCTCCTCTCGGATCGTACAGAGATTTGGATAGGGACTCCTGCCGAATCCTTTCGACGAGTGTACTGCACCTCCTCCACATTAACATACTTGACCGACCGCCCCAATAAATCATTCGAAGCTGGCCAGTGGTTTCTTCACTAGTGATATGAAGAAATCTCCTTTAGAAAGCCCCTGCGTAAAAGCGCTAATGAGGATCTCTGAGGTGGCACTCGACACATCCTGCGTCACCCGATTGAATCGTTGAATATAATCCTTTAACGACTCCTTGTTTTTCTGCTTTAAGGCAAAACAGTTTAGTGTCGTCTTTTGGTATCGTCGGCTGCTGGCGAAGTGATGTAGGAAGATAGTTTTAAACTCCAGAAAGGAGTTTATCAAATTTTGAGGCAACCTCTGAAACCATCTCTGTGCGGCTCCAAATAACGTGTTCAAGAACACCCGACATTTCGCACCATCTGTGTACTGGTGTAACAGGGCTGCGTTTTCAAACTTGCAGATGTGGTTTTTCGAATCCGTCTTTCTATCGTAATCAGAAATTTCCGGATTACGAAACTGCTTGGGCATGGGATCCGTTACAATGTCTTGAGCGAAAGGCGTAGACGTAGACTTCATGAGAACCTTTGTAGGTTTTGTTGATGTAGTTTGACCCGTTTGTTGTTTTTGGTATTGACAACTATTTAAGTTTGGTTGAATGAATTCGGATTAAGTCCAGGTGGATCGGGAGATCGCACGCTGGCATGGGAAAAGTCCTAGTGGGACTAGGTGAAGTGGAAAAGACCTAGTCGGACTAGGCACACCCAGTGGGACTAGGTGGAAAAGACCTAGTGGGACTAGGCACACCTAGTGAGACTAGGTGAAGTGAAGAAGACCTAGTGGGACTAGGCACACCTAGTGGGACTAGGTGAAGTCCCGGTGAGTGAAGCTGGGCACGGAGTCTTGGTCCGGGGGACTGAGCACGAGTCAGAGAAGACTAGGGAGCCCGTTCTCTTGACTTTGGGTTGTATTGGAAGTCTCTGGATCGGTCTGGTGACCGATCAGGGAGATTGGCACGAACTCCTATCGTGGATCGGTCTGGTGACCAATCCAGAGAAGTCTGATCGGTCTGGTGACCGATCAGGGAGCGAACAGAGATATTGTGTGACTTCTGTTCGGCTCCTGATCGGTTTGGTGACCCATCAGGGAGAGAACAGAAGCTTTTGTGTTCGGCTCATGATCGGTCTGGTGACCGATCAGGGAGACCTTCAGGTCATTCTGGTGAACGATCAAATGTCGTGAGTTTCTCCTTATAACCGATCAGGCTTCAACCTGATCGGTCAGGAAGTGTCCTGATCGGTCCCCAGACCGATCAGGCCACAACCTGATCGGTCTGGTGATCGATCAGTGGGTTTTGGCTGCGAAGCGGGAAAAACACTCTGCAAAGGGGTGGATCGGTCTGGTGACCGATCCTCGACCTGGGATCGATCTGGTGATCGATCATGAGAAGTCGCGATTTCAGGTTTCTCACTTGGGACCGATCAGGCTGGAGCCTGATCGGACTGGGCCTATCCTGATCGGTCTGGTGATCGATCAGGGTTTACTCTGATCGGTCCGGTGACCGATCAGTAGCTGATCACTTTAATTCAAATCGCTGTCAGACGTTCTGATCGCGTCTGTTTTCTCTGCGTTTCCTTGATACACTGCTGATATTGTTTGATACCCATTTGCTAAGCCTCTGATCAGTGTGCAGGTTAGACAGGAAGGATTCAAACACTCAAGGAGGGTCAATGGGAGACTTTTCATTGAGCAGGTTTGTACGTATTCTCTTCTCAGGTTTCAACGGCTTCTGAGGCACGGCTGGCGACTGACGGAGGCTCAGCTGGAGTGGGTCTTCAGTGGACTGAGTGCTCAGGGAGGTCAGAGGGTTCAGGCTGTGCTCAGTGGATGCTGGCGAAGCTTGGTGACGAGAAGAGGAAGCTTAAGACAAAGCTGGAAGCAGAGGAGCGGTAGTTGCGAACAGACAGAAACTTGAGAAGTTTGGCTGGACTTTGTCGAGTGCTCACTGTTGCTTTGTGCTTAAGTGTTCTTACTACATTCTTGTGAGGTTCTCTTCTCGAGTGTCTCGTGAGCTTAACTTGTATCAATCTGTGAGATAGCTTGTGGAGAGGTTTCTCCACCGAGAAGGAGGCTTTAGTTTATCTGGTGTTCACCGGGGCTTGATCTGTCGACGATCAAGGGATCGCCCACCTTACGAGCACGCCAAGGAGTAGGGGTAAGTTATCTCCGAACCTTGTACATCGCTGTGTTAGCGTCGGTTTGATTCCTTTCTCTGTTTTGTTCTTGCTGTTGTATTTTGTTTCCGCTGCTAACTTTGATCACAGAAAGAAAGTTCAAAGAAGAGGGGCTTATTTGAGTGTCTAGCTACATTCACCCCCCCTCTCTAGCCATTCAAGCACCAACAAGTGGTATCAGAGCTTGGGGTTCTGTTCAAACGGCTTAACATTCGAGAGCTTACAACAAGATGACAATGGGAAGAGAAGGGTTGAGCACAAACAGACCTCCATTCTTGGATGAGACTGATTTTCCATATTGGAGATCAAGAATGGAGTTTTATCTCAAAACCAACATCAGCATGTGGTTTGCTGTGAAGGAGGGTTTCATCCCTCCAAAGGATGACGAAGGAAAAGAGCTCGAGTTCTCAAGGTGGTCGGCTGAACAAATTCGGAAGGGAGAAGCCGATGCCAAAGCCGTGGTCACTTTGCAATGTGGGATGACCAAGGAGGAGTTGATCAAGGTGGGTCCTTTCACAAGTGCTAAAGACTTTTGGAACAAAATCATTGAGCTCCATAAAGGAACTCAAGACACCCGGACAGCCAAGAAAGAACTCCTTCTCAGCCAACTTCAAAATTTGTCCATGGAAGAAGATGAAAGTGTAAGTATACTTCATAGACGATTCAAAGAGATCCTCAATGGTCTACACTCCATCAGTGAGAAGGTAGAAAACCGAGACTTAGTGAGGTATGCCCTTAAATCATTTCCTAGGAATGCCTTGTGGTCATCCATGGTGGATGCCTACAAGGTATCCAAGGATCTTTCATTTGTTAAGTTAGAAAATCTATTTTGTGAAATGGAATTACATGAGATCTCTAACCAAAGCCCAAAGGAGAAAGGGTTAGCTTTAGTGGCAGGTGACAACAAGAAGAAGAAGAAGGAGAAGAAGAAAGAAAAGGAGGAGGAGGAAAGTTACTGTCACATGACCTTCATGGCAAGAGAGGATTCAAATGATGAAAGGAGTGATACCGAATCAAGGGGCTCCTCAACCGCGCCTTCATCATCTTCAGATGATGAAGAGGTAATCTCTCCCGAGTTGGATAAATGCTATAGGACAATAGCATGTTTAACTAAGTTGTTAAAGAAATCTAAGAACAAAGCAAAATTATTGAAATTAAAAGTAGAAGAATTGAAATCCTCTAAAATTGAGGATATTGATGTTATGCATGATGAGTCCCTTGAAAATGAAAATAAGACTTTGAGGAGTGAAATTGAAAATCTTAAGAATATTCTTGAGAAGTTTTCAATTAGCTCTAAAACCTTAGACATGATACTAAATTTCCAAAGGGCGATTTACAATAAAGTCGGTATAGGTTACCGACCTAAGGAACCAACCTTTGTATCATTAATGTCAAGAACCCAATTTAGATCACAAGGTGATTCTAGGGTTCAAAAAGCTAGAAAGAAATTGACTAAGGCATGGGTGCCAAAGTCTTTCATGGTAGATGGATTAGGTCCCAAAATTTGGGTACCTAAAACCTCTATTTTTAGAATTGTTTAGCATTAATTGAGGGGGAGCATCCATCAACATGGGTGGTTGATAATAGGTGCTCAAAATCCATGGTCAGGGAAAAATTATTATCCACATGATTAGTTATGGAAAATTCAAATTAGATGATTTGATCTCCATTGCTTTAATTATTATAACAATGTAATCCCTTGACTAGTGATTTTTATGGAATTCATGTGTTAAAATACTTAACCATGCTTAAGTATAATCTACATTAGTATTAAAGTGCTTACATGATCAAGTTTGCTTCCAAAACAATGAAAAAAACTGTCTAGTTCATCTATACCAAATAACAACACGTGATCATTACTTCTAGTATCCATGGTTGGTGAATTTCTGTTTGAAAATTGAATGGTTGATATCATGAATAGTATAGCTAAGGATTGAATGCATTTTCATCAGTTGTTGCTACATATGCCATGTTTAACCTTTAACCCTTTTGGAAAAAGAAAAATTGTAAGTTGTTGCTAATAATTGAGATTAGGACTATGGACTAAATTAGATTATCAAAAGCATGTACACACTGATACAAACTGATCAAAAGTATTCCCTGCTTAACCTTTAGTTCACACTGATACAAATTGATCAAAAGTGGAACATACTGATCATGCTTTGATGCAATTTTTTTTAATAGAAAGTCTTGAATCTTTTTGGGAAATACACTTTAGTTGAAGGATACCCTTCTTAGGGTTTGGGAATGATTAAGAGTTGAAACAAATCGATTTCTGAAACTGATCAGTTTCAGAAAATTTTCTGTCTCTAACCAAATCGGTCCACCGACCGATCAGGACTCACCCTAATCGATCACCAGACCGATCAGGGATCCCTCTGATCGGTCCGGTGACCGATCAGATCAATTCAGATCAGGGAATTCCCTGATTAGGTCAAAAATTCTTGAGTCCTATCCCCCTTCATCGAATTGTATCAGTTTAATGATCATCCTACAAACAAATCTGATACAAACCAAATACAATTGGAACATCCTAATCATACTTGGAACAAAACCTAATACTGTTTCAATACAAACCCATGTTGGAATTTTCAAAATTCATAAGAAAGGGTTGTTTGAATCATGACTCTTGTTCCTTGATCATGTTTCAGAAATTTTTCTGAAATATCGTATGGAGTCTACACCCCCTGTTATGGAATGCCAATTGTTAATGCAGTCTGATCTTGAATGAATCAGAGTTACAGAATTTTTTCTGAAAACTGATTGTTCATAGATAAATTAGAAATTTTTCTATATCGATCATCAGTCTGATGAAACTGCGCTAATTATTGTCGTATGATGCATATACATTGTTGTCATGATACATTTATGGTATATGCCTCTCATATGCAATTCAAAAAAAAATCATCCTTTGACTTACTTGTCATATGAAACATATACATGTTTGACCATGATATTTCTCTGTATATGTTGTCATGTGTAAATCATAAATTACCTTTGATCATTTTGGGGAGGTTTATTTAAACTTAATAATCATACCATTTTCGATGTTTGACAAAGGGGGAGAGAATGATTGATTAAGTTTAGGGTTAATTGTTGTAGGGGGAGGATCTTGATTCCCTTACGGAAATTGAATGGACTTCGATTGATCTAATACCTAAACTTAAATCGGGATTGTTAAACAACAAAAAGGGGGAGATTGTTGATGCAGTCTGGCCCGTTTGTTGTTTTGGTGTTGACAACGATTTAAGTTTGGTTGAATGAATTCGGATTAAGTCCATGTGGATCGGGAGATCGCACGCTGGCATGGGAAAAGTCCTAGTGGGACTAGGCACACCTAGTGGAACTAGGTGAAGTGGAAAAGACCTAGTGGGACTAGGCATACCTAGTGGGACTAGGTGGAAAAGACCTAGTGGGACTAGGCACACCTAGTGAGACTAGGTGAAGTGGAAAAGACCTAGTGGGACTAGGTACACCTAGTGGGACTAGGTGGAAAAGACCTAGTGGGACTAGACACACCTAGTGGGACTAGGTGAAATGGAGAAGACCTAGTGGGACTAGGCACACCTAGTGGGACTAGGTGGAAAAGACCTAGTGGGACTAGGTACACCTAGTAGGACTAGGTGAAGTGGAGAAGACCTAGTGGGACTAGGCACACCTAGTGGGACTAGGTGAAGTCCCGGTGAGTGAAGCTTGGCACGGAGTCTTAGTCCGGGGGACTAAGCACGAGTCAAAGAAGGCTAGGGAGCCCGTTCTCTTGACTTTGGGTTGTATTGGAAGTCTCTGGATCGGTCTGGTGACCGATCAGGGAGATTGACACGAACTCTTGTCGTGGATCGGTCTGGTGACCGATCCAGAGAAGTCTGATCGGTCTGGTGACCGATCAGGGAGTGAACAGAGACATTGTGTGACTTCTGTTCGGTTCCTGATCGGTTTGGTGACCGATCAGTGAGAGAACAGAAGCTTTTGTGTTCGGCTCTTGATCGGTCTGTTGACCGATCAGGGAGACCTTCAGGTCGTTCTGGTGAACGATCAAATGTCGCGAGTTTCTCCTTATAACCGATCAGGCTTCAACCTGATCGGTCAGGAAGTGTCCTGATCGGTCCCCAGACCGATCAGGCCACAACCTGATCGGTCTGGTGATCGATCAGTGGGTTTTGGCTGCGAAGCGGGAAAAATACTCTGCAAAGGGGTGGATCGTTCTGGTGACCGATCCTCGACCTGGGATCGATCTGGTGATCGATTATGAGAAGTCGCGATTTCGGGTTTCTCACTTGGGACCGATCAGGCTGGAGCCTGATCGGACTGGGCCTATCCTGATTGGTCTGGTGATCGATCAGGGTTTACTCTGATCGGTCTGATGACCGATCAGTAGCTGATCACTTTAATTCAAATCGCTGTCAGACGTTCTGATCGCGTCTGTTTTCTCTGTGTTTCCTTGATACACTGCTGATATTGTTTGATACCCATTTGCTAAGCCTCTGATCAGTGTGCAGGTTAGACAGGAAGGATTCAAACACTCAAGGAGGGTCAATGGGAGACTTTCCATTGAGCAGGTTTGTACGTATTCTCTTCTTAAGTTTCAACGGCTTCTGAGGCACGGCTAGCGACTGACGGAGGCTCAGCTGGAGAGGGTCTTCAGTGGACTGAGTGCTCAGGGAGGTTAGAGGGTTCAGACTGTGCTCAGTGGATGCTGGCGAAGCTTGGCGACGAGGAGAGGAAGCTTAAGACAAAGCTGGAAGCAGAGGAGCGGTAGTTGCGAACAGACAGAAACTTGAGGAGTTTGGCTGGGCTGTGTCGAGTGCTATCTGTTGTTTTGTGCTTAAGTGTTCTTACTACATTCTTGTGAGGTTCTCTTCTCGAGTGTCTCGTGAGCTTAACTTGTATCAATCTGTGAGACAGCTTGTGGAGAGGTTTCTCCACCGAGAAGGAGGCTTCAGTTTATCCAGTGTTCACCAGGGCTTGATCTATCGACGATCAAGGGATCGCCCACCTTACAGGCACGCTAAGAAGTAGGGGCATGTTATCCCCGAACCTTGTACATCGNGTCTTCGTGATCGATCAAATGCCTCCTGGACCGATCAGGCTGGGTCCTGATCGGTCCAGGAGTAACCCTGATCGTCACGTGACGATCAGGGTCCTCTCTGATCGGTTGGTGACCGATCAGAAGCTGAACTTTAATTCAAATTCACTGTCAGACGCTCTGATCGCGTCTGTTTTCTCTGCCGATTCTCTGATACACTGCTGATTTCATTTGATATGCTGTGCTAATCTTCTGTTGGAGTGTAGGTGATACAGGGAGGATTCAAACCATGGGGAGAGTCAACTGAGGACTTTCCTTGGTGCAGGTTTGTCTGTTTACCGATTTCAGGTTTCAACGGGCAGCTGGCGCGGCTGGCAACTGACGGAGGCTCAGCTGAAGAGGTCTTCAGTGGACTGAGTGCTCAGGGAGTCAGGGGGTCAGGCTGTGGCTCAGTGGATGCTGTTGGAGCTTGACGACGTTGAGCTTGAGCTTAAGACAAAGCTGGAAGCAGAGGAGCGGAGGGAACAGACAGAAACTTGAGGAGTTTGGCTGGGCTGTGTCGAGTGCTCTCTGTTGCTTTGTGCTTAAGTGTTCTTACTACATTCTTGTGAGGTTCTCTTCTTGAGTGTCTCGTGAGCTTAACTTGTATCCATCTGTGAGACAGCTTGTGGAGAGGTTTCTCCACCGAGAAGGAGGCTTCAGTTTATCCGGTGTTCACTGGGGCTTGATCTGCCGACGATCAAGGGATCACCCACCTTACGGGCATGCCAAGGAGTAGGGGCAAGTTATCCCCGAACCTTGTAAATGATCCTTGTTAGCGTCGGTTTGCTTTCCATTGTTTTGGTTTGTTGTTTGTTACTTCTGTTTCTGCTTTTGTCTTCCGCTGCCTAATCTCTTAAGTGCAGAAACTTAAAAAGAATAAGAGTTTTGTGTCTGGCTACATTCACCCCCCCTCTCTAGCCATCCAAGTACCAACAAGTGGTATCAGAGCTTGGGGCTCTATTCAAGCGGCTTAACATCCGAGAGCTTACAACAACGATGGTGTTAAGAGAAGGGTTTAGCACCAGCCGACCTCCATTCTTTGACGGCACTGATTTCCAATATTGGAGATCGAAGATGGAGTATTACCTCAATACGAACATCTCCATTTGGTTCGCTGTCAAGGAGGGGTTTTCTCCTCCAAAGGATGATGAAGGAAAAGAGATGGACTTTTCAAGGTGGTCGGCAGAACAAATCCGGAAGGGAGAAGCCGATGCTAAAGCCGTGGTCACCTTGCAATAAGGGATGAACAAAGAGCAGCTAATCAAGGTTGGCCCCTTCACCTCTGCCAAAGACCTATGGAATAAACTCATTGAGCTCCATGAAGGAACTCATGAAACCCGAAGTGCCAAGAAGGACCTCCTTCTCAGCCGACTTCAAAACCTTTCCATGGAAGAGAATGAAAAGGTAAGTGGACTCCATGGAAGATTCAAGGAGATCTTGAATGGTCTACACTCCATTAATGAAAAGGTAGAAAACCGAGATCTTGTAAGGTATGTCCTTAAATCATTTCCTAGGAATGCCTTGTGGTCATATCCATGGTGGATGCTTACAAGGTCTCCAAAGATTTATCTTTTGTTAAGTTAGAAGATCTATTTTGTGAAATGGAACTACATGAGATCTCTAACAAAAGTCTAAAGGAGAAAGGTATTGCTTTAGTGGCAGGTGACAACAAGAAGAAGAAGAAGAAGGATAAGGAGGAGGAAAAGACCCATTGTCACGTGGCTTTATAGTGGCCTTAAAAGAGTCAAACAAGGAGAGTGAAGACGAAGCGAGTAGTTCCTCAACCGCGCCTTCATCATCTTCAGATGATAAAGAGGTAATCTCTCCCGAGTTAGACAAGTGTTATAGAACAATAGCATGCTTAACTAGTCTACTCAAAATATCTAAGAATAATGTTAAATCATTAAGATTAGAAGTAGAGGAATTGAAAACCTCTAAGGTTGAGGATGTTAATGATTTTCATGATGACTCACATGTTAAAATCCTTGAGAATGAAAATAAGGACTTGAAGAGCGAAGTTGAAAATCTCAAGAATATTCTTGAGAAGTTTTCAACTAGCTCTAGAACTTTAGACATGGTACTAAATTCCCAAAGGGCGGTTTACAATAAAGCCGGTATAGGTTACTGACCTAAAGAACCAACCTTTATATCATTAATGTCAAGAACCCAATTTAGAGCACAAAATGATTCTAGGGTTCAAAAGGTTAGGAAGAAAATGACTAAGGCATGAGTGCCTAAGTCTCTCATTGTTGATGCATTAGGTCCCAAAATTTGGGTAGCTAAAACCTCTATATTTCGAATTGTATAGGTATTAGTTGAGGGGGAGCATCTATCAACATGGGTGGTTGATATTTGGTGCTCCAAACACATAGTCATTCCTAGTTAGGAATGTACTTACCATTCCCTCAAATTCACATGGATGATTTAGATTAACACATAACTTGCTCTTGCCATGGATTGCTTGGGATAATTAGTTTTCTTGTTGCAATTTATGGTTTACTGCAATTTATGGTTCATGAAATGCTTTATCTCAAGCCCAAGGTGTCCATTTTCTTGTATGAGTTATAGAACATGAATGCATGCTAAAGAACAAGTATGGACACATTAATTAGTATTGATTCTAAAATCACTATGAAAATTTCACCATACATCAAACTTACAAACTAATCAAAATTTGGAAATATGATCATATTTTGATACTAATTTGATACAAGCATGTTATAAATATACTTGGAACATAATTAATCATGCATAAGTGTAGTTTGCTTTTGTATTAAAGTTCTACCATGATCAGTTTGGTTTCCAAAACAAAGAGGAAAGTAACTAATTCATCTTTACCAAATAGCAATATACATCCATCATGTGTGCTATCCATGTCTACGAATTTTCTGATCAGATGATTGTATGCATACATGTTTTGGAAATCTGATCATTTTTAGATACCAATTTGATACAAGCGTGTTTTGAAAATTTGATCATATCTTCTGTATCGAGAAATCTGATCATATTTTGATGCTATTTTGATACGAACCTGTTGGACAAAGTTAGGGATTATGGAATGCATAAATATTTTGAACAAATTTGAACATGCCCTTGATATTTTTCTTTGTTAATATAGAGAAATCTGTTTTGGTTAAGGAAAACCCCTCTTTTGATCAAAGGGGTTAACTCTAAGTGTATTAGAAGTTGAAACGCAGAGTTTCTGAAATGTTTCAGAAACCCTTCTAATCAGAAACCTGATCGGTCTACCGACCGATCAGGACTCACTCTGATCGGTCTGATGACCGATCAGGGACCATTCAGTTTGGTCTGGTGACCGGTCTGATCAAGTCTGATTAGCAGACTCCCTAACTGATTCAAAATTGGTAAATCATCAAGAGTTAGGTTTATGGTTAAGACATACTTGACACAAATCTGATACAAACCAATTACAATTGAAACATCCTTGATCATCCATTGGTACAAACCTGGTACTAAGGGAGTACAAATTTGTACAAATTTGTTCGAGTAGTAAAATATGGGTAGGAATTTTTTTTAAGACCCTTGATTCTCAGAAATTTTTCTGAAACATCAAGTGTTAAAATGAGGCTTGGCTAAATCATACTTGAAACAAAACTTAATACTGATTCGATACAAACCCGTGTTGAAATTTTTGAAATTCATATGAACGGGTTGTTTGAATCATGTCTCTTGATCTCTTGCTCCTTGATGAGGAATAATTTTCAGTCAAGAAACCCCCAGTTATGAAATTTCAATTGTTAATGCAGTTTGATCTTGAACGAATTAGAATTACAGAAATTTTTCTGAAAATTGATCGTTTATAGATAAATCAGAAATTTTTCTATGTCAATCATCAGTCTGATGAAGCTGCATTACTACTTGTCATATGAAACATATACATGTTTAACCATGATATTATTCTGTATATGTTTTCATGTGCAATTCAAAATTTACCTTTGATTATTTCGGGTTTGGGGAGAGACCCGTGGTTAAGGGGGAGTCATGTTGAAACTTAATAA
This sequence comes from Boesenbergia rotunda, assembly GCA_024364735.1. Classification (NCBI taxonomy): domain Eukaryota; kingdom Viridiplantae; phylum Streptophyta; class Magnoliopsida; order Zingiberales; family Zingiberaceae; genus Boesenbergia; species Boesenbergia rotunda. The sequence goes on along the minus strand of JAGFNQ010002755.1, from coordinate 203,438 downwards.
CGATACCCTTTTCGATGTTTGACAAAAGGGGAGAGAATGGTTGATTAGGTTTAGGGCTGTGATTTTGTAGGGGGAGGATCTTGATTCCCTTACGATAATTGAATGAACTTCAATTGATCTAATACATAAACTTAATTCGGGTTATCAAACAACAAAAAGGGGGAGATTGTTGATGCAGTCTGGCCTGATTGTTGTTTTAGTCTTGACAACGATTTAAGTTTGGTTGAATGAATTCGGATTAAGTCCAGGTGGATCGGGAGATCGCACGCTAACATGGGAAAAGACCTAGTGGGACTAGGCACACCTAGTGGGACTAGGTGAAGTGGAAAAGACCTAGTGGGACTAGGCACACCTAGTGGGACTAGGTGAAGTGGAAAAGACCTAGTGGGACTAGGCATACCTAGTGGGACTAGGTGAAACCCTGGTGAGTGAAGCCAGGTCCTAGCTTGGGAAGCTAGGTTGGATAAAAGTCTGGTGAGTGAAGCCAGGTCCTAGCTTGGGAAGCTAGGTTGACTGAAATCCTGGTGAGTGAAGCCAGGTCCTAGCTTGGGAAGCTAGGTTGAATGAAGTCCCGGTGAGTGAAGCTGGGCACGGAGTCTTGGTCCGGGGGACTGAGCATGAGTCAGAGAAGACTAGGAAGTCTGTTCTCTTGACTTAGAGTGGAATTGGTCTTGGCTGGATCAGTTTGGAGACCGATCAGGGAAGTTGGCACAAACTCCCTTTGTGGATCGGTCTGGTGACTGATCCAGAGATGTCTGATCGGTCTGGTGACCGATCAGGGAGAGAGCCAATTGCTACTGTTCGACTCCTGAATCGTTCTGGTGAACGATCAGGGAGAAAAGAAAATGCTACTGATCGGTTCCTGATCGTTCTGGTGAACGATCAGGGAAGAAGTAGAGGGTTTAGGGAGAAACCATTATCGGTCTTCGTGATCGATCAAATGCCTCCTGGACCGATCAGGCTGGGTCCTGATCGGTCCAGGAGTGGCCTGATCGGTCACCGTGACCGATCAGGGTCCTCACTGATCGGTTTGGTGACCGATCAGAAGCTGAACTTTATTCAAATTCACTGTCAGACGCTCTGATCGCGTCTGTTTTCTCTGTCGATTCTCTGATACACTGCCGATTTCATTTAATATGCTGTGCTAATCTTCTGTTGGAGTGTACAGGTGATACAGGGAGGATTCAAACCATGGGGAGAGTCAACTGAGGACTTTCCTTGGTGTAGGTTTGTCTGTTTACCGATTTCAGGTTTCAACGGGCAGCTGGCGTGGCTGGCAACTGACGGAGGCTCAGCTGAAGAGGTCTTCAGTGGACTGAGTACTCAGGGAGTCAGGGGGTCAGGCTGTGGCTCAGTGGATGCTATTGGAGCTTGACGACATTGAGCTTGAGCTTAAGACAAAGCTGGAAGAAGAGGAGCGGAAGGGGGAACAGACAGAAACTTGAGGAGTTTGGCTGGGTTGTGTCGAGTGCTCTCTGTTGCTTTGTGCTTAAGTGTTCTTACTACATTCTTGTGAGGTTCTCTTCTCGAGTGTCTCGTGAGCTTAACTTGTATCCATCTGTGAGATAGCTTGTGGAGAGGTTTCTCTACCGAGAAGGAGGCTTCAGTTTATCCGGTGTTCACCGGGGCTTGATCTGCCGACGATCAAGGGATCGCCCACCTTACGGGCACGCCAAGGAGTAGGGGCAAGTTATCCCCGAACCTTGTAAACGATCCTTGTTAGCGTCGGTTTGCTTTCTATTGTTTTGGTTTGTTGTTTGTTACTTCTGTTTCTGCTTTTGTCTTCCGCTGCCTAATCTCTTAAGTGCAGAAACTTAAAAAGAATAAGAGTTTTGTGTCTGGCTATATTCACCCCCCTCTCTAGCCATCCAAGTACCAACAAGTGGGACTAGGCATACCTAGTGGGACTAGGTGAAGTCCAGGTGGATCGGAGAGCTCGCACGCTGGCAAGGTGGAAGTCGACCGAGAGACTAGACCTAACTTGAGGGTTAGGCAAACCTGGTTGGTAATCAAGTTAAGTCCTAGTTGGGAGCTAGGCAGGAGAAATCCATGTTGGTCAAATGGTTAATCGGACACTTGGTAGAGAAGTCCTAACAGGTCACGGTTGATCAAGGTTAGGCAAGAGAACCTTAGATTTGTGCACACAAGTTAGGGTTGGACTCAATCGATTGGGTAATCGATTTAAGTTTGGTTTCTCGCCAACAGAAGCCTTCTTAATTGATTAGGTGATCGATTAAGGAAGGAGTGAATTGATTGGGTAATCGATTGGGAGAAATGAATTGTGAGAACAGAAGCTGGTTGAATCGATTGGGTAATCAATTCAGCCTTACCTTAATCGATTGGGTAATTGATCAAGGTGTTCTGTAATCGATTGGGCAATCGATTACAGCAATTTTGCACGAGAGCACAGAAAGGTGTTGAATCGATTCAGCAATTGATTAAGGTTATTCTTAATCGATTGGCTAACTGATTAAGCTTAAAAAAATAGTCATTGAACGACTAAGTCTGACGTGATAATCGTACGGGCAATCGATTAGGAAACCCTAGGCATAGGGTATATAGGGTTTTCACTCATGTTTGAAGCAATATCGCTCACGTAGCTTCCTCCTCCTTCATTGCCATTTCAAGTGAGGCCTTGGAGCTTAGTGCTGGTGCATTTCCAAGGATCAAGAGGCGATTCCAAGCTTGAAGATAGCAAGAAAAGTAAAGAGACTAAGTTGTGTAAATCTTATAAGATTTCTTTTGTATTTTCTTGGATTCTTGTTGTATCTTCTTGAAAGCTAGTAAGAGGTTTCTCCACTTCAAGAAGGAGATCTTTCATAGTGTATAAGAGAGTGAGGAGAGTGGACCCTTGGATTAGTCACCTCAAGGAGGTGGATACCAAGTAAAATTGAGGTGTTAGCATTGCTCAAGTCTTCCACCGCAACAAATCTACAACTAGCAAAGATCGGAGCTAATCACCCCCCTCTAGCTCTCCTACTAGTCCTGACAATATGGTGCAATCCTCTCCTTGGGACGAGCTTCACGAGGACAAGGAGAAAATTCAGCAGCTCCCGACCAGGTGGAGTCCCGCGTCAAGATAGCCGCGGGTTTGCCGAGCGAGCTGAAGGAGCCACTACTAGAATGCTTGACAAGGAACCAGGATGTGTTTGCCTAGTCGGTAAGGCTCTAGCTCTCCTACTAGTCCTGACAATATGGTGCAATCCTCTCCTTGGGACGAGCTTCACGAGGACAAGGAGAAAATTCAGCAGCTCCCGACCAGGTGGAGTCCCGCGTCAAGATAGCCGCGGGTTTGCCGAGCGAGCTGAAGGAGCCACTACTAGAATGCTTGACAAGGAACCAGGATGTGTTCGCCTGGTCGGTAAGGGAACTGAAGGGTGTTTGACCAGAAGTGGCCGAGCACCACCTTCACGTATACCTAATGCTAGGCTAGTCAAGCGGAGGAAGAGAGATTTCAACACGGAGCAGAACAAAGTCATTCAAGCTGAAATCGAGAAATTACTGGAGGTCGGGCACATCCGAGAAGTCCAATTCCCGACCTATCTTGCCAACATGGTCCTAGTGGCCAAGCCCGACAACAAGTGGAGAATCTGCATCGACTTCCAGGACCTTAACCGTGTCTGCCTAAAGGATTGTTATCTCTTACCCTAGATTGACCAAATGGTCGACTTGACCGTCGGGAGTGAACTCATCTCCATACTGGATGCATACCAGGGTTATCACCAGGTGCCCTTGGCGGTTGAGGACCAAGAGAAGGTCAATTTCATCATAGCGGATGACACATACTGCTACACGACCATGCTGTTTGGGCTAAAGAATGCTGGAGCCACCTACCAGCGAATGATGAACAAGGTTTTCCGATCATAGATCAGTAAGAACATTGAAGTGTACGTAGACGACATTCTGATCAAGACAAACCGAGCGGCCGACCTGGTATTTGATGTGGAGGAGACCTGTCAGACCTTTCGCTAGTATGGACTAATGTTGAACTTGGCCAAGTGTCTCTTTGGAGCCCGAAGTGGGAAATTCCTCGGGTATATTGTCACCGAGAGGGGGATTGAAGCCAATCCGAGCAAAGTCTGAGCCTTGCTCGACATGCCCCCACCACGGAGTCTCAGGGAGGCATAGAGGCTCACTGGGCGAATCACAGCACTATCCCGCTTTATTTCCTGATCCGCCGAGCGAGGATTACCCTTCTTCAATACCCTCCACCGAGCTACCAAGTTTCAATGGGACGCCGACTGCGACAAGTCATTTGAAGAATTAAAGACATATCTGGCCGACTTGCCAGTATTGGCCAAGCCAGAGGTCAGAGAGGTGTTGTATGTGTATTTGGCAGTCTCGACTGAGTCGATCAATATGGTGTTAGTCAGGCAAGATGAAGCCGAGCAACAACCAGTGTATTTCTTTGCTCATCTATTGAAGGGAGCCGAGTGTCGATACACGACGCTCGAGAAGTTATCTTATGTCCTGTTATTAGTCGCTCGAAGGCTTCGACCGTATTTCCTTGTACACCCGATCGTGGTCTTGACCAATAGTAATCTGGGACGAGTAGTTTCAAATCCAGAAGCATCAAGGTGACCGATCAAGTGGACAATCGAGCTGAGTGAATATGGTATCCAGTACCAAGCTCGGCCGGCTATTAAAGCACAAGCCTTAGCCGATTTTCTAAGTGAATTAAGCTCAGAGGAAGCTGAAGAGGCATGACAAATTTACGTGGATGGGTCGTCGGCTCAGCAAGGCAGTGGGATTGGCATTTTGATGGTCTCACCAAGGGGAGAACAATTGCACCTATCAGTCTAACTGGAGTACTGAGCCACAAATAATGAAGCCGAGTACGAAGCCCTCATTGCTGGACTGCAGGCGGCTAAGCATGTGGGCGCCACTCAGGTAATATTATATTCGGACTCTTAGTTGACCACCCAACAACTCTCTGGTCGGTTCGAAGTCAATAGCGATCGGTTATAGGCCTTTGTGGAAGCCTATGAAAAGTTAAAGGCTGGGTTCCAGGAAGTCTAGCTACAGAAGATCCCGAGAGAAAGTAACCTACAAGCAGACGAGTTAACCAAGCTGGCTAGCTCGGTAGGCTCTTGGGTACTTCCCCAACCAAGCAGTCAGACAATGATGGTGATGCACATCGAGCAACAGGCCGAGTTGAAGCTCGAGACGGATTGGAGAGCGCCGCTCATCGCTTACCTAACAAACGGAGCCCTCCCGGCCAACTGAGAGGAGGCCCGACTTCTGAGAAAGCGAGCAGTCCAATACTCCCTGGTTGGAGATGCGCTGTACAAAATAGCCTTCGCCCGACCTCTACTCAAGTGCTTGGGTGAAGAAGATGCCGAATATGTGTTAAAAGAAATACATATGGGGATCTGTGGAAGTCATGCCGGAGCTCGGGCCGTGGCACGAAAAGCATTGCTTTTAGGATATTATTGGCCGACCCTGCAGAAGGACGCTGACCGACTGGTGTCCATTTGCTTATCCTATCAAAAGTACCATAACCTCCCTCATCGACTGGTGGAAACGATGAAGGCGTCAGTGGTCTCCTTCCCGTCCGACCAATGGGGCATAGACATAGTGGGACCCTTCCCGACTGCTGTTGCCTAGAAAAGATTTTTGCTGGTGGTTGTGGATTACTTCTCCAAGTGGATAGAAGCAGAGGTCTTGGCACGCATCACTAAGCAGGCTGTTATCAAGTTTCTGTGGCAGAATATCTTGTGCTGGTATGGGATTCCCCATAAGTTGATCTTGGACAACGAAAGACAGTTTCAGGGTCGGAAAATACATGAATGGTGCTTGGCGTATGACATTCAGCAAGCCTTTACATCCGTAGCATATCCCCAGAGCAATGGCCATACAGAAGTGACCAATCGGGAAATCTTGAGGGGCTTGAAGACTAAGCTCGACCACGCGGGGAGCACCTGGGTCGATGAATTGTTGAGCGTCCTATGGGCTTAGCGAATCACACCAAGTGAAACCACGGGCCACACACCCTTCTAGTTGGTCTACGGAAGCGAGGCTGTGGTGCTTGTTGAAGTCGGGTGTGAGTATGACCGGCGGAAGATCTATGATGAAGATAATTCAGAAAGAAGGCATTTGGAGTTGGACCTGGTCGAGGAAATCCGAGAGAAGGCAGCCGCTCGGATGTTTGCCTACTGCCAAAGAATGAAGCAGTGATATAATCGAAAGGTGTTGCCGAGGGCATTCCAGGTTGGCGACCTCGTATGGAAAAGGATAAAGCCAGTCGGGGATGTCAGCAAGTTAGAGCCTCAATGGGGAGGACCCTTCAAGGTCATCCAGAAGCTGACTTCTGGAGTATACTACCTAGAGAACGAGCAAGGAAAGAAACTGAATCGACTCTGGAGTGTTATTCATCTCCAACCATATTAAGAGTCAGAGTGAGGGTCTGTGAGATGATTGTACTTCATAACTCTGTAAGGATGGTGGAAGGCCAGGATTCTCATACAACTTGCAGGCACTCTAGACTCTCGCCTCTGAGCGAGTTATAAGTGGGCATGCCCCCACGAACCCCTCAGCTCGGCTCCCAGTCCGGACACGTGGTGACCCACACTCCCTAGGATTTAACCGACCGAGTGTCCAGACTCTCGCCTGTGAGCGAGTTATAAGTGGGCATACCCCCACGAACCCCTCACCTCGGCTCCCGGTCCGAATGCGTGGTGACCCACGCTCCCTGGGATTTAACCGACCGAGCGTCCAGACTCTCGCCTGTGAGTGAGTTATAAGTGGGCATGCCCCCACGAACCCCTTGGCTCGGCTCCCAGTCCGGATGCGTGGTGACCCACGCTCCCTGGAATTTAACCGACCAAGCGTCCATACTCTCGCTTGTGAGCGAGTTATAAGTGGGCATGCCCCCATGAACCCCTCGGCTCAGCTTCCGGTCTGGACGCGTGGCAACCCACGCTCCCTGGGATTGAGCCGACCGAGTGTCCAGACTCTCGCCTCTGAGCGAGTTATAAGTGGGCACGCCCCTACACACCCCTGGTTTGACTCCCCGATTGGACGCGTGGCGACCCACGCTCCCGAGATCAAGCTGATCTAGCACCCAAGCCCTAGCCTTCTGAGCAAACAATGCTATACTTGACTTGACTTCCCGACCGGACGCGTGGCGATGCACTCTCCCTGGGATCAAGCTGACCAAGCGCATAAACTTCGCTTCCTGAGCGGGCAATAATATGTTGGGCTCGGGTTCCTTTGTTGGGTGTGTGGCAACCTACGTACCTGAGAAACGATTTGACCAAGAGCACTTTGTGCCGATGGGCGAGTGCGCGGCGTAAAAATTAGTTCCCTGCCTCAACTTAAATGAGTTTGGTGTTCTTAGGCCAGGATGGTCGTTGAGTTACCCGAGTCAACCTCATGGAGAATGGAATAAGTTAGGATCCCAAGTGTCTATCCGGGTCGTTAACACTTAGAAACAAAAAGGATAACAAGCACACACGACAATACGCAGGGAGAAGAAGTAAGATTGCATTAAACATAAGCGCATTACAAAATGAGGCAAGCCTCTACAGAAAAGAAAAGATAAAAGCAAAACCCGACCCTCACATGAAGGGTTGGAGAGCCTCCTCCGGCATCTGTTGGGTCAAGCCTGAGAACTTGACCGCACTGAGTGGGAGGTCAGGAGGAAGGTGCCCGCCCTGCTTAAGCTGCTCAAAGTGTTAGGATGTATACTAAAAGCTTTGCTTTTTGTATAGATATCTACATTTTGAAAGAGAATCACAAAATCACTGATGCATATTTATATTAGTATATGCATAAATGTCTGATACTTTGCATTGTAGATAACATGGTGTGTGGTGACGCACAAAAGATCATGTTATCAGTTCCTTGCAGAGTATAAGAAGAGGCTCACAACCGAAATGGAGTTGGACAAACCATCGAGATGGTTGTAGTGTAATTAGGTATGGTTTATCTTGACCATAGAATTACACTAGTGCGCTTTGTGTGCATTGAGCAGGACCAACATAGAGGTCATCCAATTTATACTGACTTTATAATTGGATCGAACATCGGTTTTATTATGGAGTACATGCTCTAAATCCCGATATAATAACGGGCACATGTACTTAATAGTTGTTTCTTTGATTTACCAATGAGCGAGATTTATTCTGTTAAATCGATAGGCCCGGTAAGTTGGGAAATAATATTATTTACATGGTGTGCTGTTGATTATAGATGGAATCCGTGTCCTGATGGGTCGGGATGATAATGCCCCCTTGATGAGCTCATAAGGTTCATCATGTTAAATCTTGCAAGTGGACTTGGTCCAACATGATGATAATGATGAGTGATACTAGTCAAGGAGTTAGAGGTTGATTAATTAAAATTATCAGTAATTTAAATTAATCAACGGGCATTCGATATCTTAAACACGGGGAGAAATTGTACTCATAATAGGTGGAACCCATATGAAAATATGGGGTTGGTGAGGTAGTTCAATGAGGATCCTTTAGTGGAATGAATCCTCATTAATGGATCGGGTTTGGATCCATTAGTAGGCCAAGACCCAACTCCTCCTCATAGTCCCTATTGTAGTCCTATAAATACCCCATAGGAGTCATGAAACCAAGGCTAATTAATCATGGAAAAACCCTAAGCCCTTCTCCCTCTCTCCCTCTCTCTCTCCTAGGGTTGCGGCAAAAGGAGGGTGGTTTCTTCTTCCTTGGCCGACGACAACCAAGATAGGGGAAGCCTCTTCTTCTTCATCTTCCATCAGGTGGCATGCAAGGACCTCACGGTGGGTGAAGGGAGAATCTTCTCATCACCTTGTGGGTGTCCGCAAGGTGGAGGAGGAAGGAGGGTGGCGCTGGCGGTATTGGAGTTAAAGGTGGCCAGTTGCAAGGAATACAAGGAGAGGATGTTTACTGCTCTTCTTCCTTCCTAGTTCACCTTCTCTTCCTCTCCACCTTTGGTGGTGATCGACGCCGGAATCTGCTGAGAGGAGGAGATTTGGGCCAGCGGCATACATTGGAGGTGGGCAGCGCCGGCGCAAGCAAAAGGAGGAAGAAGTAAGGTTTATGACTGTGATTTCGGGAAGAAGAAGTGCTCGTCTTCTTCTTCTTCTTCTTCATCTTCCCTTTATCACTCGGTGGTCGGAGCAAGCAAGGAGGAGGTCTCTTCCTCCATTGGTGGTCGGCGGCATTACCCCTTGTGATTAGGGTTTTGGTGTTTGGAAGAAGAGGAAAGAGTGTTGGATCGGAGAAAATGATAGAGGGGGGGTGAATATCGTTATAAAATTTTCTGAATACTAGAGAAGATACACAGCGGAAAATAATAGAACACAAGCGAACACAAGTCGGTTTTACTTGGTTCGGAGTCGCGGTCGGCTCCTACTCTAAGGCCCACGGTCCTTGACCGTTTACTTTGGGCAATTCTATATTCGGGAAAACTTTTACAGATTGATAGTATAGATATAGAATTGGAAATTGAATTAGCAACACTTTCGTAATTTAAAGTTTTACCGACGCCCGAGGTGGATCGAATTTCAGAGCATAGGGTCGTCGTCGGCGCTGGAATCTCGAAGTCGAACTTTGTCGGAGCGCCGCGCTTGAATGAAAGTGTCTGGAGCATAGAGAGCAAATGAATGTTGAAGCCTTGGGGGTGAACCCCCTTTTATAGCACCTATACGGGTGCCTGTGTCGATGGGGATGCCTAACATGTGGCCTTCCCTGCGCGATCTCTTATCCGCAGGCTCGGTCAGCGCTTATCCATCTCCACTTGGGTGCCTGAGCTGATGGGGGCGCCTGTGACCTCACGGGCGCCTGAGCTGACTCAGTCCACAGGCTTCGTGGCAGCTTGCTTCGATGTTCTGGTTTTTGCCTTTGCACTGGGGCGCCCGTATCCATACGGGCGCCTATCCCCAGTTAGGCGCCCAACTCCATTAGGGCGCCCGAGCTGCAGAAACACACTCCTTTATTTCCTGCAACCATGGTTAGTTCCAAAACAAGAAAGCAAAGTATGTTAGTCATTATTTACAGCCTTAGCTGTCTTGGTTCTGACTTCGGGTCTCCCAAATGGAACCCTAGGTCGAACCGACGTCTACTGTTCCCTCGACGGGGAACGCGTCCTCACCTACTCCTCTCAGGAGAGTTTACCTTTTGCCAACCGGCTCCTCCGGTTGGACATTTGCCCAATCCACCTGACCAGGTCTTCGTGCCCAACTTCTGGTCAGGTCTTCGATGCCCAGCTCGTTGCCAGGACTTCTTGCCCAGTCTTCGACCAGGACCTCTTTGCCCAACTTCCGGTCAGGTCTTCTTGCCCAGTCCTCGACCAGGACTTCTTTGCCCAGCCCTTTGCAAGGACTTCTTGCCTAGTGTACCTAGGACTTTTCCTGCACACTCAGTAAGTATGTTAGATCATAATAACACCTTAACTTCTGAACCCTTTGCCATTATCAAAACCCAGGTTTGACTTAGGTGCTGCCTGCACCAACAATCTCCCCCTTTTTGATTTATGGCAATACGGTTCAAAAAGTTAAGTTAAAGAAACAAGCAATGTAAAGGATATTTAGTTTCCTCCTCCTGAAATGAAAATTCTCCCCCTGAGTTTTTCAAAAATAAGTGGGGGTTTTTGAAAACACTTCTAAGTCTTTGACTATTCTTAGAGAAACTCAAAAATATTTTCCAAAAGATTTTTCAAGTTAGATACTTAGAAAATTTTCCAAAAGATTTTTAAATTTAAACACTTAGAAAATTTTCCAAAACAATTTTAAGTTTAAACACTTAGAAAATTTTCCAAAATAATTTTAAGTTTAAACACTTAGAAAATTTTCCAAAACAATTGTAAGTTTAAACACTTAGAAAATTTTCCAAAATAATTTTAAGTTTAAACACTTAGAAAAATTTTCCAAAACAATTTTAAGTTTAAACACTTAGAAAAATTTTCCAAAATAATTTTTGAAAAATTTTATTTTTGAAATGCTTTAGATTTGAAAACAAATATGTGTAAGTATTTTCATTACTTTACTTTTTGAAAAAGGAGATAAAAGTTTTGAAAAAAAATTAAAATTTGAAAAAGCCTTCTTTTCTCTCCTTTCCTTTCTCTCCCCCTTTGTCATATATAAAAAAAAATTTATTATAGCAAAAAAAATAGAGTAAAGAAAGTAAAGGTCTGTATTGAACCAACTCTAATAATTATAAGCTGGACCAAATCATTTTAAATCTTCTTTTTCGGGTCTTGTCTATCCCAGTTGGCTACTTACTAACTGTCATAAATAGTAGCTTTCGCTAGGGTTAGTCAAGTTAAGTGATCTGATCAAGTTAGATTTTCTAAGCTTGACACTTAACTTGATTACTGTTCAATTGGTATTTATTGCCCCAATTACTACAGATGCACTGACTTAAAGCATCTTGAATCAAGGCAAAGACCTAAGCATCTCAACCCAGTCTAGGTTGTCAATCAAAAGTACCCTAAGGTGCTTGTGAGATGCTGGCTTCTAGAGCTATAGGTGCATGCAATTCTAGGGTTAGGGCCTAAGCTAAGTCCATTTGCGAAAAATCCCTAGTTTTGGAGGTAAGTTTTAAAAAAAACTAAGTCGGAAAATCATTTTAAATTTCAGGACAAAAATGATTGTTCAAACATACTAAATGACAGATAAGAAATAAAGCCAAAATAACATGTAGAGCAGTCCTATTCTACTAAGCATAACATTCAATTATGAGGTATAACACTTAGCATTCTATGTAGATGGCATAAGACTAATAACTTATCAAGTAAGTCGTCAACAAGTAATCTGATAAATGCATAAGAGTCATCTGGTCAACAGTAGGACCAACAAAGTCAAACCATAGTCAAGCACAAGTCAACCCTACTCAGTAGGGATAGTCAGATAGTCTATAGCACAATGGGATAGCTGAAAATATCACTCTGATCTATGAAGAAGGGCTAGGAGGGTCAGATTGGCCAGGCTGCCAAGATCGAAATAAGGACATCATTTCATTGTATTGCGCCTCGTTTGTCTCTCGATCGGCTCGGAGGGTGTCCATGTGCTCAATGTGATGAGCCTCGATCTCCTCCCTGAGGTTGTGCATCTCCGTTTGCAGTAGTGTAATGCGCTGATCGGTGGTCAGTGGAGGAGGCTCCTGTAGGTGCTCGTTGATCTCGGCTGTGAGATCGGCTACGTTTACCTCCACCTCCTCGTTAGAGTCATCCTGCCGTCTAGCCCTCTCTCGTCTCCATGATAGGACCCCTGTGGCCGAAATGTCTATCCCCGCTAAAGAGAAGTTTCTAAACCCGATTTCATCAAACTCAGCCATCGAGATGATCTCCCCAGCAGTGATGTCTCGACCATGGTGGTGAAGAAGGGCGGTGATAATATGACAGTAGGGCGTACGTACTCGATCGTGAGTAGATACGCTCGATGCGTAAATGATGGTGTGGAATATGTGGAGACCTATGTTTATATCTAACTGATGGATCATGGCGTAGAGTAGAAAATTGTGAAAAGGTCGCATGGTCGTGACATCTCGGGTGGTGAGTGGGAGAACACAACGAACTATAACTCTGTAGAGAGCGTAATCCTGGACTCGGAGGTCAACCAACTGAAACCACCGTGCTAACTGGTTCCGCACATCTCCAAAGAAGTAGGAGTAAAGAGTGTCTAGAGTGATGTGCGAATAGGGGGGGTGTGAAGGGAGGGTCGGTCGGAGGATAGCAGCAAAAGGTTGATTGCGACTATCGTAGTCCGAGAAACCGATTAAACAAAGTTGGGGAAATAGTTAGAGGAGTGCCTTGTACGGTGGTAGAGTAGAGTAGGTCATCAATTTTGACTAGGTAATTGTAAAATTCTACACACAGGGTCGAGTTCACTGGATGTGTGTAAAAGATGAGATGATCTAGTTGATAGAAGTTGATCGCATCCATAGCTAAGGGGCAAGATTGGGTAAAGAATTGCCTATTTAGGAAGCTAGTCTTTATAGGCTTATAGGTTGTTTGGGCAAATCTGTTAAACAATTCCAAGTTGGGGAACCTTGGGTCGGGGCTAGGTTCGGCCACGGGGTTAGGTTGAGTGACGCGACGTTTTCTAAATATGTAAAGGAAAATTATGCATTTAAGCGAGATAAAAAAGAAATTACTTAAAAATGCATAATAAAATTGATATCGGGGTGACATTTTTAAAGTAGGGTGTTGGAGGACATAAGAAGGGCTTCCGGGCGCCTTGAGAGGAAGAAAAGTGAAGGAGGATTTCGGTTTTGGTGTGGGGAATGAAGAGGGAGCCATGCTCCTTATATAGGGTTATATGGGCGCCTGTGAAGTGTTGGGCGCCCATGTTCATTAGGGCGCCCGTAAGGTTACGGGCGCTCGAGTCAGTGGTCTGCTTTTGGCAGACCTGACTACCTTGGGCGAAGACAAACCTATAGGCGCCCGATAGGTCACGGGTGCCCGGGTCAGATGTGTCGGGGTTGACAGCTTTGGCTGTCTTGGTTGAAGATAAAGTGTGGGGCGCCTGACAGGTCACCGGCGCCCGTGTTGCCAGGGTTTGACTGTTGACCACAGTTGACTGTGTTGACTAGGTTTGACTTAGTTGACTCAACCAATCAAGCTTATATTTAAACTGACACAAAATTTTGAACACATTTCGACAATAGTTCGAGTTAAAATACTATCAGATCCTAGACATCTCACCCAGTTCTATGTGATCAAGCATGTTAACCTCATGAGTTTTGTGAGACAGGTTTTAAAAGAATCAAGATTTTAATTTGACATCATAGTTAATTTTAAAAGGTTAAATTAATTTTGAATAAAATTTAATTAAGTTTAAAGTTTTGAAAAGTGATTGAATCTAAGATTAATTGAAATTTGTGTTAGATTCAAATCTGACAATAGTAAAGTGAATTTGATTTTCAATAATTGGCTTCCAGGTCTTGGTGAGGCACTAGGCCTTCTTTAGCCGTAGCTTTATTGGATCATCAACCCTTTCATTAACAAAGCCTTTTATTGAAAATTCATCTTCAAGTTACTCCTTGAAAGATTTTGGTCTAACTAGTTTGGGTCTTGGATCGGTAGCTTCGGCTAGTTCCACCAAAATAGTTTCCCTAAGGTACTATCATTTCACCTCCACCCAATACTATGTTGTTCAAATTTCAATTAAGTCATTTGTCCTCAGTCTAACCAGTCCTAGGTCTAAGCATAATAAATTGCAGAAATAAATAAACAAGCAAACATGCAATAAAATTAAAGAATTAAGCAAAAAAAAATTATCTAATTATGAAAATTATTTTTAAATTGGCTCGATAATGATTAGGCAAGATGTGAATCTTGTCCTTGGGGATCCAATACTAGTTTGGTCCAGCTTGGTTGTTCAAGCAAAGCTTGGGGACCCATGCTTGAACTTTGGCTCTAGGTTGGTTCAATACAGCATAATACGACCGTTGTCTCGACTTGGTTCGATACCATAATCCAGATCGATTAAGAACGGATTTCTGTTTTCCAAGGATCATGTCAAGACCCTTGGAACCCGAAGTAAATCGTTCTAAAGCCACTCTGAGGTCCTTGACCTGAGTTTTCAAGGAGGAGTTCTCTTTCTCAAGCTTTTCAACTTGAGTAGAGTTTTCTTCTTGAACCTTCTCGGTCAAGGATCTCGAGTCAGCTTCCTCTTTCAGGAGTTTTATTTTCTATCGGAGGGACTCGACCCGGATTTTAGCTTTCGCCAAGTTACGAGATAAATAAGTAATTAATTTCTATAATTCAATTTCGGAATAACCTCTTACCGTTATTTGGCCATTTTCCGAGATTGTGAGCCTTCCGTCGTCTGGCTCCGATTCCGATCTGGTGTTGATGTCTTCCGAAGCGGTTAAGCGAGAAGATTTGATTGTGGGGCCTCTTCTTCTTCTTCGGAGGAAGATTCATCCCACGTGGCTTGGAGAGCCTTCTTCCTTCGAGTCTTCTTGGCTTCCTTCAGATTGGGGCACTCTGATTTGTAATGACCCTTCTTGTTGCATTCATAGCAAGTGACATTCGGTTTGTTTTTGAAGTTGAAGGTTCAGCTGGATCTTCCTTTTGTTGGCTTGCTTTCTTTCTGTTTGTCTGGTGCTTCAGCTCCTTGTAGTAGTCCCGAGCTAGCCGCACCTACTTGGGGCGATCCCCTTCATTGTCTTCTGAGTCTGTTTCCGAGTCAGGCTCGGATGCAGGTTGAGGCTTCTTCTTGGCGACCTTTCCTTGGGGTTTACCTGCAAGAAAAGCAATACTTGTTGAGGCAATCGACCCTTAAATGATTGGAAGATCATGGTTTTGATGTGTGTGTGTGAATATGTCTAAGGTTAGAGTGTTATGTTGTATTTGATGTGTGTGATTAAGTTTGTAGGACTTGGAGAATCACACTTGGTGAACATATCCGAGGGACGAGAGCCGAGGGAGGAGGACACCAAGGGCAAGCCGGGAAGTGGACTTCAAGGGCACACGTGAAGGGTGGCATGGAGGCAAGCTAAGGGAGGCTTGTGTGCGCCTCCGAGGGACGAGAGCCAGAGGAAGATGACTTCAAGGGGCAAGCCAAGGAGTGAACCTGAAGGCACACGTGAAGGACTATGTGAAGATTGGCTGGGAGTGAGTGGGCAGTCGACTGGCCAGAGGGCAGTCGACTGCCAAAACTCACAGAATGTTTTCAACCTTCTACCAGTCGACTGGCCCAGAGGCAGTCGACTGGTATACCCCCAAAAACTAGCCGTTGGCTAGCAATTAATGCTAGGTCAGTCGACTGCCCCAGGGGCAGTCGACTGGTGCGAGGCTGGACAGACTGCGAGTCTATCCTGTTCTCCTATAAAAGGAGGACCTTTTTGCACGTGGGCGGTATGGTTCCGTACTATAACGAAGTGTTGCTCGTGTGAAAAGCTTTCTCAACTTCCTCTCTCTCATTTACTACATTCTGTAAAGAGGAAGACCACCACTGTAAAGGTTTCTCCACCTGAAGAAAATTTTTCATAGTGGAAGTGGTGTCGTGCGTGGATCCTTGGATTAGTCACCCATCTGGGTGGATACCAAGTATTGTTGTTAGCATTGTTCTTATATTCTTTTGCATATTATTGTTTCCGCTGCGCTAGCAACCTTATAGAGATTCTGTTGGTGTAGAATGCACCCAAGTCAAACCTGTGTTTTGATAATGGCAACATAGGTCATAAGTTAAGTCTTTCTTGTTTTCTAACAAGGTAATCTAGTGTGCAGTGAAAGCCCTAGCGAAGGACTGCTAGGCACTGGCGAAGGAATGCCAGAGTCAAAAGCCCTAGCGAAGGACTGCTAGGCACTGGCGAAGGAATGCCAGAGTCAAAAGCCCTAGCAAAGGACTGCTAGGCACTGGCGAAGGAATGCCAGAGTCAAAAGACCTAGCGAAGGACTGCTGGGCACCGGGCGAAGGACAGCTCGGCATCCAAGCCCTGACAAAGGACCGTCAGGCAAAAGTCCAACCAAAGGAGCGGTTGGGATCAGGTAAATTCTCCCGAGAGGAGTAGGTGAGGACGCGTTCCCCGTCGAGGGAACAGTAGGCGTCGGTTCGACCTAGGACTCCATTTTGGAGACCAAAGTCAGAACCAAGACAGCTAAGGCTGTATAAAATAAATAATTAATTGTGTTATTGTGTTTTGGACTAACCCTGGATGCAGGACCGAAGGAACGTGTGTCTGCAACTCAAAGAGCCTCAAAGGAGTGAGGCAGCAGCTGAGTAAGGCGCCCTGAGTGTCCAGGGCGCCCTCAAGGTGAACCAAAACCAAGCGAAGCAAAAAGGGCTTCAGCTGCTTACTGGGCAAGGCGTCCTCAGCAGCGAAGGCGCCCTAGTCAGCGAAGGCGCCCTCAGCAGCCAAGGCGCCTCCAGCCCAAGACTGCGAAGCTCCAGCCCTATCCAGCCGAGAAGACCGCGTCAACCAAGGCGCCCTCAGCGACCAGGGCGCCCCAGAGGTCAAACTTAATCCCTGTTCGAGCGGGATAGAAGTTGACCGAGCGAAGTGTGGATCGGCTGACACGTGGCAGGGCGCCCCCGACGTCCAGGGCGCCCTAGGTGCTATAAATAGCACCCCTCGACCCCAAGCTTGACATCAACTTCGTTCCAAAGCTTCCACGCTCTTTTGTGCTCACGCCTTTCTCCGGAAACGCTTTACCTCGAGCTGACGACGTCCTGCTGCCCCGAAAGAGAAAGAGTCGACCTACTCCGGACGTCGGTAAAAAGAAGAGCGAATTTTTTATTTAATATTTTATTGCATTTAATTTTGTAAATCAAATTGTGTAACTTATTTGCGCCAAATATAGAATTGCCCAAAGTAAACGGTCAACGACCGTGGGCCTTGGAGTAGGAGTCGACACAGGCTCCGAACCAAGTAAATCGATTGCGTCTCTGTGTCTTTTCGTTAATTTCCGCTGCGTACCTATTCTTATACAAATCCGAAAGTTTTCTGATATTCACCCCCCCTCTATCGGGCTTCTCGATTCAACAAGTGGTATCAGAGCGGGGAAGTTCAAACCTGGTGCAACCACCAGTTTGAAATTTTTTTTCGGATTTCTTTTTAATTTTATCATTCTATTTTCTTTATCTTACGAATTTTTCGAAAAAAAAATTCATTCGTTTTTTTTTGGCAAGGTTGGTGCAACACCCCTTGTCTTTAATTTATCCAGCACTGCTAATCCAAGACCAAGTCTTGGCAAATCTCTTTTAGCTTTTCTTTTTCAGTCTAAATGGCCATGCAAGAGGGATTCAGCACCGCAAGACCTCCACTCTTCAGTGGAGAAGACTTTTCCTACTGGAAAAGCCGCATGGAGGTCCACCTGAAAACTCAGGTGGACATGTGGATCATTATCCAGTCCGGTCTGGAGATCCCCCGAAACGCTGAAGGACAACCACAAAGCTATTCTGAATGGGACAACTCCCTTAAACGCAAGATAGAAGCCGACGCAAAAGCGACACAAACCCTACAATGCGGGCTGACAAAGGAAGAGCTGAACCGCGTGGCCCCTTCAATAGTGCAAAGGAGCTATGGACAAAATTGATCGAGCTACACGAAGGGACTTCAGATATCCGGATCAGCAAGCGGGATCTGCACTAAATAAACTCTACACCATCAAGATGACCGTCAACGAATCAGCAGCCCAACTCCACGCACGGATCCAAGAGGTAATGAACGGTCTTCACACAATAGGTCACAAGGTTGAAAACCGTGACCTAATAAGGTATGCTCTAAACGCCTTCCCTAGAAACACCTTGTGGGCATCTATGGTAGATGCATACAAGGTCTCTAGGGATCTTTCTAAAATAAAATTAGACGAATTATTTTCTGAACTAGAACTGCACGAACAAACTAACACCAATATGGTTGAGAAAGGTATTGCTTTTCTTGCAGGCAAGACTGGAAGAACAACAAAAAGAAGCCTGAACCTGAAACCGAATCTAACTCAGACTCAGATTCAGAAGAAGAAGATAAAGATCAAACTAAGCTGGTCCGGCTCGCTCGAAGCTACTACAAGGAGCTGAAGAACCGAACCAACAAACGAAAAACCGGCCGAAGAAAGGACGAACCAACTGAACCAGCAAACAAGCCCAATGTGACCTGCTACGAGTGCAAGAAAAAGGGCCACTACAAGTCAGAGTGCCCTAACCTAAAGGAGACTAAAAAGCCGAGAAGAAAGAAGGCACTGCAAGCAACCTGGGACGAGTCTTCCTCAGAAGAAGAAGAAGAGGCACCCCAGTCCAACCTCCTAGCTCTGACCGCCTCAGATAAAGTCGAGACAGAATCAGAATCAGAACAAGAGGACGGCGAGCTGACCTTCACAGAAGACGGAGAAATTAAGGTAACTGGTTTTAATAGATTACAGTTAACTGAATTGATTTCTTTTCTTTCTCGAGATTTGGCAAAAGCCAAACTCCGGGTCGAAACCCTCCGACAGGAAGTAAAACTCCTGAAAGAGGGAGCTGACTCTAAACCCTTAACCGAGAAGGTTCAGGAAGGAACTCCTACTCAAGTTGAAAAACTTGAAAAGGAGAACTCCTCCCTGAAAACTCAGGTTAAGGATTTTAGAACAGCTTTAGAACGATTTACATCTGGTTCCAAGGGTCTTGACATGATCCTTGGAAAACAGAAATCAGTTCTAAATCGATCCGGACTTGGCTACCGAACCAAATCCCGACAAAGATCATATTTGACTGTACTGAATCAGTCCAGAGGAAAAATTCAGGCATGGGTACCTAAACTGTGCCTGAACCAACCTACTGGATCAAATNAAAATTCTAATAAGATCAAGTTACTTGGTCTCTTTAGACTGGTGAAACCAGCCGAAGCTACCGATCCAAAACCCAAACTAGTTAGACCAGAAATTTTTCAAAAATAATTTTGAAAATGAAATTTCATTAAAAGGCTTTGTCAAGGAAAGGGTGGATGATCCCATAAGGCTTCGGCCAAAGAAGGCCTAGTGCCTCGCCAAGACCTGGAAGCCAATTTTTGAAATTCAAATTCAAATTAATTTTTGTCAAATTCGAATCTAACACAAAATTTCAGCTAAGTATAGATTTAAACATCTTTTCAAAAATTTCAAAATTAATTAATTAAGTTTTCAAAATTTAATTATCCTTCAAAATTAATCAAAATTTTAAAAATTTTCAAAACTATCAAAACCTGTCTCACGAAAACCTATAAGGTTAACGTGATTGAAAACCCTAGATTTGGGTGAGACAGACTAGGCAGTGAAACTCAATTTAAGCTATTCCTGATTCTAATTGGATCCAAATCAAGAAAATTCTTTATGCGTAGGAACATAAAGATTTGGACCAATGGATGTTGGATAGCGGTTGCTCCAGACACATGACTGGAGATAAATTGAAGTTCACCAAGCTCAAACTCAAAAACCTAGGCTCAGTGGCATTTGGCAATAATGCTACACTCAAGGTAATTGGGTCAGGTAATATTGAGCTTAAATCTGATTTCATTATTAAGAAAGTTCTATTGGTTGAAAACTTTAATTTTAACTTGCTTAGCATAAGTCAGTTATGTGATTCTGGTTATATAGTTACTTTCAATAATTCTAACTGCCTGATTAGAAATGAACAAGACTCAGAAATCATACTTAAGGGCACTAGGAAAAACAATGTATACACTATAAATCTTCCCCTTATACCCAAATGTATGTTAACACAATTAGAACAAACAAACCTCTGGCATAGGAGATTAGGTCACACCAATGTAAGAACTATATCAAAAATTACCCAACTTGGCTTAATCAAAGGTATCCCCAAAATCAAAAATAATGAAAACCTAATATGTGAATCATGTAATCAAGGGAAACAAACCAAATCCAATCACAAACTTATTCAATCTGACTTAACTCAAACTACACTTGAGCTCCTGCACCTTGACCTATTTGATTCACATGGAGCCAAGTCATTAAGCGGAACCAATACTGCCTTGGTAAATAGTTGATGATTACTCTAGGTTTACCTGGGTTAGGTTCCTAAAAACCAAAGATGAAACCCTAAAACTATTTGTTGAATTCTGTAAACTAATTGAAAATCAAAACGACACTAAAATAAAAAGACTAAGGAGTGATCACGGGGGAGAATTTGAGAATCAACGATTCGAAGAATTCTGTAAATAAATGGGTATTTACATAAATTTTCATGTCCTAGAACCCCCCAACAAAATGGGATAGTGAGCGAAGGAATAGAACACTACAAGAAGCCGCTAGGGCTATGCTCAACGAGTTTAAACTAGCAAACCAATTCTGGGCAGAAGCAACTAGTACAGCCTGTTATATCCAAAATAGGGTTTTGATTAATAAACGACACAACAAAACCCCCTATGAACTGTACTACCATAGACTTCCAAACCTACACTACTAAGAGTCTTTGGATGCAAAGTCATATCCTAAACACCAAAGACTATTTAGGAAAGTTTCAATCCAAGTCAAACTCAGGCATTTTTCTAGGGTATTCAACCACAAGTAGAGCCTATAGAGTTTACAACAAACAAACTAAGAAAATTGAAGAAACAACCAACTTAATTTTTGATGAAGAAATCAATTCAAATTCTTAATAATCCAGAACCAATTTCATCAAACTCTGATCAAGAAAATGAACGACTTATTGAAACCTTTAATTGAACCCTTAAACGAACTAACTATGAACCAATTAATGAACCAAGAATCGAACCACCAAATGAACCAGTCCAAAGAGTCGAACCAAATAGTGAACCAAACCAACCAGCCGGACCTGAGGCTGAACCAAGCTATAGAAGAACAAAGAAACCCAGACTAAGTCACCCGACCGATCAAATTGTAGGTGATCCAACTCTCGGAGTCAGGACTAGGTCCTCGTATAGGAACCTTAGTCAAATAGCTATGATATCAAAAATTGAACCCAAAACTATAGAAGAAGCCCTACCTGATCCAGATTGGATTATAGCAATGCAAGAAGAACTAGCTCAATTCGAAAGGAACCAAGTCTGGGAATTAGTACCTAAACCTGAGGGCAAATCCGTAATTGACACTAAATGGGTATTTAGGAATAAGCTGAATGATCAAGGAGAAATAGTCAGAAATAAAGCCCGCTTAGTAGCTAAGGGATTCAGCCAAGTAGAGGGACTAGACTATGATGAAACATATGCCCCAGTAGCTAGACTTGAGTCCATTAGAATGTTATTGGCCTTTGCATCCCATAAAGGATTCAAGTTATATCAAATGGATGTAAAGTCAACCTTTTTAAATGGATTTATTAAAGAAGAAGTTTATGTAGGGCAACCCCCCGGGTTTGAGGACTTAGACAAACCTAACCACGCCTACAAACTAACTAAAGCCCTATATGGATTAAAGCAAGCACCTAGGGCTTGGTATGAAAGACTATCAACTTACTTAACTACTAAAGAATTTAAACAAGGCCAAATTGACTCAACCCTATTCATTAAAACCCTAGGAAAAGATATATTTATTGCCCAAATTTACGTGGATGACATAATCTTTGGATCCACCAACACCAACTTTCTAACAGAATTTGTCAAGATAATAGAAGATGAATTTGAAATGAGCCTAGTTGGTGAGCTTACATTTTTCCTAGGACTACAAATCAAATAAACTAGGGATGGTAACTATGTTCATCAATTCAAATATGCTAAAGAATTAATAAAGAAATTTAAAATGGATAACTCTAAAAGCATAAGTACCCCCATGGCCACTAATGTAAAAATAGATAGTGACCCTGATGGTAAACCAGTGGATCCTAAACTCTATAGGAGTATGATAGGTAGCCTACTGTACCTTACAGCCAGCAGACCTGATATTCTTTTTGCTGTAGGGATGTGTGCTAGATACCAAACTTGTGCTAAGGAAACGCACTTAGCAGCCCTAAAAAGAATTTTAAGATATGTAAAGGGCACCCTATATGTAAGGATTTGGTATCCTAGAGCCTCAACTTTTGATTTAACAGGATACACAGATTCTGACTATGCAGGCTGTAAGTTAGATAGAAAGAGCACAAGTGGAAGCTGCCAACTGTTAGGTCAGAGTCTAGTTAGTTGGTGCAGCAGAAAACAACACTGTGTAGCTCTATCCACAACTGAAGCTGAGTATGTGGCATTAGGAGAATGTGTGGCTCAACTTTTATGGATGATGCACACACTTAAGGACTTTCAGCTCAACTACACCCAAACTCGAGTATTTATTGACAATATAAGTTCAATTAATTTAACTAAGAACCCAATCCAACACTCCAGAACCAAACATATAGAAGTCAAACATCATTTTGTAAGAGACCATGTAACCAGGGGTGAAATAGTACTCAAGTATATTGACTCTAAATCCAACCTAGCTGATATATTCACAAAGCCCTTACCTGAGTCTGAGTTCAGCTCACTAAGAAGGCAGTTAGGATTGTGCTCTGTAGAATATAGAAACTCAATTTTTTTGCTCTATTTTTTTAAATTGTTTCTAAAAATAGAATTTGAAAAATTGCTTTACTTAATTTTAAATCAGTTTTTTTGTCACTTTCGACTTAGTTTTATTTAAAAACTACCCCCTTTCAAAACTAGGGATTTTTCGAAAATGGACTTAGGCTAGGCCTTAACCCTAGAACTGCATGCACCTATAGACTTAGAAGCCAGCATCTCACAAGCACCTTAGGGTACTTATGATTGATAACCTAGAAAGGGTTGAGATGCTTAGGTCTTTGCCTTAATTCAAGATGCTTTAAGTCAGTGCATCTGCAGTAATTGGGGCACTAAATACAACTTATACAGCAATCAAGTTAAGTGTCAAGCTTAGAAAATCTAACTTGAACAGAAACACTTAACTTGACTAACCCTAGCAAAAACTACTGTATATAACAGTTAGTAAGTAGCTAATTGGGTTAGACAGGTCCCTACAGACAAAAATTGATTGATTTAGTGTAAATCAAACTGGTTCAGTACAGCAAATTGTTACTTATTTTTCTTAATTCATGCTATATTTATCTGTTTTGATATATGGCAAAGGGGGAGATAGAGATAGGAAAGAGAAAAATTATTTTTTTCTAAATTTCTAAAATTTTCCTTTATTCAAAAAGGTTCAAAAACATACTTATCCTTTATTCAAAAGCTTAAACTTTTCGAAGAAGTACTTAAGTTCTTAAAAGCTTTAAAATTTTGCTAAGTACTCTATCTTCAAAATTCTTTACTTAAAGCTTTAAAATTTTGCTAAGTACTCTAGCTTCAAAATTCTTTACTTAAAGCTTTAAAATTTTGCTAAGTACTCTAGCTTCAAAATTCTTTACTTCAAGCTTTAAAATTTTGCTAAATACTCTAGCTTTTCAAAAGATTCTTACTTAAGCTTGTCAAAATTATTTTTACTCAAAAGCTTAAAGTTTTTCAAAATTGGTAAGTACTAAAGTGTTTCAAGCTTGTTATATCCTACCAATTACTTAAGCATTTTCAAAAAGGTTTTCAAGTACAAATAAGTTTTTTTTAACCCCACGAATTTTTGAAAAATCTAGGGGGAGATTCCTTCCAGGGGGAGGGAACAAAAGTTAAAACTTTTTCATGTTTTTGCTTAAACTTAACTTTTTGAACTAGGGTTGCCATAAATCAAAAAGGGGGAGATTGTCGGTGCAGAATGCACCCAAGTCAAACTTGTGTTTTGATAATGGCAACATAGGTCATAAGTTAAGTCTTTCTTGTTTTCTAACAAGGTAATCTAGTGTGCAGTGAAAGCCCTAGCGAAGGACTGCTAGGCACTGGCGAAGGAATGCCAGAGTCAAAAGCCCTAGCGAAGGACTGCTAGGCACTGGCGAAGGAATGCCAGAGTCAAAAGCCCTAGCAAAGGACTGCTAGGCACTGGCGAAGGAATGCCAGAGTCAAAAGACCTAGCGAAGGACTGCTGGGCACCGGGCGAAGGACAGCTCGGCATCCAAGCCCTGACAAAGGACCGTCAGGCAAAAGTCCAACCAAAGGAGCGGTTGGGATCAGGTAAATTCTCCCGAGAGGAGTAGGTGAGGACGCGTTCCCCGTCGAGGGAACAGTAGGCGTCGGTTCGACCTAAGACTCCATTTTGGAGACCAAAGTCAGAACCAAGACAGCTAAGGCTGTATAAAATAAATAATTAATTGTGTTATTGTGTTTTGGACTAACCCTGGATGCAGGACCGAAGGAACGTGTGTCTGCAACTCAGAGAGCCTCAAAGGAGTGAGGCAGCAGCTGAGTAAGGCGCCCTGAGTGTCCAGGGCGCCCTCAAGGTGAACCAAAACCAAGCGAAGTAAAAAAGGGCTTCAGCTGCTTACTGGGCAAGGCGCCCTCAGCAGCAAAGGCGCCCTGGTCAGCGAAGGCGCCCTCAGCAGCCAAGGCGCCTCCAGCCCAAGACTGCGAAGCTCCAGCCCTATCCAGCCGAGAAGACCGCGTCATCCAAGGTGCCCTCAGCGACCAGGGCGCCCCAGAGGTCAAACTTAATCCCTGTTCGAGCGGGATAGAAGTTGACCGAGCGAAGTGTGGATCGGCTGACACGTGGCAGGGCGCCCCCGACGTCCAGGGCGCCCTAGGTGCTATAAATAGCACCCCTCGACCCCAAGCTTGACATCAACTTCGTTCCAAAGCTTCCACGCTCTTCTGTGCTCACGCCTTGCTCCGGAAACGCTTTACCTCGAGCTGACGACGTCCTGCTGCCCCGAAAGAGTCGACCTACTCTGGACGTCGGTAAAAAGAAGAGCGAATTTTTTATTTAATATTTTATTGCATTTAATTTTGTAAATCAAATTGTGTAACTTATTTGCGCCAAATATAGAATTGCCCAAAGTAAACGGTCAACGACCGTGGGCCTTGGAGTAGGAGTCGACACAGGCTCCGAACCAAGTAAATCGATTGCGTCTCTGTGTCTTTTCGTTAATTTCCGCTGCGTACCTATTCTTATACAAATCCGAAAGTTTTCCGATATTCACACCCCCTCTATCGGGCTTCTCGATTCAACAAGTGGTATCAGAGCGGGGAAGTTCAAACCTGGTGCAACCACCAGTTTGAAATTTTTTTTCGGATTTCTTTTTAATTTTATCATTCTATTTTCTTTATCTTACGAATTTTTCGAAAAAAAAATTCATTCGTTTTTTTTTGGCAAGGTTGGTGCAAAATTCATTCGTTTTTTTTGGTTTTAAAATTTTGCTAAGTACTCTAGCTTCAAAATTCTTTACTTAAAGCTTTAAAATTTTGCTAAGTACTCTAGCTTCAAAATTCTTTACTTCAAGCTTTAAAATTTTGCTAAGTACTCTAGCTTCAAAATTCTTTACTTCAAGCTTTCAAATTTTGCAAAATAATCTAGCTTTTCAAAAGATTCTTACTTAAGCTTGTCAAAATTATTTTTACTCTATAGCTTAAAGTTTTTCAAAATTGGTAAGTACTAAAGTGTTTCAAGCTTGTTATATCCTACCAATTACTTAAGCATTTTCAAAAAGGTTTTCAAGTACAAATAAGTTTTTTTTAACCCCACGAATTTTTGAAAAATCTAGGGGGAGATTCCTTCCAGGGGGAGGGAACAAAAGTTAAAACTTTTTCATGTTTTTGCTTAAACTTAACTTTTTGAACTAGGGTTGCCATAAATCAAAAAGGGGGAGATTGTTGGTGCAGAATGCACCCAAGTCAAACCTGTGTTTTGATAATGGCAACATAGGTCATAAGTTAAGTCTTTCTTGTTTTCTAACAAGGTAATCTAGTGTGCAGTGAAAGCCCTAGCGAAGGACTGCTAGGCACTGGCGAAGGAATGCCAGAGTCAAAAGCCCTAGCGAAGGACTGCTAGGCACTGGCAAGGAATGCCAGAGTCAAAAGCCCTAGCAAAGGACTGCTAGGCACTGGCGAAGGAATGCCAGAGTCAAAAGACCTAGCGAAGGACTGCTGGGCACCGGGCGAAGGACAGCTCGGCATCCAAGCCCTGACAAAGGACCGTCAGGCAAAAGTCCAACCAAAGGAGCGGTTGGGATCAGGTAAATTCTCCCGAGAGGAGTAGGTGAGGACGCGTTCCCCGTCGAGGGAACAGTAGGCGTCGGTTCGACCTAGGACTCCATTTTGGAGACCAAAGTCAGAACCAAGATAGCTAAGGCTGTATAAAATAAATAATTAATTGTGTTATTGTGTTTTGGACTAACCCTGGATGCAGGACCGAAGGAACGTGTGTCTGCAACTCAGAGAGCCTCGAAGGAGTGAGGCAGCAGCTGAGTAAGGCGCCCTGAGTGTCCAGGGCGCCCTCAAGGTGAACCAAAACCAAGCGAAGCAAAAAGGGCTTCAGCTGCTTACTGGGCAAGGCGCCCTCAACAGCGAAGGCGCCCTGGTCAGCGAAGGCGCCCTCAGCAGCCAAGGCGCCTCCAGCCCAAGACTGCGAAGCTCCAGCCCTATCCAGCCGAGAAGACCGCGTCAACCAAGGCGCCCTCAGCGACCAGGGCGCCCTAGAGGTCAAACTTAATCCCTGTTCGAGCGGGATAGAAGTTGACCGAGCGAAGTGTGGATCGGCTGACACGTGGCAGGGCGCCCCCGACGTCCAGGGCGCCCTAGGTGCTATAAATAGCACCCCTCGACCCCAAGCTTGACATCAACTTCGTTCCAAAGCTTCCACGCTCTTCTGTGCTCACGCCTTGCTCCGGAAACGCTTCCCCTCGAGCTGACGACGTCCTGCTGCCCCGAAAGAGTCGACCTACTCTGGACGTCGGTAAAAAGAAGAGCGAATTTTTTATTTAATATTTTATTGCATTTAATTTTGTAAATCAAATTGTGTAACTTATTTGCGCCAAATATAGAATTGCCCAAAGTAAACGGTCAACGACCGTGGGGCTTGGAGTAGGAGTCGACACAGGCTCCGAACCAAGTAAATCGATTGCGTCTCTGTGTCTTTTCGTTAATTTCCGCTGCGTACCTATTCTTATACAAATCCGAAAGTTTTCCGATATTCACCCCTCCCCTCTATCGGGCTTCTCGATTCAACAGATTCAACCAGCACGCCGATCGATCTATCAGTTGGTATCAGAGCCGGTTCGTTTCGGAAGAACTCACCATCAATTGGAGCAAAGTTAAATGGCGTTTCAAGAGGGATACAACACTGCACGACCACCCTTCTTCGACGGGAATGATTTCGCATACTGGAAAGGTAGGATGCAATATTACCTTATGAACGATATTGAGAATTGGATTAGCATTGCAGATGGTTTCGATGCACCCGTTGATGAAAGAGGGGAACCGACACCGATGAGATCCTGGTCAAAAGATGTTATGAAGAGGGCGCAGTCAAATGCCAAGGCCACCACCACACTGCAGTGCCGGCTCTCAAAGGAGCAACTCAACAAGGTGGGGCCGTTCAAGAGCGCCAAGGAACTGTGGGACAAATTGGTGGAACTAAACGAAGGGTCAAACGAGTCCAAAAGAGCAAAGAAGGACTTGCTCGTGGCCCAGCTCCAATCCCTATCCATGAAGAGCAATGAGATTGTTAGCCAGCTGCATGGAAGGGTGAAGGAGATCATCAATGAGCTCCACGTGATTGAAGAAAAGATCGAGAACCGAGATATCATCAGGTATGTCCTACAAGCCTTCCCAAGAACTACCTTGTGGGCATCCATGGTTGATGCTTACAAAGTGTCAAGGGATTTGTCCATAGTTAAACTAGACGATCTATTTTGTGAATTTTGTTGGTGCAGAAAGCACCCAAGTCAAACCTGTGTTTTGATAAATGGCAAAGGGTTCAAAAGTTAAGTCTTATTTGTTATCAAACATGCTGCTTGAGTGTGCAGATTGAAGTCCTAGCAAGGGAATGCTAGGCACCTAGCAAAGGATTGCTAGGCACTGAAACCCTAAGTCCTGGCGAAGGACAGCTGGGCACCTGGTGAAGGGCTGCTAGGATACGAAGACCTAGCGAAGGACTGCTAGGCACCTGGCGAAGGACTGCCAGGATCCAAAGACCTAGCGAAGGACTGCTAGGTGTTGGTGCAGAAAGCACCCAAGTCGAACCTGAGTTTTGATGATGGCAAAAGGGTTCAAAAGTTAAGTCTTATTTGTTATCTAACATACTACTCAAGTGTGTAGGGTGAAAAGTCCTAGCGAAGGACTGCTAGGCACTGGCGAAGGAATGCTAGGGTAAAAAGTCCTAGCAAAGGACTGCTAGGCACTGGCGAAGGAATGCCAGGGTAAAAAGTCCTAGCGAAGGACTGCTAGGTACTGGCGAAGGAATGCCAGGGTACTGAAGCCCTAGCGAAGGACTGTTAGGCAGCAAGCGAAGGACAGCTTGGGACTGCAGACCTAGCGAAGGAATGCTAGGCACCGGGCGAAGGACAGCTTGGTATCCAAGACCTGGCGAAGGACCGCTAGGCAAAAGTCCAACCGGAGGAGCCGGTTGGCATTAGGTACATTCTCCCGAGAGGAGTAGGTGAGGACGCGTTCCCCGTCGAGGGAACAGTAGGCGTCGGTTCGACCTAGGGCTCCATTTTGGAGATCCAAAGTTAGAACCAAGACAGCTAAGGCTGTATAAACTAACATCTTATTGTTTTATGTTGTTTTGGACTAACCCTGGATGCAGGACCGAAGGAACGAGTGTCTACAGCTCAGAGAGCCTCAAAGGAGTGAGGCAAAGGCTGAGTAGGGCGCCCGGAGTGTCCCGGGCGCCCCCAAGGTGAACACAAACAGTTGAAGCAAAGGAACTGCGTCTGCAGTTCATGGGCAGGGCGCCCCCGTGCTCCCGGGCGCCCCCGCTGCTCCCGGGCGCCCCCAGGTGAAGCTAACGAAGCAGATCTCATCGAAGCCAACGGATAAGAAGAGACCCGGTCAACCCGGGCGCCCCCAGCGTCGCGGGCGCCCCCGTCAAGATCTGATCCCGAGTTTGAAGGGATCAGAAGCTGACCGAGTGAAAGTCGGATCGGCCGACACGTGGGGGGGCGCCCGCGACGTTCCGGGTGCCCCCAGGGGCTATAAATAGGCCCTCGACCCCAAGGCTTCGAACAACAATTTATTCAACGCAATCATGCTCTTCTGCTCCCGCGCTCTGCTCCGGAAACCTCCCGACTCGAGACTCAAGCGCCGACGACGTCCCGTTGCTCCGAAAATTCAATCTACATCGGACGTCGGTAAAAGAAGAGTTACTTTTAAGTTTACTATACTGCTTTTGTAATATCTCTCGGTAAACGTTTTGCGCACTTATAGAATTGCCCGCAGAAAACGGTCAACGATCGTGGGCCTTGGAGTAGGAGTCGACCTAGGCTCCGAACCAAGTAAAACTACCTGTGTTCGCGATTATGTTTATTCCGCTGCGTACTTGCTCTAGTTTTTATCCGAAAAGCGTTTAACGATATTCACCCCCCTCTATCGTTTCTCTCGATCCAACAAGTGGTATCAGAGCGGGGAAGTTCAAATTTGGTGCAACCACCAGTTTGAAAAATTTTCGGAGTTTTTTAAAAATTTTCTTTTAATATTTTTTTTTTCGTTCAAATTTCTTCTAATATTTTTTTTCGTTCGAATTTCTTCTCGTTGATCGAGGTTGGTGCAACACCACTCGACAAATATTTTTTCCTTTATCCCGCACTACTAATCCAAGACCAAGTCTTGGGATATTCCTTTTTTTGTGTCTAGTTTACATTTCAGATAAAATGGCCATGCAAGAAGGCTTCAGCACCGCAAGACCACCTCTCTTCAGTGGGGAGGACTTCTCCTACTGGAAGAGCAGAATGGAGGTCCACCTGAAAACTCAGGTGGACATGTGGATAATCATCCAGTCCGGACTGGAGATTCCAAAGAACGCTGAAGGAGTACCTCAAACCTACACAGAGTGGGACACCGCTCTGAAACGGAAGATTGAGGCTGATGCAAAGGCGACCCAGACCCTCCAATGCGGCTTAACAAAAGAGGAGCTAAACCGGGTGGGTCCATTCAACAGTGCCAAGGAGCTATGGGGGAAACTGATCGAGCTGCACGAAGGAACTTCAGACACTCGAATCAGCAAAAGAGATCTCCTTCTGAACAAGCTGTACACGATCAAGATGAACGACAACGAAATAGTAGCTCAACTCCACGCCCGAATTCAGGAACTAATGAACGGACTACACACCATCGGTCACAAGGTAGAAAATTGTGACCTAATAAGGTATGCTTTAAATGCTTTCCCGAGAAACACTTTATGGGCATCTATGGTAGATGCATACAAGGTTTCAAGGGATCTTTCGAAAATTAAATTAGATGAATTGTTTTCTAAATTAGAGTTACATGAATAGACTAACTGCAATCTGGCCGAGAAAGTTATTGCCCTTATTGCAGGTAAAACTGGAAGGACAACTAAGAAGAAGCCTCAACTTGAACCCGAATCTAACTCAGACTCAGACTCAGAAGACGAAGAAGGAGATCGACCTAACCTGGTCCGACTGGCCCGAAACTACTACAAAGAATTGAAGAACCAAACCAACAAACGGAAAGTCAGCCGAAGAAGGGATGAACCATCTGAACCCGCAAACGAAAAGAACAAGCCCAACGTGACCTGCTACGAGTGCAAGAAGAAGGGCCACTACAAAACGGAGTGTCCGAACCTAAAGGAAACCAAGAAGAATAGAAGGAAGAAGGCACTTCAAGCAACTTGGGACGAGTCCTCCTCCTCCGAAGAAGAAGAGGTCCAACAATCGAACCTACTAGCACTAACCGCCTCAAAAGAAGTCGAGATCGAGTCAGAATCAGAACAGGACGACGGCAGACTGACCTTTTCAGAAGATGGCGAAATCAAGGTAAGTGGATTTACTAGAAGTCAATTAAATAAATTAATCTCTTATCTTTCTCGAGATTTGGCGAAAGCTAAACTCCGAGTCGAATCCCTTCGACAGGAAGTAAAACTCCTGAAAGAGGGAGCTGACTCTAAACCCTTAACTGAGAAGGTTCAAGAAGGAACCTCTACTCAAGTTGAAAAACTTGAGAAAGAGAACTCCTCCCTGAAAACTCAGGTTAAGGATCTTAGATCAGCTTTAGAACGATTCACTTCTGGTTCCAAGGGTCTTGACATGATTCTTGGAAAACAGAAATCAGTTCTAAATCGATCCGGACTTGGCTATAGCACCAAATCTAGACAAAGATCCTACTTTGCTGTACTGAATCAGTCCAGAAATAAAGTTCAGGCATGGGTACCTAAACTGTACCTGAACAAACCAACTGGATCAAATCAGTATTGGATCCCCAAGGACAAGATTCACATCTTGCCTAACCATCACCGTGGCTTTAGTCCAGGGGGAGCCAAATTAAAAACTATATTTATTGTTAGATAAAACTTAATTCTTGATTGTAATTTGCTTGACTGATTGTTTATTTAATTTTCTGCAATTTACCATGCTTAGACTTAGGAATGGTTAGTTTAAGAACTGAACAAACTTAACTGAAACTTGACAACATAGTATTGGGTGGAGGTGAGATGATAGTACGTTAGGGAAACCAATTCTAATAAGGTCAAGTATACTTGGTCTCTTTAGACTGGTGAAACTAGCCGAAGCTACCGATCCAAGACCCAAACTAGTTAGACCAGAATTTTTCAAAGATTAATTTTGCAAATGAAACTTCATTAAAAGGCTTTGTCAAGGAAAGGGTTGATGATCCAATAAGGCTACGACCAAAGAAGGCCTAGTGCCTCGCCAAGACCTGGAAGCCAATTTTTAAAATTCAAATTCAAATTATTCTTTGTCAAATTCAAATCTAACACAAATTTTCAGTTACTTGTAGATTTAAACATTCGTTTCAAAATAAATTCAATTGTTTTCAAAAATTAATTTAAGGTTTTCAAAATAATTTTTCAAAATAATTTTACTTATCAGAACCTGTCTCACAAAACCTGTAAGGCCAATGTGATTGAAAACCCTAGATTGGGTGAGACAGTAAAATTAAACTCAATTGTAATTCCTTTAATTGTGGTTTAATCCTGTAGTTCAGAATGTAGTCAAAACATGGTCAACGCAGTCAAACCATGGTCAACATGGTCAAACCATAGTTAACATAGTCAAACCATAGTCAAAGCAGTCAAACCATAGTCAAAGCAGTCAAACCATGGTCAAACCAAGTAAACCATGGTCAAACAATGACAAAACATCAAATTTGTCACTTCCTATACACTCCGGGCGCCCGTGACTCCTCGGGCCCCCCCCCATGACTCTATCTTCTCTCAAGGCAAAAAGCAGCCTTTAATCCCTTGGTCAGGGCGCCCGGAACCACACGGGCGCCCCCATCGCAGTCAATGCAGTAAAAGCTGCAAAATCAGCCTGAACAGGGCGCCCCTAACCAGCCCCAGTCTCTGCCATGGCAGAGACCACTGTCCCGGGCGCCCGGGAGCTCCCGGGCGCCCCCAATAACCTGCCTATAAAAAGGCATCCGAACCCCCTCTTCTTCCCACACCAAAAACCATCCTCCTTCCCCCCTTCCTTCCTTCCAAGAAGATCAAGTGACACTTGTGCTTCCTCAATCTCAACCATGCCTCCCCGGTATGATTTGTTTTATGCATTTAGAATTACTTTCCTAATTCCTTTTGCATTTAGAATTATTTTCTTAATTCATTTCTTATAAATGCATGTCTCTCAACTTAGAAAACGTCGAGCAAACCAAGCGAACCCCGGTACCGAACCAAGTCCCGACCCTAGGTTCCCGACTCTAGAACTGTGTAATAAGTTCGCTCGAACGACTTATAAGCCTATCAAAACTAGCTATCTCAATAGACATTTCTTTACCCAATCTTGTCCTTTAGCCATGAATGTCATAAACTTTTATCAACTAGATAATCTAGTATTCTGCACTCATTTGATTAATACATCTTTATGTGCCGAATTCTATAATAACATAGTTAGACAGAACGATCTCATGTTTAACACTACTGTTCAAGGGATACCCCTGTCGATCACCCCTACCTTGCTAAATCGATTCCTTGGACTACGACCCTCCCAGTCTACCTTTTGTTGCTATCCACCTAGGAATCCTCCATTTGATCCTCCCTACTCTCACATTACTCTAGACACTCTCCACTCCTATTTCTATAGGGAAGCTAGACTCCCCGCAGATAGATGATTCCAGTCCGTTGACCTTCAGGTCTAGGACTACGCCCTATACAGAGTTCTAGTCCGATGCATCTTACCACTATCGACTAGGGATGTCGCGACCATGCGACCCTTCCATACTTTCTTTCTGTATGCCCTGATCCATCATCTAGACATTGACATTAGCCTTCACATGTTCCACGCTATCTTACATACCTCCAGTGTCACGACTCAGGGTCGGGTACGCACTCCCTTCTGCCACATCATCACCTCCATCCTTCATCACCACGGTCGTGACATTACCGTAGGTGAAATAACCAAGATGACCGATTTTGACTAGATAGGATTTAGGAACTTCTCTTTAGCTGGTATAGATGTATCGGCCACCGGGGTTTTGACTTGGAGACGACAGCGAGCCGGAGCGCACATCGACTCAGACGAAGAGGTAGACATTGACGTTGCAGATCTGGCAGCAGAGGTCCGAGCACAGATAGACGAACCCCCTCCACCGACACTCTACGAGAGAGTGACACGGCTGGAGACACATGTCCAGAGCCTTCGAGAGGAAGTGGAGGCAAATCATGCCGAAGATATGGAGACAAATCTGGGCTACTACACTGGGTATATGAGCGCCCTTAGAGCTGAGAGGGAGGCCAGAGACACACAGTATCACGAGATGATGGCACTATTTTGATCATGGCAGCCTGGCTCATCTGACCACCCTGGCCCTTCTTCATAGTTAGACTATTTTCAGCATTGTACTAAGTAGCTAAAACTTGACTCATGTTTGACTCTACTGGACCTTTGTTTGACCAATTAACCTATTTTGTTTGACTACTTATTTGACTTGAGTATCTGATCTTTACTATGCTTGGTAGAATAGGTTTACTCTTTTTTGGTTTTCTTACTACTTTACTCATTTCAAAATCAATTTTAAAGCAGTGTTTAAATGCTTTTAAAATCAGCTTTTATTCAGTTTTGAAAAGTTTTAAAATAAAGTTTTCGACTTAGTGTTATTTTCAAAACTACCCCTTTAAAACTAGGGCTTTTTCGAAAATGGACTTAGCCTAGGCCTTAACCCTAGAACTGCATGCACCTATAGATTTAAGAGCCAGCATCTCACAAGTACCTTAGGGTACTTTTGATTGATAACTTAGAAGGGTTGAGATGCTTAGGTCTTTGCCTTAATTCAAGATGCTTTAAGTCAGTGCATCTGCAGTAATTGGGGCACTAAATACAACTTACACAGTAATCAAGTTAAGTGTCAAGTTTAGAAAATCTAACTTGAACAGAACACTTAACTTGACTAACTCTAGCGAAAACTACTGTTTATAACAGTTAGTAANTAGCAGGGCATTGGCAAAGGGCGAGGTGGACCTACGAGTAGGCAATGGAGCACGAGTTGCTGCTGTTGCTGTAGGAACTTATTTTCTATCTATGCCCTCTGGGCTTGTACTGGAACTAGATGATTGTTGTTATGTACCTGCACTTACTAAGAACATAATTTCTGTTTCTTGTCTAGACAAGAAAGGCTTCTCATTTATAATTAAGAACAAATGTTGTTCAGTCTATTTAAATGAAATGTTTTATTGTAGTGCAGATCTTATCAACGGACTCTACATTCTAGACTTAGAACGCCCTATCTATAATGTAAGTACCAAGAGGTTGAGATCAAATGAGTTGAACCCAACCTATCTCTGGCACTGTCGCTTAGGCCACATAAATGAGAGTCGCTTGTCCCAGCTCCATAAGGATGGATTGCTGGATTCATTTGATTTTGAATCATATGAGACATGCGAGTCATGCCTTCTAGGCAAGATGACTAAGACTCCCTTTAGTGGACATAGCGAGAGGGCAACAGATTTGTTAGGACTCATACATTCTGATGTATGTGGCCCTTTCAATGTTGCTGCTCGAGGTGGTTATAGATACTTCATCACATTTACTGATGATTTCAGTAGATATGGTTATGTGTACTTGATGACACATAAGTCCGAGTCCTTTGAAAAGTTCAAAGAATTCAGAAATGAAGTACAAAACCAACTCGGCAAGAGTATTAAAATACTTCGATCAGATCGAGGTGGAGAATACTTGAGCCATGAGTTTCGTGACTATTTAGCTGAGTGTGGGATTCTATCTCAACTCACTCCTCCTGGGACACCACAGTGGAATGGTGTATCCGAAAGGAGGAATCGTACCTTATTAGATATGGTACGATCTATGATGAGTCACGCAGATCTTCCTATATCCTTTTGGGGATATGCTCTAGACACGACAGCGTTCACACTTAACCGTGTTCCATCAAAGGCGGTCATAAAGACACCATATACGATATGGACTGGGAGGAGTCCCAAGATGTCTTTCATGAGGATTTGGGGTTGTGAGGCTTACGTACGACGTCAAGTCTTAGACAAACTGGGACCCAAGTCCGATAAGTGCTATTTCGTGGGATATCCCAAGGAAACTAAGGGATATTACTTCTACATTCCCAGTCAACACAGTGTTTGTTGCTAAGACTGGGGTCTTTCTAGAAAGGGACTTTGTTTCTAGAAAGACTAGTGGGAGTTCGTTTGATCTTGAAGAAGTTCAAGACAACGACTATAGCACTGAGCCCTTGATGGATACTGAATATG
The DNA here is from genome assembly GCA_024364735.1 of Boesenbergia rotunda. Taxonomy (NCBI): domain Eukaryota; kingdom Viridiplantae; phylum Streptophyta; class Magnoliopsida; order Zingiberales; family Zingiberaceae; genus Boesenbergia; species Boesenbergia rotunda. Next base: position 167,366 of record JAGFNQ010002755.1, on the reverse strand, counting down.
AACCTTAAGAAGTTGTGGATGAGATTGTTACACAAGAAGTTGTGGAACAACAACCTGTTCAGGTAGACCTACCTCTTCGCAGGTCTGATAGGGTACGTCGTCAGCCTGAGAGATATTCATTTCTCTTGCCTGACCATGATGACGTTATGATCATTGAGAATGAGCCTACCACCTATCAGGAAGCTGTGATGAGCCCAGATTCTGAGTCATGGCTGGAAGCCATGAGATCCGAAATGGAATCCATGTACACTAACCAAGTTTGGACCTTGGTTGATCCACCTGAAGGGGTCAAACCCATTGGGTGTAAGTGGGTCTTTAAGAGAAAGCCTAACATGGATGGACTTACTCATACCTATAAGGGTAGACTGGTAGCTAAAGGTTTCAAGCAAATTCATGGTATTGACTATGATGAAACTTTTTCTCCAGTAGCGATGTTTAAGTCCATTCGGATCATGCTTGCTATTGCAGCCTACCACGATTATGAGATCTGGCAGATGGATGTCAAGACAACGTTTCTGAATGGAAACCTCCTCGAGGATGTGTACATGACACAGCCTGAGGGTTTTGTAGATCCACAGCATACTGGCAGAGTATGCAAGCTGCATAGGGCCATTTATGGTCTAAAGCAAGCTTCTCGGAGCTGGAATCTTCGATTCGATGATGCGATCAAACAGTTTGGTTTCATCAAGAACGAAGATGAACCTTGTGTCTACAAGATGGTTAGTGGGAGCATAGTAGTCTTCCTAGTCTTGTATGTGGATGACATACTACTCATTGGGAACAACATCCCTTCGCTACAGTCTGTGAAGACTTGGTTGGGGACTTGTTTCGCAATGAAGGACTTAGGTGAAGCAGCCTGCATTCTAGGCATTAAGATCTATAGAGATAGATCTAAGAGATTGCTTGGCCTAAGTCAGAGTACATACATCGATACGGTATTACACCGTTTTGCCATGCAGAATTCCAAGAGAGGAATTCTGCCAATGTCACATGGTGTGAGTCTTTCGAAGACTCAGAGTCCCTCTTCTAGAGAGGAGAGAGACCGCATGGATAAGATCCCTTATGCTTCTGCCATAGGATCCATCATGTACGCCATGTTATGTACTCGTCCTGATGTCTCGTATGCTTTGAGCATGACGAGCAGGTACCAGTCAGATCCAGGTGAACGTCACTGGATAGCGGTCAAGAATATCCTTAAGTACTTGAGAAGGACTAAGGAATATTTTTTGATATTTGGAGGCGATGAGCATCTAGTTGTAAAGGGTTACACTGATGCCAGCTTCCAAACCGACCAGGATGATTACAGATCGCAGTCAGGGTTCGTGTTTTGCTTAAATGGCGGAGCTGTGAGCTGGAAGAGTTCGAAGCAGGACACAGTTGCAGATTCTACAACAGAAGCTGAGTATATTGCTGCATCAGAGGCAGCAAAGGAGGCAGTTTGGATCCGCAAGTTCATCACTGAGCTTGGGGTGGTTCCTAGCATATCTGATCCCGTAGAGCTCTATTTGTGACAACAATGGAGCTATTGCGCAGGCTAAGGAACCTCGCTCACACCAGCGGACCAAACACATACTACGGCGATTTCATCTCATTCGAGAGATCATCGATCGAGGAGATGTGAAAATTTACAGAGTACCCACAGAGGCTAACGTCGCAGATCCCTTGACCAAGGCTTTGGCACAGATGAAGCATGATGGTCACACTAGGTCATTGAGTATTAGATACTACAGCGATTGACACTAGTGCTAGTGGGAGATTGTTAGTGAGAGCCCTAGAGCCAATCATATGATGATTACTTTTTGGACTCATTGTATCATATTCTTGTATATATATTTCTTATATATAAAGACATTTCTTATGGTTATTGTACTTATGTGTATTGGTGCCAAATAACTTAGTATAATAACGTCCTTGAGTAGAAGGTTCTTATCTATATCAATCAATTAGTTTAATCGATAGTGAGATGATATAGAGAACACTACTCTTAATTATTCCTAGTCAAGTATTAACATTCAAAGACAATGTTAATGCATAGAGACTAGCATGTAAGTCAACATGATGACTTGATCTCACAAGTCATGGATATGAGATATCAAGTTGACACATGGGTATACATTAGAGAATGTATACTGAATGGCCCGCCATGAGAAAGTATCATGGATCGTTATATGAGTGTCATATACTTTCTCATGTGACTATTAGTATGACTATAGTCCTAGACCTGAAGTTACCATAGTTCCCTACATAAGGAGTTACGTACTTTGGCTTCGTTAAACGTCACCCGTAACTGGGTGGACTATAAAGGCGATTACTGGGTTTGTAGCAAATTATGCGGAGGGATGTGAGTAACGTAGATGGGATCTATCCCTCCTATATGACGGGAGTGATATCTTCGTTCTTGATAGAGTAAGACCACTAAGTGCATGGCCATGCCCAAATAAGGCAATATTAGATATTGAGCTTATTTGATTATAGTGAGTCTACTTGGAGATCAAGACATATAGATTGATTTGAGGATGACACGGTCTATGCCTCATGAAAGATCAATCTAGATATCGAGGATAGAAGGACGTTGTCACATATTGTGATGGTCACAATTATTAGTCACAATGGTGATGTTGGATCTCGACATTCTTGTAACTTGGGGAGCAATGATGTGTTGCTAGATACCTCTCATTGCTTATGTCCTTAAATAGGTTTAAGGGCATTTCCAACGTTACAAGAACCTATAGGGTCACACACATAGAGCAATAGATGGAGAATAAGTCCATATGATGGACCGAGAGTAATGAAGTCAAAGTTTGACTTTGGCTAAATATGGAAAGTCCATAAAAGGCAAGTTTGACTTGACTCAAATTAGACAACTTGAGTTGGACTCGAGTTTGATCCAAGTGTTGGATGAATCTAATCATGAGAGAGTAATGAAGTCAAAGTTTGACTTTGGCTAAATATGGAAAGTCCATAAGAGGCAAGTTTGACTTGACTCAAGCCACATCACCTTGACTTGACCAAGTGATGACTTGGCATCATCATCAAGGCTAAGTAACCTCCCCATTTGAATTTTGAATTCAAATAGGGGGTTACCAAAGGTGGTGGCCGGCCACTTAATGGCCAATAATGGCCATTAAATGGCCGGCCACTAAAACACACAAAAGGAGTTTTTTTGTGGGTGTGTGATTGATGATTCTCCTCACTTGGTTTTGTTTTTGTTTTGCTCTCCCTCTCCTCTCATCTTGCCGAGACCCCAAGTAGTGCTAGCACACTTTTGGGCTCTCCTCTCCACTCTCTTGCTTGTGTGGATACTTCTAGAGGGTTGCTACTTTGCATCCTTGAGATCTGACACCAACCGAGGAGTGAGCGGGAATTGCGGGGCACGCATCGAAGGTAGTTTTTCTCTTCTCTAATAGATCTAGGTTGTAGATCTGTTTTAAAGCATGTAAACGAGCACTCGTAAATTTTTGAAATGGTTTTCTTCGCTCGGATCCTTTCTATTGGGGCTTTCGGGGTTTCCGCGACGCGAAAAAGCGGTTTTCGCGGCCCGAAAAACCCTACACATTGCTTGATGCTCTACGGGATGCATCGGCAGTTAGACTTTGACCCTGTGGCTTCGGTATATTTCTCTATCATCGTCCACAGTATGCCGTCCTCCCAGTCAGTCTATATGCCACTCGGCCATATCATCACTGCTTGGCTAGAGTCGGTTGGCATCGACGTTTCACAGGGCCGCATTGTGCCCATGGTTCGCCAGGACTGCCGTCTGGACCGCCGCATGCTTGCTCAGTCCGGTATTGTTCTCGGGCCCCAGGGTCTTAGGTGGAAGGATCGCAGACGTGAGGGAGAGCTACAGAGAGCAGCTCATGACCAGGAGCCGCCAGCTGCTAATGCCAACTACGATGAGTGGGCCCCTGATCTACGCTGGCAGGTTACGGAGATAGAGCGGATGATGGAGCACGAGTTGCATATCTCCGAGCTCTGGCGACAGGAGGTCCGCTCAGAGTGTCAGTCTTTCGATCGCCGTCTCGATGCTCTAGCCTCTGATGTCTCTGAGATGCACTCATTCCAGGACAGATGGTATGAAGAGTGGTATCATCATACATTTCCTGATGGTGAATCTCCCAGTGGTCCTTCACCAGGAGATATCATATACATTGACGATTCAGACGATGATCCAGCTGACGATTGACTGCTCTATGTTCGTGTTTGATGTTTTTGACGGATGTGTACGTCCTGACTCTTGTCTATTCTAGCAGGTTATTTGGCCTATCTTGCTTAGGATGTTGCTTGTATAAATGCTCACATGATTACTGTTTGTCGATACTTGTTGATGCTATGATGACTACTATTTGCATACTTGCTACATTGCCATGATTATGCTTTTGATGCCATATCCACTTGATGTATATGACCGTTATGACATGTTATAGATTCGTATGATGTATGTGATGGTTTCATCTTGATATATCTTTTCCACATGATATCATATGCTTTGAAAACAATTCCATCGAATCTTTGTTGTTCTGGGATACCCCTAGGGTTGAGAGGGAGTTTGTTTTAAACTTAACAGCCCCTCTAGCCCCTTTTCGATGTTCGACAAAGGGGGAGAGTGTGGATTGGTTAAGTTTAGGATGATCATATTGTAGGGGGAGGATCTGGATTCCCCTATGATTCTAAATTTGAAAAAAAAATAATTGAGAATCCCTAAACTTAAAATCGGGTTGTCAAACAACAAAAAGGGGGAGATTGTTGATGCAGTCTGGCCCTGATTGTTGTTTTGGTGTTGACACCGATTTTAGTTTAGGTTGATGATTATGATGATTATGATTAAGTCCTGATCGAGGATTAGGCAGGGTTTGGAAAATCCTAACCTGGAGGGTTAGGTGTGTAAAATCCTAGCTTGGAGGGCTAGGTGTTGGAAAATCCTAATATGGAGGGTTAGGTGTTGAAAATCCTAGCTTGGAGGGCTAGGTGTGTGAAAAGTCCTAATTCAGAAGAGGTGGGTGAAAAGTCCTAATTCGGAAGAGGTGGGTGAAAAGTCCTAACTTGGAGGGTTAGGTACAAATTCCCATCTTAGAGAATTAGGTGAAAAAGTCCTGGCTTGGAGGGTCAGGTGCCTAGCTTGGAGGGCTAGGTTGGATGAAGTTCTAACTCGGAAGGGTTGGGTGAAAAGTCCTAGCTTGGAGGGCTAGGTGAAAAGTCCTAACTTGGAGGGTTAGGTGCAAATTCCCAACTTGGAGAGTTAGATGGTGAAATCCTTGGCTTGGAGGGCTAAGGTGGATGAATCCCTAGCTTGGAGGGCTAGGTTTGAGTCCCTGGATCGGTCTGGTGACCGATCAGGGATATTGGCATGCTGCTTCTTCGTGGATCGTTCTGGTGACCGATCCAGCGAGGACTGATCGGTCTGGTGACCGATCAGGGAGTGCACGGTGAGGTTGGGAACCTACTGTGTGGCTCCTGATCGGTCTGGTGACCGATCAGGGAGCAAGCAGCTTCCTCACTGACTTGCTCCTGATCGGTCTAGTGACCGATCAGGGAGCGAACAGTGAGTGAGTTCTCCTCCTGATCAGACCCTGGATCGGTCCGGTGACCGATCAGGGACTTAGGACCTGATTACAGAATTACTGTTCATTTGTCCTGATCGGTCTGAGTGACCGATCAGGCTACACTCTGATCGGTCTGGTGACCGATCAGGCTTCACTCTGATCAGTTCGGTGACCGATCAGGCATGTATAGCCGCGAGAGCTAGGAATCCCAGCGAAGCAGTGGATCGGTCTGGTGACCGACCCACAAGCCCTGGATCGGTCCGGTGACCGATCACTTTAATTCAAATTGCACTGTCAGACGCGATCAGAGCGTCTAATTGTATCCGATTTTCTGCGCTTCACTTCTGAATCTTGATTTACTGCTTGATATGCTGCTCTAACACTCTGATTAAGTTGCAGGTGACAGGGGAGGATTCAAACACTCAAGGAGAAGTCAATGGAGGCTTTCCTTGGAGCAGGTTTGTCCGTTTTCCATCTTAGGTTGCAACGGCCGGAGCTGCAGACTGGAGCCGCTGACTGGAGCTTGGCTGAGGGAGCTCAGGAAGTCCAGGAAAGACTCAGTGGTAGCTGGCGTTGGCAGTGAGGTAGCTGGAGGCTGCAGGAGATGCTGTCACCTGATGCTGAGTGGAGAAACAAAAGGGTGGAGAAGGCTTCATGGAGTAGGGAAGTTCTGGTTTTTGCTAACTGAGTCTCTTGCGCGCCTTGAGTTCTCCACAACTTGCTTGTTGTGTTTCTGAAGTTCTCATCACCTTGAGCAAGCTACTGCATTCTTGAAGCAACCATTACTTGAGCGCTTGAAGGAGAGAACAAGAGGCTTGGAGTCCGACAGCGGGAAGACACGAGGAAGGGTTCCTTGCGTGAGATCGCCACTGGGTGGAGCTCGGGAAAGCTTGTTGTGTTCTTGTCTTTGCTGAGTGCTTGAGTAAGATCCTTCCTATTGTTTCATTGTGCTTAAACACATATTTGTGATTGAAACGCTGTGGAGAGGTTTCTCCTCCGAGAAGGAGGTTGTCTTCTATCCGGTGTTAATCGGGGCTTGATCTGCCGACGATCAAGGGATCGCCCACCTTAAGGGCACGCCAAGGAGTAGGGGCAAGTTATCCCCGAACCTTGTAAACCCTCCTTGTTAGCAATCTTGCTAGTTGTGTTTGTTTTGCTTTCGTTTCTGTTTTTAGTTTTCTGCAAACTCTGTTTTCTACTCTTTCCGCTGTGCTACTGATATCTGAGTTGCAGAAATTTCATAAGTGTTTAAAGTCGAAGTGATTGGCTATATTCACCCGCCCTCTTTAGCCATTCGTTTCCAACATGGGTGAGTCAAGAAAAGAGTACCAAAGTGAACCTAAGTCCTGGTTCGTGGAATTAGGCACTAAGACCTGGCCGAGGGCTGGGCACCTATGACCTGACCGAGGGTTGGGCACTAAGTCCTTGTTCGTGGAATTGGGCACTATGTCCTGGTGAGTGAAGCTGGGCACTAAGACCTGGTAAGTGAAGCTGGGCACTAAGACCTGGTGAGTGAAGCTGGGCACTAAGACCTGGTCATGAGATTGGGCAAAAGTCTAGGTGAGTAAAGCTAGGCAAAAGTCTAACCGGATGGGTCGAGTGGCAACCGTCTCCTGAGAGGAGTAGGTGAAAGGCGCGTTCCCGGGGATGGGAACTTATGCGTCGGCTCGACCTAGGGTTTCACAAAAATCCGAAGTCAGAACCAATTCGTTAAGGCTAAGATTGTATATGTGTTTGCCTTGTATTTATGAATCTTGCAGGTACCTAAAATTGAAGACAAAGCAGGCAAACAAACACACAACAGGGCTGGAAACCTGGCTGATAGGCGCCCCCATTAACCAGGGTGCCTCAATGAAACCGGCGCCTCAATGATACATGGCGCCTCAATCATTCAGGCGCCCTGTATGTCTAGGGCGCCCTGGTTGATAGCCTTATCAACAGCTGCGAGTTCGACGCGAGGATGAACTTTGACCAGGCCTTATGAGGTGCCTCATTGAACACAAGTGCCCAGTAACAAGCCTATAAATGGGGCTTCGACCCTCAACTCAATACAACAATTCAAAGATCATTCTGAGCCTTCCAAGTGACAACAAAGCACTAACGACGAAACTCTGAGACCAAGGAGGCTCCGGGAGGAAGTGCGCTGCACTTCGGAGTTCCAGATCGGCCGAGTCTTCGACTCATTCTGTTTGGTTTGATTTACTTTCCGTACTTAATTTCTTTAATATTTTTGATTGTAAATCTTGCACTGTAAGACGGGTTTCTCCGCCTCCAGAAAGTCCGGAAAGGAGCCCATTAGTGGGCCGGTGTTTCCCGTGCTTAGGCCTTGGACGTACTGACCCTGGAGGATTGGGAACCAAGTAAAAAATCCCGTGTGCAATTTATTGATCTGTTTTTCGTTCCTTTTTGTTTCCCGCTGTGCTACTAACTCTGTGTCCAGAACGAACGAAAGTTTATGCAAGTTTCTGAAAAGTTTTTACGATCGATATTCACCCCCCCCTCTATCAACGGCACCAGTCCCCACAGACTCACATATCAGAGATTTGGGATTCGATCCCAACTCATTGCACCTAGTGTGCTCCAACAGAACGGTGCAACCCATGGAAGGAAGAAGGTCTCTTAAGCTAATAGTTAAGGAGATGATAAGCCACTCTGAGATTAGCCAGATTTGTTTAAAGGGATATGTCTTGGACACGACAGTATATATGCCAGATTCCCAGCTAGTGGTCTCTTAAAACCATAGAGATATGGACTAAGCGAAGGCTTAGTCTAAGGCATGTTCAAATTATGAGTAGTTCAATATATATGCTGATGAGAGACAATGATAAGTTGGAATCTAGTACATATGTTCGTAGGCTATCCTAAGGGAACAATAAGGTGGTTTAATAGTCCTAAGGATCCGAGGATGTTCGTTGGGACGAATGTCTGATTCTTAGAAAAAAGACTATGTAATAAACCACAAGCCCATGAGTAGAACTATTCTAAGATACATTCCGATCTTAGTACCAATTGTACAAGAGGAGATACCACAAGGTATTGCACCTCGTGTCACTGAAGATATACAAAAGGTACCTTGTCACAGTGGGAGGGTTGTTACTCAACCCAAAGGTCTCATGATCTTAGAGAGTCTATGGACTAGGTCCTAAGTGAACATGAACCGGATCCCTAGACCTATGACAAGGGTCATCCGCTTTGAAGAGATAAATCCGGTGATATGGATTTGTTCAAAGGACGGATGATGTTGTGTATATCAAATATGATAGAAACGAAGTGGTATTCTTGTACTACACGTAGATAATATTTTGTTAATTGACAACAATAATGGAATATTATCAAACGTAAGGGTATGGTTGTCCACACAATTATGAAGGACTTGGGGGAAGTAAGACACATCCTTGGGTATCAAAGATCTAAGGGATCTCCAGACAAGGATGATGTGCTTATCCTAAGCTTCATATAAAACACTGTCCTAGCTCGTTTTAGCATGGATACCTCCAAGGAAAAGTTTTGTACTTTTCGGCTTTGGAGCTACTCTATCTAAAGAGATATGTTTAGATTATCAAAGGCGATAGAGTAGGTAATGGCGGTTCCTCTAGCATCGGCTAAAGGAAGTCTTATGTATGCTAAAAACGAGCTCAGATATCTGTTGTGCCATGGGCATAGGTAATAGATATCGGAGTAACCCAGGTCAAGGAAATTGGACTGCAGTAAAAGCATGTATTAGTGGTTGAGAAGGACTGAGGACTATATGCTGGTTTACCGAGCAGACCAATCTCCTATGGGTTATATGGATACAGAATTCCAATCTAGATAGGGGCATATAAAAGTATTCCTTGGGTTTTGTGTTTACTTTTAGGAGGTAGAACCATTGTATAGCAGAGTGTCGCACAGCGGCTGCGTGATAGACCCTGCTATGAAGGCTAGATATTTTGAACAACTTGTGGGCAGCTAAAATAGCTACATAGTTCAGGAACCTCAAGATGGACTTCGATATGATTTCTGGTTTGCTCAGAACTATCACATTTAATGTGATCAAAAATGGTGCAGTTGCAAACTCGAAGGAATCACGAGTCCAAAAGGCGAGTAAACATATAGAGTGCAAGTACCACCCAGATGAGGAATAACTATGTTGCCTAGATTGCATCAGAGAATGACCTAGGTGCATCATTTCACTAAGGCCTTAGTAGTGAGAGCTTTTAGGCATGTGAAGGACTAGAGGTTAGATGTATGGCATTTTAAAAACAACAAAGTCTTTGAGTATAAGTGGGAGATTGTTAGGATGTATACTAAAAGCCTTGCTTTTTGGTTAAAATACATTCACATTTTAAAGAGAATCGCAAAATCACACAGTCCATGTTTATATTAGTATGTGTACAAATTATCTAATACTTGGCATTGTAGATAACATGGTGTGTAGTTTCGCACAGAAGATCGTGTTATCAGGTTCCTTGTCGAAGTATAAGAAAGAGGCTCACAACCGAGATGGAGTTGGACAAACCATCGGGATGGTTGTAGTGTAATTAGGTGTGATTTATCTTAACCATAAAACTACACTAGTGTACTTTGTGTACATTGATTAGGACCAAAAGAGAGGTCATCTAATTTTGTATTGATTTTGTAAATTAGATTAGACCTCGGATATATATTATGGAGTACGATCTCTTAATCCTGAAATAATAACGAGCACGTATAATTATATATTATTTCTTTGACTTACCAAAGAGTGAGATTTATTCTGTTAAATCAATAAGCCCGGTAAATTAGGAAATGATATTAATTATATGGTGTGTCGTTGATTATTGAAGGAATCCGTGTCCTGGTGAGTCGGGATGATGATGCCCCCTTGGTGAGCTCAAAAGGATCATCATGTCAAATCTTGCAAGTGTACCATGGTCCGACATGATGAAAATGTTGAGTGATACTAATCAAGGATCAAGAGGATAATTAATTTAATTATCAGTAAATTAAATTAATTATCGGGCATTCGATATCTTAAACACGGGGAGATAGATGACTCGTAATATGTGGAGCCCATATGAAAATATGGGGTTGGTGTGGAAGTACAATGGATCTTTTAGTGGAATGGATCACCATTAATGGATCGGGTTTGGATCCATTAGCGAGCCAAGAACCAACTCCTCCTCATGGTCCCTACCTTAGCCCTATAAATACCCCATAGGAGTCATGATACAAGGCTTAATGAATTAATCCATAATTAATTGGAAATTATTCCAATTAATAAAACCCTAAGTCTCTCTCTCTCTCTCTTTTCTCCCCTAGGTTACATGGTGGCCGGTGACAATGGAGGAGAAGGGGGATCGGTTTTCACCTCTTCTCCTTTCCTCTAGACCTGATGTAACGACCTGGCCCGTCGACCCGACCCCTCGGCCCCTTGGGCCACCAAATTCCATTTTTGGCAGCCCAACAACCTGGCCCCTTTGGTCGTCGACCGTCGACCGTATCGTTACTCACAAGTACTTCCCACCCATGGCCAGTAGATTTTTGCCTTCCTCAGGATTCGAACTCTAGACCTCCAGGCTAAGTACTAGAGTTTATGAATCCTGATAGCCAAGTGAACGCTCACTTGGCTATCAGGATTCATAAACACTAGTACTTAGCCTGGAGGTCTAGAGTTCGAATCCTGAGGAAGGCAAAAATCTACTGGCTAGGGGTGGGAAGTTCTTGTGAGTAATGACACTGTCGATGGTCGACGACCAAAGGGGTCAGGTAGTTGGGCTGCCAAATTCCATTTTTGGCTGCCCAACAACTTTGACGCTTTGGTCGTCGACCGTCATTACTCACAAGAACTTCCCACCCTTGGCCAGTGGATTTTTGCCTTCCTAGGATTCGAACTCTAGACTTCCAGGCTAAGTACTAGAGTTTATGAATCTTGGTAGCCAAATGAGCCGTTGTCACTCCCGAAGACCTAGGAGCCGTTATTCCAATAGAAAATCAGACAGTACCTTCCCTGTGTGGCAGACAATTTACACATACATACAACATATATAACACTACCACGCAGTTTAAATGGGCCTCAGGCCTCAAATCCAAACAGAATAACTATATATATAATCATAAATCCAAAGCACGAACTTATCGGAGCTGTCAGGGGGCAAGAACGCAGCAAAACCACACACAGTCCAACATAGGACTCAAAAGTACAATCTCATAAAGCAAATCACATACTACAAGTCCAAGATAATCTAATGCAATGAAATGAAACATAAGATGATCCAAAAATAGAAAGTAGCACATAAAACCAAATCAAGTGTAGGCACAAGCATGGGATTGGCGACTCGGACCCTCCTAGCAGATATCAACCTGAAATTAGAAAATATGCCAACGGAGTGAGTCCAAAAAAACTCAGCGGATACCCAAACAGATATGCATAGTATGTTATACTAACAATAAGAGTCTACGCTGATACAGTCTCATATGAACAATAGAAAAGTGTATACACTAATGATACTGAATGAAGGTATATACCAGAATCCATCTATCCTACAGAGGGGTGAAATAAATCCCTATGGAACAAGTATAACACATAATCCAAGGTAAACAAGTCTCCAGTATATGCATGTCAATCAAGTGCAGAAATCAAATGCAGCAAACAATGCACGATGCAAAATATGCACATGGTGCAATGATATGCGTCACCCCTGACACTAGTCAGATCATCGTCCACCTATCATAAATGGACGTCCAAGTGGGTAGAGCTATGATAACTGTACGCACTCTGCTATTACTGCTCCTGAGTGACCGAGTGGACAAGATGCTGGCGGAGGACACCCTCTTACCCTAAGCAATGGGGGAGTCCCGCTCTCATCTTCTCCTGTCTTAGGACAAGAAGGGATACCTGGCTGCTACCACGCCCAGAACCACCCTCTAAATAGTGGCCGAACGGAGCAATACAGGGCAAATGCACACACTTTATGGTAGCCACTACCCCTGAGTGGGTGTGTGTGCATATCCTCATGTAACTGGCGATGGGCTCAGACTACATAGGAGCCAATAATTGTCAGTATGCAACAATGCAAGGATGGTGCATGACACGAACACGTACCACACCCACCAAGTCCTCATCTATCACCTCAATGTACTATGTATAGGCCTGAATCCTATAACATGGAATACAAGTAATCTACTAGGTAAACTGGCAAGGTAACTAGTGATCCATAATTGTCAAATGCAAGAGGACAAATCACTACATCTATGCACACATATACACATGACAACTAGTGAGACTGTATGAAACAAAAAGGACAACCACCTCAACAGATGTCAAGTAAAGGTATACTAAAGCAAATATAGAGCATAAACTTATTGCTATCTATAACAAATTATGCATAGTAAAATGACAATATCTAAAGAGATAAGTCAAAGGTACCCGCCTCAATCGTAAGATGCTCGTATCAAAAAAGAACCTCCCATCCGATAATCAACAATAATGGCCCAATCAATGCCCTGTATCAAAGGCATTGTGTTTAGCTACAATAATATGTAATTTATAGCAAACGAGTTATCTCTAGTAATTAGGATCTTTCAAATTATCATCATTTCGTCTAATTAACCATAATTGGATGATTAACTCTTAATTATCCCAAATTACCCCGATTAGATTCCAATTAGGTTTTGGAATCTGAATTTCATCATGTTAACTCATTAGGATTAAATTTAAAATTATCTAACTCGTAGTTTAGCCAATGGCTCTCCTAAAGCTCATGGAAAACACCAATCAAAGTGTTGCCAAATGTTTCAACTCCCACTCAAAGCCACAACCAATCTGATTAGGAGATCATTTACAACATTACTAACCTAACAGAACCATCCATACATACTTCCCCAATCAATCAATGACATACGATTTTAATTCAATTACAGGTTATATGGAAAGTTAAAGCATCACATGTATCCCCAGTTGGACCTTGGATGGCTAGAGAGGGGGGTTGAATAGCCAGACACAAAAACTTCTGGCTTCTTTGATATTTCTGCACTTAGGGTTAGCAGCGGAAGCAAAAATAGCACAGAAAGGAACAAACAGACAGAAAGAAAACAAACCAGCTAAGACACAAGATTTTACAAGGTTCGGAGATAACTTGCCCCTACTCCTTGGTGTGCCCGTGAGGTGGGTGATCCCTTGATCGTCGGCAGATCAAGCCCCGGAACTCCGGATAAGAATCTTCTCCTTCTCGGTGGAGTAACCTCTCCACAACTGTCTCAGTAGAATAACAGTTAAGTGTATGAGACAACAAGAAGGATAGCTCACACAGATGTAGCAGAGACGCTCAAGCAAGAAGACTATATAGAGAGCTAAACAACCCAGCCAAACCCCTAACAAAACACTTTGCTTGTTTTATGTCTGTTCTTCCCCGCTCCTCTGCTTCGCCAGCTTCTTCTTCTCTGCTCACCCGGCGCGTCTGCAACCACTGATCAGCTCCGTCATCACTGACCCACTGACAACTACTGGGCTCAGTCCACTGAAACCTCTTCAACCAAGCCTCAGGTGAGTCGCCAGCTTCGCCAGACAGTTGTCAGCCCGTGCCAGAAGCCGTTGAATCCTTCGAATGGAAAACAAACAAACTTGACCGAAGCGAATGTCGCCCATTGACCCTCCTTCTTGGTTTTTGTCATCCCTGTATCATTGATAAGTACCATTTTGTTGATTATTTTAGTTGTTAAAATCCAAGTTTGACCCATATTTTTCTTGCTTAATTGTGAATTTACCCTAGGTTCTAGAAATTATTGCTATTTTGGATTTAATTGTAAATTTGTATATATTTGGATTATTTGGCCACTGAATTTTTGATCTATTTTTGTAGGCATGAAGGATCATGGACCTAGGGCATACTGGGTCAAACTTGAGTCGGAAGAGGACCCAGATCGAGTTATCAAGCTTTGGATTAATCTGGGTCGTCCGATTCAAAAGCGGCTAGATCTGAGCCATCCGGGACCATCTGAAGCAATTCGAGCTAGGGTTAGGGCTGATCAAGCACTCTGATCAAGATCTTAAGGTTTCATCCCAATCAGAGCTCATTCAACCGTTGGATCAAGCTCAGAGGGTTCTATATCGTCCATTCAAAGATTAGGTTGATCTGGACCATCCGTTGCACATCTGGAGGATCCGAGTTACCACGAGGCAGATCCTGACCCCTGATCATCATCATCAAAGATTGGATTAAATCAGAGCAAGATCAGCCGTTGGATATCCTCAAATCAATCTGAACCGTCCAATGCTAAGTACTTAATCAAAAATCTCCGCAGCTTCCTTCCTCGTCGCGTCTTCGCCGCACAGTTCTTTGTCTTCGATTTTTCTTCATCGCTTCTTCAAGTTCTTCATCCCAGAAGGCGTGACCACCTCAACTTCAATCCTAGATCAAGATTTGAATCCTTGGGGATAGTTTCTTTGGAAAATTCAGCTCAATTTGCACCGGAACAGGGACTGTTTGAGGGTTTCGGCAGTTCTTCAGTCCGCTCACTCGTTTCTCATCCACGATCCATTTCCGATCGTCTGAGCTGTTGGTGCAGACAGCACCCAAGTCAAACCTATGTTTTGATAAATAGCAAAGGGTTCAAAAGTTAAGTCTTATTTGTTTTTCTAACATGTTACTCAAGTGTGCAGGAAAATCACTAGCAAAGGACTGCTAGACAACTGGAAAAGGAATGCCAGGAGACAAAGACCTAGTGAAGGACTACTAGGCAACTAGCGAAGGGAACAGTCCTTCGTTAGTAGCCTGGAGTAGGTGAGGACGCGTTCTCCGTTGAGGGAACAGTAGGCGTCGGTTCGACCTAGGGCTCCATTTTGGAGACCCAAAGTCAGAACCAAGACAGCTAAGGCTGTATAAAACTAACAACTTACTGCTTTATGTTGTTTTCAGACTAACCCTGGATGTAGGACCAAAGGAACGAGTGTCTGCAGCTCAGAGAGCCTCAAAGGAGTGAGGCAGCAGCTGAGTAGGGCGCCCCCAAGGTGAACATGAAACAAATGAAGCAAAAAGGAGCTTCGGCTGAATACTGGTCGGGGCGCCCGCAGCAGTCAGGGCGCCCCCAGCCACCAGGGCGCCCCGCGCCTGGAGCCAGCGATGAGGATAAGCCTCATCCAGCCGATACTCCCGCTGAAAAGGTCAGCCAGGGCGCCCTCAGCTTCCAGGGCACCCCCGTCAAAGCATTATCCCGACTTTGAAAGGATAACTCGCTGACCGCGAGAAGAGGGGATCACAGGCCACGTGGAGGGCGCCCCCGTGCTCCAAGGCGCCCTCAGAACCCTATAAAAGGCCCTCGACTCCCCAAGCTTCAGAACAACTACTTCCAACGCTGTTACGTTCTTCTGCTCCTGCGCTTCGCCCCAGAAACCTTCCAACTCGACACGAAAGCGCCAACGATGTCCCTCTGCTCCGAGATAAATTTTTCTACACCAGACGTCGGTAATTGAGAACTGTTTTCTTTCAGTTTACTATACTACTATTGTAATCAATCTTTGTAAACTGTTTTTGCGCCTCATATAGAATTGCCCAAAGTAAACGGTCAACGACCGTGGGCCTTGGAGTAAGAGTCGACCTAGGCTCCGAACCAAGTAAAACTACCTGTGTTCGTGTGTTGTTTTTTAATTTCCGCTGTGCAATTTCTATATCTCTAAATCCGAATGATTTATGATATTCACCCCCCCTCTATCGTATTCTCTCGATCCAACAAGTGGTATCAGAGCGGGGAAGTTCAAACTTGGTGCAACCACCAGTTTGAAATTTTTTCGATTTTTTTGAATTTCTTCTAATATTTTCTTCGTTCGAAATTCTTCTAACATTTTTTTTCTTCGAATTACTTCGAATTTCTTCTCGTTGATCGAGGTTGGTGCAACACCACTCGACAAATATTTTACTTTTATCCCACACTACTAATCCAAGACCAAGTCTTGGTGTTCAGTACAGCCAGACCTCCACTTTTCAGTGGAGAAGACTTTTCTTACTGGAAAAGTCGAATGGAGGTCCACCTGAAAACTCAGGTGGACATGTGGATCATCATCTAATCCGGACTGGAGATTCCCAAGAACGCTGAAGGAGTACCTCAGACCTACTCAGAATGGGACACCGCTCTGAAGCGCAAAATAGAAGTCGATGCAAAGGCAACTCAGACCCTACAATGTGGTTTAACAAAAGAGGAACTGAACCGGGTGGGCCCTTTCAACAGTGCCAAGGAGCTGTGGGCAAAATTGATCGAGCTGCATGAAGGAACATCAGACACTAGGATCAGCAAGAGAGATCTGCTCCTAAACAAACTGTATACCAT
Organism: Boesenbergia rotunda; assembly: GCA_024364735.1. Lineage (NCBI taxonomy): Eukaryota > Viridiplantae > Streptophyta > Magnoliopsida > Zingiberales > Zingiberaceae > Boesenbergia > Boesenbergia rotunda. The sequence goes on along the minus strand of JAGFNQ010002755.1, from coordinate 150,546 downwards.
CAAAATGACCGACAACGAGACGGCAGCGCAGCTTCACGCCCGAATCTAAGAACTTATGAACGGTCTACACACTATTGGTCATAAGGTCGAAAACCGTGACTTAATAAGGTATGCACTAAATGCTTTCCCAAGAAACACTTTGTGGGCATCTATGGTAGATGCATACAAAGTTTCAAGGGATCTTTCAAAAATAAAGTTAGATGAACTTTTTTCTGAACTAGAATTACACGAACAGACTAACTGCAATATGGCCGAGAAAAGTATTGCCTTTGTTGCAGGAAAAACTGGAAGAACAACAAAGAAGAAGCCTCAACCCGAACCCGAGTCTAACTCAGACTCAGACGCAGAAGACGAAGAAGGAGATCGATCTGAGCTAGTCCGACTGGCCCGAAGCTACTATAAAAAATTGAAGAACCAAGCCAACAAACGGAAAACAAGCCGAAGAAAGGACGAACCAGCTGAACCCGCAAGTGACAAAAACAAGCCCAACGTGACCTGCTATGAGTGCAAGAAGAAGGGTCACTACATGACGGAGTGTCCGAACCTAAAGGAGACCAAGAAGACAAGAAGAAAGAAAGCACTCCAAGCAACATGGGACAAATCTTCCTCGGAAGAAGAAGAAGAAGCACCCCAGTCAAACCTACTAGCCCTGATCGCCTCAGAAGAAGTCGAGACCGAGTTAGAATCAGAACAGGACGACGGCAGACTGACCTTTTCAGAGGACGGAGAAATCAAGGTAAGTGGTTTCAATAGAAGTCAATTAAACGAACTAATTTCGTATCTTTCTCGAGATTTGGCGAAAGCTAAACTCCGAGTCGAATCCCTCCGACAGGAAGTAAAACTCCTGAAAGAGGGGGCTGACTCTAGACCCTTAACTGAGAAAGTTCAAGAAGGAACTCCTACTCAAGTTGAAAAACTTGAGAAAGAGAACTCCTCCCTGAAAACTCAGGTTAAGGATCTTAGAGCTGCCTTAGAACGATTCACTTCTGGTTCCAAGGGTCTTGACATGATTCTTGGAAAACAGAAGTCAGTTCTTAATCGATCCGGACTAGGCTATAGAACCAAATCTAGGCAAAGATCCTATTATGCTGTACTGAACCAATCCAGACCCAAAGTTCAGGCATGGGTACCTAAACTGTGCCTGAACAAACAAACTGGAACAAATTAGTATTGGATCCCCAAGGACAAGATTCACATCTTGCCAAACCATTATCGTGGCTTTAGTCCAGGAGAGCCAAATTAAAAACCATATTTATTGTTAGATAAAAACCCAACTTTCTCTGTCTTTAAATTGCCTGTTTGCTTGTTTATTTAATTTCTGCAATTTGCCATGTTTAGATTTAGGAATGGTTAGTTTAAGGCTGAACCAACTTAACTGAAATTTGACAACATAGTATTGGGTGGCGGTGAGATGATAGTACGTTAGGGAAACCAATTCTAATAAGATCAAGTTTACTTGGTCTCTTTAGACTGGTGAAACTGGCCAAAGCTACCGATCCAAAACCCAAACTAGTTAGACCAGAACGTTTCAAAGATTAATTTTGAAAATGAAATTTCATTAAACGGCTTTGTCAAGGAAAGGGTTGATGATCCAATAAGGCTACGGCCAAAGAAGGCCTAGTGCCTTGCCAAGACCTGGAAGCCAATTTTTGAATTTCAAATTCAAATTATTCTTTGTCAAATTCAAATCTAACACAAATTTTCAGTTATTTGTAGATTTAAAATGTCTTTTCAAAATAAATTTATTTGTTTACAAAATTAATTAAGTTTTTCAAAAAAAAATCATGTTTTTCGAAAATTCTTTTATCAAAACCTGTCTCACAAAACATGTAAGACTAACGTGATTGATAACCCTAGACTTGGTGAGACAACAAACTTAATGAAAATTCATTTAATAACTACACCTTTATTTTCATTCAGTTTAGAACGGCACTAACTTAACTCTAGGCAAACCATGGTTAAAAACAGTCGAATCTGTTTAAACCATGGTTAAATCCAGTCAAACCTGGTCAAACAAGTCAAATCTGGTCAAATGCAATCTCTTAGGGTCAAAAACCAGTCCTTAGGGTGCCCAAACCCTTGCGGGCGCCCCGAGGCTGGTCAAAAGCAGCCTTCTGCCACTACATGCTGCCCAGGGCGCCCGGGTGCTCCCGGGCGCCCCCGTATAGTCCTTCAATGGTAGTAAGCTGCCAAAAGGCAGCCATAGCCCTGGCCAGGGCACCCTCGCCAGGCGGGGCGCCCTCGGCCAGCCAGGGCGCCCTCACACTACAGGGCGCCCGAAACTGCCCTATAAAAGGGGCTCCATACCTCCTTCTTCTCCTCACACTCAAACTTCTACTTCACTTCAACTCTCTACCCTCCAAGAGATCTAGCAACCCTCTCGAGCTCTCATCTTCAACAATGCCTCCCCGAGCAACCCGGTATAATTTTTTAAGTTAAATTTCTTTAAATGCAATTCCTTCATACTTTCTTTAAATGCATATTCCTTCTCTTAGAAGACGCCGACCAAACCAGGCAGAACCCGGTACCCAACCTAGTCCTGATCCTAGGTTTCCGAATTTAGAACTATGTAATAAGTTCGCTCGTACAACCTATAAACCTATCAAGATGAGCTACTTGAATAGACAATTTTTCACCCAATCCTGTCCCTTAGCAATGAACGTTATAAACTTTTACCAACTTGACAATCTCGTATTCTGCACCCATCCAATCAACACGTCCTTATGTGCAGAATTTTACAACAACATAATTAGACAGGATAGGCTCATGTTCGTCACCACTGTCCAAGGAATTCCCTTGACAATCACACCTGCACTACTCAACCGATTTCTAGGACTACGACTCTCACAGTCCACCTTCTGTTGTTACCCTCCTAGGGAGCCTCCCTTTGATGCTCCCTATTCTCACTCACACAGATACAGACGGAGATCCACAATCTCCGAGAGGAGGTTGAGGCCTATCACATCGAGCAGATGGACGCTCGTAGAGCCGATCGAGAATTGGCTGATGCACGATACATTGAGATGATGGCACGATTCGATTCATGGCAGCCTGGCTCATCTGACCACCCTGGCCCTTCTTCATAGTTAGACTATTTCTGCATTGTACTAAGTAACCAAAACATGACTTATGTTTGATGCTACTGTACCTCTGTTTGACTAGTTAACCTATTCTGTTTGACTACTTATTTAACTTGAGTATCTAATATTGGCTGTGCTTAGTAGAATAGGCTTAGTCAACTAGTGGTTCTCTTACTTAAAATCAGTTTTTTTTCTTTTAAATGGTTTTCAAAATCAGTCTTTATTCAGTTTTGAAAAAGCCTTTTAAAATAATTTTTTTTAGTTTTATTTTCAAAACTACCCCTTTCAAAACTAGGGCTTTTTCGTAAATGGACTTAACCTAGGCCCTAACCCTAGAAATACATGCACCTATAGACTTAGAAGCCAGCATCTCACAAGCACCTTAGGGTACTTTTGATTGATAACCTAGAATGGGTTGAGATGCTTAGGTCTTTGCCTTAATTCAAGATGCTTTAAGTCAGTGCATCTGCAGTAATTGGGGCACTAAATACAACTTATACAGTAATCAAGTTAAGTGTCAAGTTTAGAAAATCTAACTTGAACAGAACACTTAACTTGACTAACCCTAGCGAAAACTACTGTTTATAACAGTCAGTAAATAGCTAATTGGGCTAGACAGGACCCTAAACGAAAAATTAACACTGATTTAATTAAGGTCATATCTTGAATTGGTTCAGTACAAGCAAATTATGCAGTTTACTTTTTCTCTATTATGCAATCTGTATGTTTGCTATATTTCTTTATTTTTGATATATGGCAAAGGGGGAGAGATAGGAAAGAAATCCTTTATTCAAAAAGTTTTTAAGTTTTCAAAATTTTTCTAACTTCTAGCTTTCAAAATTTTTCTAACTTCTAAGCTTTCAAAATATTTATAACTTTTAAGCTTTCAAAATTTTTCTAACTTCTAGCTTTCAAAATTTTTCTAAACTTCTAAAGCTTTGAAAACCTTCTAAGTACTTTAGAAACTCAAGTTTTTTAAGTACTCAAGTTTTTCAAGAAAAGTTCTAAGTGTTTGAAAGCCTACTAAGTACCTTAAACCTAAAGTTTTCATGTACTTTAAACTTAGAGTTTTTAAAACTAATTGAGCACTTTAAAACTTGAGGCTTCAAAAGTTTTCAAAATCTTTAAACTTTTTACAAGTACAAATTTTCCAAAGTGCACAACCAAAATCATGATTGAAAAATTTGACTCTAAAGCATTTTTTTCAAAACTAAAAACCCCACAAATTTTTGAAAAATCAAGGGGGAGATTCCTTCTAGGGGGAGGGAACTAAATCTGCTATGATTAACTTAACTTTTTGAATCGGGTTGCCATAAATCAAAAAGGGAGAGATTGTTGGTGCAGACAGCACCCAAGTCAAACCTATGTTTTGATAAATGGCAAAGGATTCAAAAGTTAAGTCTTATTTGTTTTTCTAACATGTTACTCAAGTGTGCAGGAAAAGCTCTAGCGAAGGACTGCTAGGCAACTGGCAAAGGAAAGCCAGGAGATAAAAACCTAGTGAAGGACTACTAGGAAACTAGCGAAGGGCTGCTAGTGACTACTAGGCAACTAGCGAAGGGCTGCTAGTCACCAAGTCCTAGTGAAGGACTACTTGGCAACTAGCGAAGGGCTGCTAGTCAACAAGACCTAGCAAAGGAATGCTAGGCACCAGGCAAAGGACAACCTGGTATTGAAGTCCTGGCGAAGGACTGCTGGGCAGAAGTCCAACCAAAGGAGCCGGTTGGCGACAGGTAAACTCTCCTGAGAGGAGTAGGTGAGAACGCGTTCTCCGTTGAGGGAACAGTAGGCATCGGTTCGACATAGGGCTCCATTTTGGAGACCCAAAGTCAGAACCAAGACAGCTAAGGCTGTATAAAACTAACAACTTACTGCTTTATGTTGTTTTCGGACTAACCCTGGATGCAGGACCAAAGTAACAAGTGTCTGCAGCTCAGAGAGCCTCAAAGGAGAGAGGCAGCAGCTGAGTAGGGCGCCCTGAGTGTCCAGGGCTCCCCCAAGGTAAACATGAAACAAATGAAGCAAAAAAGGAGCTTCGACCGAATACTGGCCGGGGCGCCCCCAACAGCCAGGGCGCCCCCAGCAGTCAGGGCGCTCTCAGCACCCAGGGCGCTGTTAGTGAGAGCCCTAGAGCCAATCATGTGATGGTTGTTGTATGGACTCATTGTATCATATTTCATATATATATAAAGGCATTTGATTATGGTTATTATACTTACTTGTATTGGTGCCAAATAACTAAGTGTAATAACGTCCTTGGTAGTAGGTTCATATCTATATCAATCGATTGGTTGAATCGATAGTGAGATGATATAGAGAACACTACTCTTAATTATTCCTAGTCAAGTATTAACATTCAGGGACAATGTTAATGCATAGAGACTAGCATGTAGGTCAACACGATGACTTGATCTCACAAGTCATGGATATGAGATATCAAGTTGACACATGAGTATGCATTGGAGAATGTATACTGAATGACCCACCATGAGAAAGTATCATGGATCGTTATATGAGTGTCATATACTTTCTCATGTGACTATTAGTATGACTATTAGTCCTTAGACCTGAAGTCACCATAGTTCCCTACATAAGGAGTTATGTACTTTGGTTTCGTCAAACGTCACCCGTAACTGGGTGGACTATAAAGGCGATTACTGGGTATGTAACAAATTATGCGGAGGGATGTGAGTGATGTAGATGGGATCTATCCCTCCTATATGACGGGAGAGATATCATAGTCTTGATAGAGTGAGATCACTAAGTGCATGGCCATGCCCAAATAAGGCAATATGAGATATTGAGCTTATTTAATTATAGTGAGTCTACTTGGAGTTCAAGACACATAGATTGATTGGAGGATGACACGGTCTATGCTTCATAGAAGATCAATCTAGATATCGACGATAGAAGGACATTGTCACATATTATGAAAGTCATAATTAGTAGTCACATTGGTGATGTTGGATCTCAACATTCTTGTAACTTGGGTAGCAATGATGTGTTGCTAGATACCGCTCATTGCTTATGTTTCTAAGAGGTTAGAAGCATTGCCAACGTTACAAGAACCTATAGGGTCACACGCAAAGAACAAATAGATGGAGAAAAAAAAAATGAAGTCAAGTTCGACTTGGCTAAATATGGAAAGTCCATAAAAGGCAAGTTTGACTTGACCCAAATCCAAATCAAGTTTGACTTGACTTGGTTCCACTTCAAGTTAGACTTGACATGGGAGAAGAAATGGAGTCAAGTTTGACTTGACTAAATATGGAAAGTCCATAAAAGGCAAGTTTGACTTGACCCAAATCCAAATCAAGTTTGACTTGACTTGGTTCCACTTCAAGTTAGACTTGACATGGGAGAAGAAATGGAGTCAAGTTTGACTTGACTAAATATGGAAAGTCCATAAAAGGCAAGTTTGACTTGACCCAAATCCAAATCAAGTTTGACTTGACTTGGTTCCACATCAAGTTAGACTTGACATGGGAGAAGAAATGGAGTCAAGTTTGACATGACTAAATATGGAAAGTCCATAAAAGGCAAGTTTGACTTGACCAAAAGACCACCTCACCTTGACTTGACCAAGTGATGACTTGGCTTGGTATTTGACCAATGATGATGCTCCACATCATCTCCAAAGGTTGTAACCCCCCCCATTTGAATTTGAATTCAAATTGAAAGGGGGTTATGGCAGGCCACTTAATGGCTATTAATGGCCATTATGGCCGGCCACTTAATGGCCATTATGTGGCCGGCCACAATGAGAGAACAAAATAATGTTTTGTTCCATTTTTCTTAGGGTGTGTCTTCTCTTCTTCCTCCTCCAAGTGTTGGAGCTCTTCTTCTTCTTCTCCTCTTGGCCGAACCCTTGAAAGGTGCTAGCACACCTAAAGGGTTTCCTCCATCCACTTTGTTCGCGTGGATACTTCTAGAGGGACGGCACTTGACGTCCTAGAGATCCGACATCCAAAAGGAGCGAGCGGGATTAAGCAGGGCACGCACCAAAGGTAAAATGGTTTATCCCTCTTTAGATCTAGGAGTAGATCGAGTTTTGAGCATGAAATGAATACGTGAATTTTTTGTTTCGGAATTTTTCTTCGCACGAGATCCATGGCTTTGGGTTCTCGGCGTTTCCGCGACGCGAAAAGGCGGTTTTCGCGGCCCGAAAAACCCAACTGTGGTATCAGAGCCACGTGCGAAGCACGTATTTATTTATTTTTGTATGGGATACAAAATTTAGAGTAGTTTATGATTCTGTAATTTTTCTAATTTTTAGGATTTTATGAGTATTTTTCTCGTAGAGGCGAAGCAACGAGTGCGAAGCACTTGTACACTTCGACCACCGAGAAAAACTTCTCCGAAACGGCAAGTTTCGCCCAAATAGATTTTGGGACAGCGGGTTAGGCACTGTTAGATCGCGATACGACACTCACGAAATTAATTTTGTGAGTAGGGGCGCCGCCCCTAACCCCGCAAGGGGCCTTGTCACGTGATTGTGCCTGAAACCCGCTTAACGGGACCGCCGTGGAGTTGTGACTCATAAAATTCGTAAAATACATAGAAAAATTAGATAAATTTCTGTAAAATACATAATTTTGAATTATGTACAGTAGTGTGATGGTCATGGCCCAAGACCCTATTTTAATTAGATTAAAATATGTGTGTAATTCATATTACGGCCTGCGTGCCGTTATTTGTGTTGTGTGTGTTGTATTGTGATTGCGACCTGCGTGTCGGCCTTTTATTTATTATTTCTGTTAAAATTAGTTTAAGACTCGAATGTCACTCGAGTATAAATTTTGTAATGTACAAAATTAAAGATGAAGGAAATTCTGGAGAAGACGGACTCGTGGGAAGCAAGCCGACAACACATGGGCTTCTGGAAGGAGGAGCTTGGAGAAGCTGCTGCCTAGACCCTAGGTTGACCAAAGGATCTTCTCATTGGCTTGAGAAGATCTTAGTAGGGCCATGACTAATCACACTTTAATTTTCTTGTATACTTTATTTTTGCTTATATGTATGTGATGCATGTTAGTATAGAATAGAATATACATGAGTGTATGTGATGCACATGTAATGTGGGAACCACATCTTGATGTGCACCTAATACACATTTAGGTTAAATTAGATTTAATAAATGCCTAAATATGATGCACATCATCGATTAGATTAGATCTAAATCGAAATCAACTCGTATATGCCTAACGAGCCTTGATACCCATCACTACCACGATCATATGCGATTGTTGAATCTGCCAAAGCAGAGCAATGCATTTAATCGTGGTGGGATGCGGAGGGACAACCTTGGTCCCGCCTATCACGCTTGGGTTAGATTGAGCTCAATTAGATTGAGTAACTAGTTAGCTCAATTGGATCGAGCCTAACTATAGGCATACTCCAATAGTTGGAAAGGTAGGACAAAATCGCATTTATCAATAGTCTTGGGCGATTTAGCCAAAGCTAACTCAAGATTATTCATAAATGTTAATTCTTGATCCTATAAACAAGAGTTGCATAGAGATGTAATTGGTAATTAGTACCTACCGATCATACTAAGTCTTGGGCGATTTAGCCAAAGCTAACTCAAGGCGTAGTATGATGTGGATCTTGACCTACGAGAATTATAGTTAGTTGGTGTGGATCTAGTAGTGTGGTTTTACCACATCTATGACTCGATTCTACCAAAGCCCTATAATTCAGTGGGAGCATCATTTAATTAAAGGCCTAGTTAAATGATAAATAAAATATGATACAATGGTGGATATTTATTTTCTGCATTTTATGTTGTAGATTACCATGTCAAACACGAACACTCTCTCTCTACGATCTGTTCTTGAGAAGGACAAGCTCCTAGGAGCTAATTTCCTGGACTGGTACAGGAATCTGAGGATAGTCCTCACGCAGGAACGTAAGCTGTACGTTCTGGAGCAAGCAGTTCCTGATGCACCACCAGCCTCTGCCGCTCGTAGTGTTAGAGATGCTCATCAGAAGCATCTAGATGACGCGTTAGACGTGTCATGCCTAATGCTATGCTGTATGTCTCCTGAGCTTCAGAAGCAACACGAGAAAATGAATGCTTTTGATATGATTGGCCATCTCAAGCAACTATATCAAGGGCAGGCAAGGCATGAGAGGTTTGAAGTGACTCAGGCCCTCTTTTCATGCAAGATGAAAGAGGGAACCCCTGTAGGAACTCACGCACTCCAAATGATTGGGTACGTCGAGAACCTCGAGAGGTTGGGGTTCCCTTTGGGCCAAGAGCTGGCTACCGATCTGATCCTGCAATCGTTGCCGGTGAGTTACCGTCAATTCGTCATGAACTACAACATGAACGAATTAGACAAACCACTGCCCGAGATACTCAACATGTTAAGAACTGCTGAGCCTAATCTCACCACTGCCAAGTCCAGTACCGTCCTAATGGTACAAAAGGGCAAGGGTAAGGGCATGTGGAAGCCCAAAGGTAAGGGTAAGACCCAAACCAAGGGCAAAGCCAGCTCTTCAACACTCAAACCTAAAGGTGGGGTTGCTAAGGATGCTACCTGCTTCCACTGCGGTAAGACTGGGCATTGGAAGCGGAACTGCAAGGTATACCTGGAAGATCTGAAGAAGAAGAGAAGTGAGACTTCTACTTCAGGTATAAATGTTATAGATTCAACCTTTCTATTTCTACATCATGGGTATTAGATACTGGGTGTGCTTCTCACATTTGTACTAATGTGCAGGCACTGAGAAATAGCAGGGCATTGGCCAAGGGCGAGGTGGACCTACGAGTAGGCAATGGAGCAAGGGTTGCTGCTGTTGCTATAGGGACTTACTTTCTATCTCTACCCTCTGGGCTTGTACTGGAATTGAATAACTGTTGTTATGTACCTGTACTAACAAAGAATATCATTTCAGTTCATGTTTAGATAACAAAGGTTTTTCATTCATAATAAAGGACAAATGTTGTTCTGTTTATTTAAAGGATATGTTCTATTGTAGCGCACATCTGATGAATGACCTCTATATTCTAGACTTAGAGAGCCCTATCTATAACGTGAATACCAAGAGGTTGAGATCAAATGAGTTGAACCCAACCTATCTCTGGCACTGGTCGCTTAGGCCACATAAATGAGAGTCGCTTGTCCCAGCTCCATAAGGATGGTTTGCTGGACTCATTTGATTTTGAGTCATATGAGACATGCGAGTCATGCCTTCTAGGCAAGATGACTAAGACTCCCTTTAGTGGACATAGCGAAAGAGCGACAGACTTGTTAGGACTCATACATAGTGATGTATGTGGCCCTTTCAATGTCGCTGCCAGAGGTGGTTACAGGTACTTCATCACATTTACTGATGACTTCAGTAGATATGGCTATGTGTATTTGATGACACATAAGTCAGAATCCTTTGAAAAGTTCAAAGAATTCAGAAATGAAGTACAGAACCAACTTGGCAAGAGTATTAAGATACTTCGATCAGATCGAGGTGGAGAATACTTGAGCCATGAGTTTCGTGACTACCTAGCTGAGTGTGGGATTCTATCCCAACTCACTCCCCCTGGAACACCACAGTGGAATGGTGTATCCGAAAGGAGGAATCGTACCTTATTAGATATGGTACGATCTATGATGAGTCACGCAGATCTTCCTATATCCTTTTGGGGATATGCTCTAGACACGGCAGCGTTCACACTAAACCGTGTTCCATCAAAGGCTGTCATGAAGACACCATATAGATATGGACAGGGAGGAGTCCCAAGATTCTTTCATGAGGGTTTGGGGTTGTGAGGCTTACGTACGACGTCAAGTCTCAGACAAACTGGGACCCAAATCTGATAAGTGTTATTTCATAGGGTATCCCAAGGAAACGAAGGGATACTACTTCTACATTCCTAGTCAGCACAAAGTGTTTGTTGCTAAAACTGGAGTATTTCTAGAAAGGGACTTTGTTTCTAGAAAGACTAGTGGGAGTACGTTCAGTCTTGAAGAAGTTCAAGACATGGACAATAGCACTGAAGCCTTGATGGAAGGTGAACAGGAACCACAAAGTATGGTGGTTGATGAGGTTGTTGCACAAGAAGCTGTGAACAACAACCTGTTCATGTAGACCTACCTCTTCGCAGGTCTGATAGGGTACGTCGTCAGCCTGAGAGATACTCATTTCTCTTGTCTGACCATGATGACGTTATGCTCGTTGAGAACGAGCCTACCTCCTATCAGGAAGCTGTGATGAGCCCAGATTCTGAGAAATGGCTAGAGGCCATGAGATTCGAGATGATTCCATGTACACCAACCAAGTATGGACTTTGGTTGATCCACCTGAAGGGGTCAAACCCATTGGGTGTAAGTGGGTCTTTAAGAGAAAGACTGACCATGGATGACTTGTACATACCTATAAGGGTAGACTAGTAGCTAAAGGTTTCAAGAAATTCATGTATGACTATGATGAAACTTTTTCTCCAGTCGCGATGTTCAAGTCCATTAGGATCTTGCTTACTATTGCAGCATACCACGATTATGAGATCTGGCAGATGGACGTCAAAACTGCGTTTCTGAATGGAANTGTTTGAAGTGACTCAGGCCCTCTTTTCATGCAAGATGAAAGAGGGAACCCCTGTAGGAACTCACGCACTCAAAATGATTGGGTACGTCGAGAACCTCGAGAGGTTGGGTTCCCTTTGGGCCAAGAGCTGGCTACCGATCTGATCCTGCAATCGTTTCCGGTGAGTTACCATCAATTCGTCATGAACTACAACATGAACGAATTAGACAAACCACTACCCGAGATACTCAACATGTTAAGAACTGCTGAGCCTAATATCACCACTGCCAAGTCCAGTACCGTCCTAATGGTACAAAAGGGCAAGGGTAAGGGCAAGTGGAAGCCCAAAGGTAAGGGTAAGACCCAAACCAAGGGCAAAGCCAGCTCTTCAACACTCAAACCTAAAGGTGGGGTTGCTAATGATGCTACCTGCTTCCACTGCGGTAAGACTGGGCATTGGAAGCGGAACTGCAAGGTATACCTGGAAGATCTGAAGAAGAAGAGAAGTGAGACTTCTACTTCAGGTATAAATGTTATAAAAGTCAACCTTTCTATTTCTACATCATGGGTATTAGATACTGGGTGTGCTTCTCACATTTGTACTAATGTGCAGGTGCTGAGAAATAGCAGGGCATTGGCCAAGGGTGAGGTGGACCTACGAGTAGGCAATGGAGCAAGGGTTGCTGCTGTTGCTATAGGGACTTACTTTCTATCTCTACCCTCTGGGCTTGTACTGGAATTGAATAACTGTTGTTATGTACCTGTACTAACAAAGAATATCATTTCAGTTTCATGTTTAGATAACAAAGGTTTTTCATTCATAATAAAGGACAAATGTTGTTCTGTTTATTTAAAGGATATGTTCTATTATAGCGCACATCTGATGAATGGCCTCTATATTCTAGACTTAGAGAGCCCTATCTATAACATGAATACCAAGAGGTTGAGATCAAATGAGTTGAACCCAACCTATCTTTGGCACTGTCGCTTAGGCCACATAAATGAGAGTCGCTTGTCCCAGCTCCATAAGGATGGTTTGCTGGACTCATTTGATTTTGAGTCATATGAGACGTGCGAGTCATGCCTTCTAGGCAAGATGACTAAGACTCCCTTTTGTGGACATAGCGAAAGAGCGACAAACTTGTTAGGACTCATACATAGTGATGTATGTGGCCCTTTCAATGTCGCTGCCAGAGGTGGTTACAGGTACTTCATCACATTTACTGATGACTTCAGTAGATATGGCTATGTGTATTTGATGACACATAAGTCAGAATCCTTTGAAAAGTTCAAAGAATTCAGAAATGAAGTACAGAACCAACTTGGCAAGAGTATTAAGATACTTCGATCAGATCGAGGTGGAGAATACTTGAGCCATGAGTTTCGTGACTACCTAGCTGAGTGTGGGATTCTATCCCAACTCACTCCCCCTGGAACACCACAGTGGAATGGTGTATCCGAAAGGAGGAATCGTACCTTATTAGATATGGTACGATCTATGATGAGTCACGCAGATCTTCCTATATCCTTTTGGGGATATGCTCTAGACACGGCAGCGTTCACACTAAACCGTGTTCCATCAAAGGCTGTCATGAAGACACCATATACGATATGGACAGGGAGGAGTCCCAAGATGTCTTTCATGAGGGTTTGGGGTTGTGAGGCTTACGTACGACGTCAAGTCTCAGACAAACTGGGACCCAAATCTGATAAGTGTTATTTCATAGGGTATCCCAAGGAAACGAAGGGATACTACTTCTACATTCCTAGTCAGCACAAAGTGTTTGTTGCTAAGACTGGAGTATTTCTAGAAAGGGACTTTGTTTTTAGAAAGACTAGTGGGAGTACGTTCAGTCTTGAAGAAGTTCAAGACATGGACAATAGCACTGAAGCCTTGATGGAAGTTGAACAGGAACCACAAAGTGTGGTGGTTGATGAGGTTGTTGCACAAGAAGCTGTGGAACAACAACCTGTTCATGTAGACCTACCTCTTCGCAGGTCTGATAGGGTACGTCGTCAGCCTGAGAGATACTCATTTCTCTTGTCTGACCATGATGACGTTATGCTCGTTGAGAACGAGCCTACCTCCTATCAGGAAGCTGTGATGAGCCCAGATTCTGAGAAATGGCTAGAGGCCATGAGATCCGAGATGGAGTCCATGTACACCAACCAAGTATGGACTTTGGTTGATCCACCTGAAGGGGTCAAACCCATTGGGTGTAAGTGGGTCTTTAAGAGAAAGACTGACATGGATGGACTTGTACATACTTATAAGGGTAGACTAGTAGCTAAAGGTTTCAAGCAAATTCATGGTATTGACTATGATGAAACTTTTTCTCCAGTCGCGATGTTCAAGTCCATTAGGATCTTGCTTACTATTGCAGCATACCACGATTATGAGATCTGACAGATGGACGTCAAAACTGCGTTTCTGAATGGAAACCTCCTCGAGGAAGTGTACATGACACAACCTGAGGGTTTTGTAGATCCAAAGCATACTGGTAGAGTATGCAAGCTGCATAAGTCCCTTTATGGACTAAAGCAAGCTTCTCGAAGCTGGAATCTTCGATTCGATGATGCAATCAAACAGTTTGGTTTCATTAAGAATGAAGATGAACCTTGTGTCTACAAAAGGGTTAGTGGAGCACAGTTGTCTTCCTTGTTTTGTATGTAGATGACATACTACTCATTGGGAATGACATTCCTTCACTACAGTCTGTGAAGACTTGGTTGGGGAATTCCTTCTCAATGAAAGACTTAGGTGAAGCAGCCTATATTCTAGGCATAATGATCTATAGAGATAGATCTAAGAGATTACTTGGCCTAAGTCAGAGTACATACATTGATACCGTTTTGCAACGGTTTGCCATGCAGAATTCCAAGAAGGGAAATCTGCCAATGTCACATGGCGTGAGTCTTTCGAAGACTCAAGGTCCCTCTTCTAGAGAGGAGAGAGACCGCATGAGCAAGATCCCTTATGCCTCAGCCATAGGATCTATCATGTACGCTATGTTATGTACTCGTCCTGATGTCTCGTATGCTTTGAGCATGACGAGCAGATACCAGTCAGATCCAGGTGAACGTCACTGGATAGCAGTCAAGAATATTCTTAAGTACTTGAGAAGGACTAAAGAATATTTCTTGATATTTGGAGGCGAAGAGGAGCTAACTGTAAAAGGTTACAGTGATGCAAGCTTCCAAACTGACCAGGATGACTACAGATCGTAGTCAGGGTTCGTGTTTTGCTTAAATGGTGGCGATGTCAGCTGGAAGAGTTCAAAGCAGGATACAGTTGCTGATTCTACAACAGAAGCTGAGTACATTGCTGCATCTGAGGTAGCAAAGGAGGCAGTTTGGATCCGCAAGTTCATTACTGAGCTTGGAGTGGTTCCTAGCATAGCCGACCCAGTACAGCTCTATTGTGACAACAATGGAGCTATTGCGCAGGCTAAGGAACCTCGTTCACACCAGCGGACCAAACACATACTACGGCGTTTCCTCTCATTCGAGAGATCATCGATCGAGGAGATGTGAAGATATGCAGAGTACCCACAGAGGCTAACATTGCAGATCCCTTGACCAAGGCTTTGGCACAGACCAAGCATGATGGTCACACTAGGTCATTGGGTATTAGATACTACAGTGATTGGCACTAGTTCTAGTGGGAGATTGTTAGTGAGAGCCCTAGAGCCAATCATGTGATGGTTGTTGTATGGACTCATTGTATCATATTTCATATATATATATAAAGGCATTTGATTATGGTTATTATACTTACTTGTATTGGTGCCAAATAACTAAGTGTAATAACGTCCTTGGTAGTAGGTTCATATCTATATCAATCGATTGGTTGAATCGATAGTGAGATGATATAGAGAACACTACTCTTAATTATTCCTAGTCAAGTATTAACATTCAGGGACAATGTTAATGCATAGAGACTAGCATGTAGGTCAACACGATGACTTGATCTCACAAGTCATGGATATGAGATATCAAGTTGACACATGAGTATGCATTGGAGAATGTATACTGAATGACCCACCATGAGAAAGTATCATGGATCGTTATATGAGTGTCATATACTTTCTCATGTGACTATTAGTATGACTATTAGTCCTTAGACCTGAAGTCACCATAGTTCCCTACATAAGGAGTTATGTACTTTGGTTTCGTCAAACGTCACCCGTAACTGGGTGAACCATAAAGGCGATTACTGGGTATGTAACAAATTATGCGGAGGGATGTGAGTGATGTAGATGGGATCTATCCCTCCTATATGACGGGAGAGATATCATAGTCTTGATAGAGTGAGATCACTAAGTGCATGGCCATGCCCAAATAAGGTAATATGAGATATTGAGCTTATTTGATTATAGTGAGTCTACTTGGAGTTCAAGACACATAGATTGATTGGAGGATGACACGGTCTATGCTTCATAGAAGATCAATCTAGATATCGACGATAGAAGGACATTGTCACATATTATGAAAGTCATAATTAGTAGTCACATTGGTGATGTTGGATCTCAACATTCTTGTAACTTGGGTAGCAATGATGTGTTGCTAGATACCGCTCATTGCTTATGTTTCTAAGAGGTTAGAAGCATTGCCAACGTTACAAGAACCTATAGGGTCACACACAAAGAACAAATAGATGGAGAAAAAAAAAATGAAGTCAAGTTTGACTTGGCTAAATATGGAAAGTCCATAAAAGACAAGTTTGACTTGACCCAAATCCAAATCAAGTTTGATTTGACTTGGTTCCACTTCAAGTTAGACTTGACATGGGAGAAGAAATGGAGTCAAGTTTAACTTGACTAAATATGGAAAGTCCATAAAAGGCAAGTTTGACTTGACCCAAATCCACCTCAAGTTAGACTTGACTTAATGCCATATCATGGTGATGAATTGGCATGGAGCCAACCATTGATGATGCTCCACATCATCAAGAGCATTAAGTGTGGATGCCACCTCATCAAGGAAGATTAATGGTCAAGTTTGACTTGACCAAAAGGCCACCTCACCTTGACTTGACCAAGTGATGACTTGGCTTGGTATTTGACCAATGATGATGCTCCACATCATCTCCAAAGGTTGTAACCCCCCCATTTGAATTTGAATTCAATTGAAAGGGGGTTATGGCCGGCCACTTAATGGCCATTATGTGGTGTAACACCCCAAAATTTCACCATGAATAATATTGTGAATTCATTATGAAATATTATGTGAATAATATTGTGAATTCATTATGAAATATTATGTGAATAATATTTTGGATTCATGGAAAATTATTATGAAATGTATGGAAAATTATTATAAAAATATTATGTAAATAATGTTATGAATTCAGGAAAAATTATTAGGAAATATCATGATGAATTTGGCTTAATAGGCTTTGATATGGATTAGTGCAAAAAGGTAGTAAAAAGAAAGTGTAGGAAGGAGGAAGCAAGGATCGAACCTTGAACCTCCTAGTTGCACTCTCCATGTCTTAACCACTACACCAAGCATTGTTTCTTGTTGAGAGAATAAGAAACATGCTTGTTAAGCGTGTAATAGTGAAGAGACATGTCTCTTCATGAGAAAAGTATAAATAAGGGAAGTTGGAATAACTTCCTCTTCTTCTTCTTCTTCCTCCCTCTCATCACCGAAATCCCCTTCTCTTCTTCTCTTTTCATTTTCGAAAAAAAAGTGAACCCTAGGGTTTTAACCCTAGGGAATTGGAAGGAGAAAGGAATCCATTGAAGGTTCTTGCCCTCTACTAGGGCCAAGGTTGCTAGAGAAGACTAACAAGGGAAACTCTCATCTTCTTCTTCTTTAAGGGTACCCTAAGATTTTAAGAGGAGAAGAAATTCAAGCGAAAGGATGTAAGTATCCCCTCGCCTGCAGTGTAATGGTTATCGTATGTGTTGTTTCCTTGATTGTTTCAAAAAAAAAATGGGGACTTTTTCCCCTTGGCATGTTTCGGCCACCCCCTTAGGGGAAGGCTTTGGTTCCTTTTTATTACACTAGTAGACCCTTGGAACTTAGGGTATATGTATATGGGGTTTAATCAAAATGTTGTGAACAAAAGAAAAAAAAACCTAGGGTTATATCCTTGAGTGACTTTCGGCCAACCTCAAAGAGGAGGCCTTGATTTCTTGTAGTTACATGTGTAGACCCCTTGGAACTTAGGGTATATGTGTGTGTTGTATCCTTCAAATGTAATGAATAAAAATCTAGGGTTGTCCTTGTATAGGGTTCGACCACTTCCAAAGGGAAGTGTTTGGCTACTTTTTGATACATGAAAAGAACCCTTAGGACTTAGGGTATCCACATATGTGGTGACCCTTCATTTTGTGATGACAACAACTAAGGTTTAGGGTTTGTAAGGGTTTCGGCCAAGGCAATGAATTAGGGTTAAGGAGAGTTGAATTATCCTAGAAAATATTCATGCTTAGTGTATGGTATGATATTGTATACAAGGTGTTTGTATCATTGTTTGTGTGAATGATCAATGCAAAAGTCCTAATCTTTCCCTACTCTTGATGTTTCGGCCAACCCACTAGGACTAGGGTTTGTGAAGGTCAAACTACCCTATGATATATGATTATGGTTGAGGATGATTATATGTATATGCATGTGGTGTTAAATGGAATGGTTGATATTGAAACCTTAATTGTTAGCATGCTATGATATGTTTATGCATGAGGTGTTTAAATGAGATGTCTGATTGAAATCTTAATTGTTAGCATGCTACCACTTCCTATGATATGAGTATGACCTATGTGACCAAATCTTGTCAGATCTAAAGTATGTTAAGTGGTTGAATTATGATGTATGTATGAGCATGTCTTATAGCCCATGGGGCACACTTATGAAATTGCATGTGATATGTTAAAATGCTTGAACGGAGACTCTACTAAGTATGGGATCAAGAGCACCCCTTATGTTGTGTGGTGTGTCCCTCCGGGATCATGAGCACCCTTGAAGAGTGGTGTGTCCTGTAAGAAGTGATTTGGAGTACTCCTTAGCATATATGTAAAAGCATGATAAGTATTTTACTTTTGAAGTTGTGTACCCGACTCGTAAGGGGGTCGTTAAACAAATCCGGGGTGCATGTTAACGTAAGGTCATGGCTCCGGTAGGACGGAAGGGTCCTGCTCTAATTAATTGGTGGCTCGCTACCCCAATTCATTAGGGAACGCGCAATAGTTCCACGCGATAGTTGGTACACAACAGGGCCCAATATGATATGGATATATTTTTAAGTAATACCATCATGGAACTGCTTTGAAAAACATTTATTGCATGTGATAGGTATGCTTAAAATTCTATATGCTGCATGCTTAGAAGCTTGATGTTTAGTATGCTATGATGAACTCATGCTTATGTCTTGTTATGTACACACGCTGTATGCTTTCGTATGGATTTTGCGAGTAGGACCGGATCCTTACTAAGCTTTTATGCTTACTAGTTATGTGTTGTCTTATGCTGCAGATAAAGGTAAGGAACATATGAACTAAAGGAAGAGGCAGGAAGGCTGAAGATGTGTGGGGTGGTGGCTCGGGAAAGAAAGACTTCTATATCTACATATTTATGTTTATGTTTATGTTTATGTTTTCTTGACAATAAGTGTTAGTGATTAGGATTGACATGGCATGATAGTGTTTACCTTGGAGGTCTCTTATACTTGATTATGTTATGAGTTACATTACTAGTGATATTATCATGTTATAGAATGACTTTGATAGTTAAACAAGCATGCTCAGTCCTTAGCCCTTGCGTTGTTGTTTTAATGCCATGCTAGAAGATAGAAAAAAAAAATTATACGAATGATAGTACGTGAACCCGCCCCGAGAGTAGATATAAGGGCGGGCGTTACAAGTTGGTATCAGAGCAGTTTTCCCCTCCACCACACACACATCAAGCTTCATCCTGCCGCTTCCAAGTAAGAGATCCTAACCTCGCTTTACTTTAATTCATGTACAGTAATGATTATATGGAGATGATTAATACTTGCATAACAAAGGAAAGCAGTGTTAATTCTTATGTAGTCATTTATCACCTGTATGATAGATAATGACAAGTAAATTGTAAGATATGTGAACATGAACAATATGTCACTACAAGATTTAGACTGCAAATTTCTGACAACACTGCCCTCGGGTGAGGTGATACCCTCTACCCAAATGATACGCGCCGCACCGATCAGAATCGCAGATAGGGAACTCTACTGCGACCTGATAGTGCTTGATATGCCGATTATGATGTGATATTGGGCAAGGATTTCTTGAACAAATACGGTGCCTCTATCGAATGCCGTAAACGGAAGGTTATCTTCTGACCTGAGGCGAGAATCCTATTTGAATTTATCGGAGAGCCGAAGAAGAGGACAAGCAAATTCTTGTCGGCTCTGAAAGCAAAGAAGTACCCGTAGTAAAGGTTCTGTGGCAGAATGAACAATTCGAAGAAGCCACATGGGAACGAGAGGAGGCAATACGATTAAAGTACCCGGAACTGTTTTAAAGTTCGGGACGAACTTTTTATAAGGTGCGTAGGATTGTAACACCCCAATTTTACGATTTGAGTACCTGGGAATTGTTTAAAGTTCGGGACGAACTTTTTATAAGATGTGTAGGATTGTAACACCCCAAAATTTCACCATGAATAATATTGTGAATTCATTATAAAATATTATGTGAATAATATTGTGAATTCATTATGAAATATTATGTGAATAATATGTTGGATTCATGGAAAATTATTATGAAATGTATGGAAAATTATTATAAAAATATTATGTAAATAATGTTATGAATTCAGGAAAAATTATTAGGAAATATCATGATGAATTTGGCTTAATAGGCTTTGATATGGATTAGTGCAAAAAGGTAGTAAAAAGAAAGTGTAGGAAGGAGGAAGCAAGGATCGAACCTTGAACCTCCTAGTTGCACTCTCCATGTCTTAACCACTACACCAAGCATTGTTTCTTGTTGAGAGAATAAGAAACATGCTTGTTAAGTGTGTAATAGTGAAGAGACATGACTTTTCATGAGAAAAGTATAAATAAGAGAGGGAAGAGGTGTGAGTAACTTCCTTTTCTTCTTCCTTTCTCTTCCCCCACCGAAACTTCATTGCCCTCTCCCTTGTGTTTTCGAAAAATACAACCTAGGGTTTCTAACCCTAGGGAAGTGGAAGGAAGGAGACTATCTAAAGGGTCTTGCCCTCCACTAGGGCCAAGAAGTTCTAGAGGAGTTTTGGCGAAAGGAACCTCCACTTCTCCTTCAACCAAGGGTACCCTAAGGATCTAGGGAAGGCGAAATTCAAGCGAAAGGATGTAAGTATCCCCTCGCCTGCAGTGTAATGGTTATTGTATATATTCTTCATGTTTTGCTTTTGGAAAAAGGGAGTCTTCCCTTTAGGTAAGTTTCGGCCACCCCCTTAAGGGGAGGCCTTGGCTACTTTTTGATGCATGAGGAGACCTTTGGGACTTAGGGTACATATGTATGATGATTTCCCATCATGTTGTGATAAGGAAAAGTAGGGTTATCCACCCTACAAGTTTCGGCCAAGAGGAGAAAGGTTAGGTTTTTTGGGTTGTTTGCTATCCTATGATGTGTCCATGTTTAGTAGTGTAGGTAAGGTGTTTGAATAAATGTTTGTGTGAAGATTGGATGTCAAAAACCTAGCCTACCCTACCCTTACATCATTCGGCCAACCTAGGAAGATTAGGGTTTAGGGATGCTTGATTTGCCTATGATGAATCTATGCCTAGTAGTGTAGACAAGGTGTTTGAATAAATGCTTGTGTGAAGGTTTAATTTCAAAACCCTAGTTTCCCTACCCTACACCATTCGGCCAAGGCATGAAAGCTTAGGGTTTGTGAAGGTTAAATTATTTTATGTGATATGCTTATGTAAAATGATATGAGATGTATATGCATGTGATATTCAAAGGAAATGTTTGATTGGATTCCTTAGCATGTAACATTTGGCCAAGGCATGAAACATGAGGTTGTGAAGGACAACTTACCCTATGAGATTATGATTGTGTTTAGTAAGATCATATGCCTATATATCTGATGATTGTATGAGATGTACCCTAGGAGATATGCTTATGTTTGGGATGATGATATGTATATGCAAATGATGTTTAAATGGAGTGTTGGATTAGGAAAAATGGAACTCTCCCTAGCCTTGAGTTTCGGCCAAGACCCTAGTTTTAGGGTTAGGAACCATTTGATTTACCCATGAAGCATGCTACCACTTCCTATGATATGAATATGATTTATGTGATCAACCTTGTCATATATAAGATATGTTTAAGGGGTTGAATTATGATCTATGTATGAGCATGCATTATAGCCAATGGGGCACCCTTATGAAATGCATGCTTTATACTAGGCTAGTTATCATGATTATGGAGATCTATGTATGAGCATGCATTATAGCCCGTGGGGCACCCTTATGAAATGCATGCTTTATACTAGGCTAGTTATCATGATTATGGATGCATTCATATGCATAAGAATGAGCCTTGTAGGGCATGAACGAAGAAGGCTTAGGGCCTAAAGAATGCTTCCCTAGAAGGTTGGGATTAAGAGCATACTTTATGAAAATAAAGAACATGATAATTATTTTATTTTGTAATGGCTTGTACTATAGACTCTTAAAGCGAGTCAAATGATTATGATACTAGGCTGAAGGACTTTTGAGAAGGCCTAGTAAACCCTGGTGGTTCGGGATTAGCTACCTCGTTCCTATTTAGGGGCGCGCGCAAAACATGAAGTACAAGCCGGGCCCTAATGATTATGCTATATTCAAGTATTATGTTTATATGTTTTCAAAGAAACCTTCCTATGAAGTTAATATGCTTAGATGTTTAACATGCTTAAACACTTACCATGCTTGGATGTGATTTATTCTCTTATCTTTCTATGATACGGATTTTGCGAGTAGGACAGGATCTTACTAAGCATTTGTGCTTACTAGTTTATATGTTGTCTTATGCTGCAGATAAGGGTAAGAGACACTTAAACTAAAGGAAGAGGCAGGAGGGCTGAAGATGTGTGGGGTGGTGGCTCGGGAAATAAAGATCTTCATATCTACAATATTATGCTTATGTTAACATTTCTTTAGTAATGAATGTTACACTTGGATTACTCATATACTTGACTATATTATGAGTTGAACCTATCATGTTATAGGATGGTTTTGAACAAGCATGCTTAGTACTTTGTTATTAGTACTTTAAGAAAGAAAAAAAAATTTATACGAATGATAGTACGTGACCCCGCCCCGAGAGTAGATATAAGGGCGGGCGTTACATGTGGCCGGCCACAATGAGAGAACAAAAACCAAGTTTTGGTTCCATTTTTCTCATGGTGTGTCTTCTCTTCTTCCTCCTCCAAGTGTTGTTGCTCTTCTTCTTCTTCTCCTCTTGGCCGAACCCTTGAAAGGTGCTAGCACACCTAAAGAGTTTCCTCCATCCACTTTGTTCGCGTGGATACTTCTAGAGGGACGGCACTTGACGTCCTAGAGATCCGACATCCAAAAGGAGCGAGCGGGATTAAGTGGGGCACGCACCAAAGGTAAAATGGTTTATCCCTCTTTAGATCTAGGAGTAGATCGAGTTTTGAGCATGAAATGAATACGTGATTTTTGTTTCGGAATTTTTCTTCGCACGAGATCCATGGCTTTGGGTTCTCGGGGTTTCCGCGACGTGAAAAGGCGGTTTTCGCGGCCCGAAAAACCCAACAGGCGTTACACCCAATCTAGTGTTATCAATCACGTTAACTTTGTAGGTTTTGTGAGACAGGTTTTTCCAAAAAATATTCAGATTTTAATTTTGAAAAACAAGGTTAATTTTGAATGACTTGAATTAATTTTTAAAAATTTATAAGGCTAAGTTTATTGATTTTGAAAAGTGTTTGAGTCTAAGATTAATTGAAATTTATGTTAGATTCAAATCTGACAATAGTAAAGTGAATTTGATTTTTAATAATTGGCTTCTAGGTCTTGGCGAGACACTCGGCCTTCTTTGGACGTAGCCTTATTGGATCATCAACCCTTTCCTTGACAAAGCCTTTTATTGAAAATTTATCTTCAAGTTACTTCTTGAAAGATTTTGGTCTAACTAGTTTGGGTCTTGGATCGGTAGCTTCGGCTAGTTCCACCAGAATGGTTCCCTAACGTACTTCATCTCACCTCCACCCAATACCAGGTTTTCAAATTTCAACTAAATCATTTTGTCCTTAGTCTAACCAGTCCTAGGTCTAAGCATAATGAATTGCTGAAGGAAATAAACAAGCTAGCATGCAATAAAGAAAATTTGCATTAAAAAAACTTATCTAATTATAAAAATTATTTTTATATTGGCTTCCCCTGGACTAAAGCCTCGATAATGGTTAGGCAAGATGTGAATCTTGTCCTTGGGGATCCAATACTGGTTTGGTCCAGCTTGTTTATCCAAACAGAACTTGGGGACCCATGCTTAAACTCGAGTTCTAGGTTGGTTCAATACAGCATAATAAGAACGTTGCCTAGAATTGGTTCGTTACCCTAATCCAGATCGGTTAAGAACGGACTTCTATTTTCCAAGGATCATATCAAGACCCTTGGAACCCGAAGTGAATCATTCCAAAGCCACTCTGAGCTCCTTGTCTTGAGTTTTCAAGAAGTAATTCTCTTCCTCAAGATTTTGAACTTAAATGGAGTTTCCTTCTTTAACTTTCTCGGTCAAGGACCCCGAGTCGGCTTCCTCTTTCAGGAGTTTTACTTCCTGTCGGAGGGACTCAACCCGGATTTTGGCTTTCGCCATGTTACAAGATAAATAAGCAATTAATTTGGATAGTTCAATTTCAGAATAACCTCTTACCGTTATTTGGCCATTTTCCGAGATTGTGAACCTTCCGTCGTCTGGCTCCGATTCCGACCCGGTGTCGACGTCTTCCGAAGCGGTTAAGGGGAGAAGATTTGATTGCGGGGCTTCTTCTTCTTCTTCGGAGGAAGATTCATCCCACGTGGCTTGGAGAGCCTTCTTCCTTCGCGTCTTCTTTGCCTCCTTCAGATTGGGGCACTCTGATTTGTAATGTCCCTTCTTGTTGCACTCGTAGCAGGTGACATTAGTTTTGCTTTTTGAAGATGTTGAAGGTTCAGCTGGATTTTCCTTTCTTCGGCTTGCTTTCTTTCTGTATGTCTGGTTCGTCAGCTCCTTGTAGTAGTCCCGAGCTAGCTGAACCAACTTGGGTCGATCTCCTTCACTGTCTTCAGAATCTGAGTCTGAGTCAGACTTGGGTGTTGGTTGAGGTTTCTTCTTGGGGGCTTTTCCTTGAGATTTTCCTGCAATGAAGGCAATACTTTTCTCGACCATAGTGGAGTTAGTCTGTTCATGCAATTCTAATTCAGAGAAAAGTTCATCTAATTTAATTTTTGAAAGGTCCCTGGAAACCTTGTAGGCATTTACCATGGATGCCCACAGTGTGTTCCTGGGGAACACATTTAGGGTATACCTGATTAGGTCACGGTTCACTACCTTGTGACCTATTGTATGCAGCCCATTCATTAGCTCCTGGATTCTAGCATGGAGCTGTGCTGCTGATTCTCCTTCATTCATTTTGATCATGTAGAGTCTGTTTAGCAACAGATCTCTTTTGCTGATTCTGGTGTCAGAGGTGCCTTCGTGCAGCTCAATCAGCTTGCTCCAAAGTTCTTTGGCGATGTTGAAGGGACCAATGATAACTTTCATTTTGTTGATTAAATTAGACCTTTAAATCCATGTTTTGATCTACTATTTTATGCTTAAGTTTGCATTTATATAAGGTTTAATGAATTACCTCTATTTGACTTAAGATTCAATTCTTTCTATATTTACTATGTTTTGGCACTAAAATTTAATATTATATTGTACGGTTTCAAATGATCATGGACCTGGATCACATTAGGTCAAACTTGGGTCAGAATTGGATCCGGATCAAATAGATCAAGCGTCGGGTTAATATGGGCCATCCATTCAAGAAAACGGTTAGATTTAAGCCATCCGCCAACTTCTGGTCAATCCAAGCTCAAGATAGACTTAGCCAAGTTCAGGGACCAAGATCTGGAAGTTTGGGCAAGATCAGAGTTAATCCAACCGTTGGATCAAGCTCAAGAGGAGCCTAAACCGTCCGTTCAAAGATCAGAGCACTCTGAGTCATTGGATGCAGATCCGGTTGATTCGAGTTGAGGAGGAGCAGATCTTGACCCTTGATCAAGATCTGGGATGTTTGGGTTCGATCTGGATTGATCTGACCGTTGGATGAGATCGGAGATCTTGACCCTTGATCATGATTTGGGAAGTTTGGGTTCGATCTGGATTGATCTGACCGTTGGATGAGATCGGAGAAATCTCAGCCGTTGAAATTCAAAATGTGCAGTTAAATCAAGAATTCCCTCGCCAGTCTTGGGGGTCACCGAGATCGCGTCTTCAAGCTTGGTTCTTCTTCGTTGTTCTTCAATTTTGATCGGAGGCGGCCACCCAGATCGAGATCTTCTCCAGTTTCGATTCATCGAGGTCAGTTCAGTAAGGGAATCGTGATCATATCGATTCTGAGAGCTCCGGCGAGGGTTTCATCGTGAGCAAGCTTCATCCAACCAATCTCCACTCGATTCCACTTTTCCATCAATCGAGCCAAGTCAGAGGGGTTCTCTGAGTTGGATCACAGTTCTCTGAGCTACCACTTGCCATCCAAACCATTGAGGAAGAAGGGATTGGAAGAAGTTTAGTCTATACTTCAAGCATCGTGATTTGGACCTCGTAGCTGAGTTTTGATTGATTCGTGAGCGAGGGGGTTTCGAGCTCGATCCTTGTGTGACGGCAAGGAGGAAAACTGGGTGAAGAACTTGAACTGGAGTTTTTAGCTTGTAGATTTCATTTTCGAATTGTCTTTGTTGTTTCTGAATTCTGTTCTTGCATCTGTATCAGTGTGATTTCAGCTACTGATCGGACCGTCGTTCGATCCAGACTCCACCTGATTGGTCATCAGACCGATCAGGCTTACTTCTGATCGGTCAGCCGACCGATCAGGAGATTTTCCTGTGCAAACAACCCTGTTTTAGTTAACATCTTGCTTCAATTCTTCTTCCCGAATCTAGATACAATTTTAGTTTCACCTCTGCAATAGAAATCAATTTATATTTCAGTCTTGTAATTTCAAATTGTTTTGTTCAATTTCCCTAGTGTTCAAATTCAACTCTTGCAACACTTAGGTCAACTCTACTTAGCTAAGTCAATTCCATTTCGAAGTTTACTTTCATTCTTACTTGCAAAACAAAACCCCTCATTTTATCTCGAAAACCCAAAACATTTGACGACAAATAACTTGCAAGATCAACTGAACATTCACAACTAGTCCTGGAAAAATACGACCTGAGGCCCCTATTCTACATTTCTATTTTGCTAGCCAGAGTTTTCAGCTTTATAAATTTCTAAATTTGAGTGCTCATCGTGACACATTGCTTTTGGGCATAGTAATTGGGCACCATCAAAATTTTTGGCGCCGCTGCCGGGGAACAAAACTAGTTGAGTTTGTTTGATTTAGTTTGTGTGCTTATTTCATATTTTGTGATCTATTTTTTGTGCTTATCTCTATATTTTGTGATTCATTACATTTGTTTCATTATTGTGTATACTTGTGTTGCGATTTTGTATTTGTGTATGACCAGATCTGTAGGTGATATTCTTGAAAACTTTGATCCTAAAATTGGAAGAACTTTCAGAGCTAGAAGGAATCAACTCAGTATTTCAGAGGTTTTTGACACTATTCCTACTCAGCATATTTTTGCTTATTCAATTGATCCTATGGCAGATCACCAGAAAACTATGAAGGAACAAGCAGCACCAGATGATACTTTTCAGTATTCCTGCATTGCATACCCAGAGCTCACTGGAGATTTTGAATTAAGATCAGGACTTATTCATCTTTTGCCCAAATTTCAAGGACAGTCTGGGGAGGATCCCAACAGACATTTACATGAGTTTCACGTTGTTTGCTCCACCATGAAGCCCCAGGGTATTTCAGAGGAAGATATCAAGCTGATAGCATTCCCATTTTCCCTTACTGGAGCAGCAAAGGATTAGTTTTACTACTTACCTACTAGACACGTTTCTAGCTGGGTTTCTATGAAGAAAACATTTTTGGAAAAGTACTTTCCGGCATCAAGGACAGCAATCATCAGGAAGAGCATCTGTGGAATATAGCAAGTAGTGGGAGAAACTCTTTATGATTATTGGGAAAGGTTTAACAAACTTTGTTCTAGTTGCCCACAGCATCAGATTAGTGAGCAGCTACTTATTCAGTATTTTTATGAGGGACTTCTCCAGATGGATAGGATCATGATATTGGGACCGGGTGCTTGTCGACAAGGATACGGGTTCGTAAAATTCAAAATTTTTACGTGCAGCGGAAGAATTAGCATAAAATAATTTCCTAAATTATTTTAACCACGTCTCTAGCATGCAACCTTATGGTGTATTGACATAATCATAAAATAAAACATTGCAGAAAAGTAAACTAATTTACTTTATACCTCTCGTAAGTCGGAAAAAGGACAAGATCCAACCGTAGCGTCCCTTGGAAGCTCCGCCTCTATTCGCGTCCACGCCGAGTTCTCTTCGGGATGACTTCGCAAAGTCACGAGTTTTGTGCCGACTAGAACTACTAGATTCTCGAAGGACAAGTAAAAGAACAAGAGAAATTAATGGAAACGTACCACCAAGAAACGGAATCGAAATTCCGGGAAGAGAGGAGTTGCTATTCGCTTCTTCTTCTTCTTCTTGGCTTCTCCTTGGTGTTCTTGGTCCACGGCAACCCTAGGGTGCACCGGCCCTAGGGTGGGAAAGGGAGGCGCCGGCCCTAAAGCACAAGGAGGGCGCCGGCCCTAATGTTAAGGAGAAGAGGAGGAAAAGAGAATAAGAGAGAGAGAGGGAGAGAGTAATTAATCTCTATCAATTATTCATTAGGAATTAAAGGCTTCCTTTTGGTTCCTTATATAGTTGCTTCTCCCTTGCCAAGTCTCCCTCTTAACGGAATTTTTCATAACAAATTTATCCTATAAATTCTTTTATGAATTATTCCGTTTAAACCAAGTTTTATTATAACTAATTTATAATAAAACAATTACTTCTCTCTTTTAATTATGGAATAAAATTTGTATAAAAATTTTCTTATTATGGATAAATCAATTCATAATTGATTTTATAAATTAAAATAAAACCAATTCATGGTTCATTTTAATTTTCATAAAAAGAATAAATTTCTACAAATTTATTTATAAATCTCTTTATATAAATTTCTTTATATATCAATTTATTTATCCATAATTTATAAAATAAATCACGCTAGATTTATTTTATTAATTAAACCAATTAAATTGGTTTATCCCCTTTTCATTGGCCGGCCAAACCAAGAGGGTGGGCACCCTCTTTGGTCGGCCAAAACAACACGAACCGATCGCGAATTAAACTCATTTAATTCGCCCAATAAGCCTTCAAAAGACTTAGCCATTTTAAGTTTCCGATGCGCCTCTGATCAACTCAGATTCGACTTATTTCTCTTGATCGGAAAATCTAATTTTTTCAACTCATTTTAAATCCCTCAGATTACTCGTAGTGCATGTGACTAAATAGGCTTTTGATTTATGTTGGCCGTCTATAATCAACAAATTATAGAATGATCATGAGTGGCACCTAGTAGTACATCATGACCCCCAATTAATCGAAAGATCAACGGTTTGACCTCAGATGAAATTATTCTGAAACCCTTCAGCAGCTCTAATGAATCGTGCCCCATTCGCTTCACCATCTTATACCCACTTGGTTCAGGACACGGTCTATTTGTGTCAATCCCCAGTAGGCTGACTATGTCACACCTAGCCCAAGTAGTGTCTTTCTCGTCCTTTGGATTTCTAATTACTCTCATGTATTTAAGAGACTCGCACTCTAAACATGATCTACTCTGGCCAGAGGTTTTGAGTAACAATCCGACGATAGGCCTGGGTATACATCTCCTCGTAAGGAGTGGTGAATCCTTTGTAGGCTGTTCAAACATCTTCGAGCACTTCGGCTTATACCCAATCATCCTGGGTCCACACCTCCTTAGAGATGCTTGCTTAAGATGTCAAAGTATAAGTCTCCATGACCAAGATGACTTGAACACCGCAAGTCAAAGGAACATCGCACTTAAGCTGCAGTAAGAACTTCATTGACATATCTACATGTAGATTCCCATATGAAGTCTTACAGCTAGTCACTCCAATGAACTAGTTCCCTTAACTAGCATCCATGTTTATCTCCGGACATCCCAATGTCACCAGCCAGTGAGAATCAGCTGATTAGAGAATAACCCATGCTAGTCTCAACAGAATTGATAGTGTCCGTTTTTATCAATTCATCGACTAGGGATAATTTCAATACTTCACAATTGCACATTAGAGATAATCACTAGTTGTTATCCCATCACAAATTCTCTTATGCTGTGAGTTGTATTGCGGACATTCAGTAGATGAGTTTAAGATCCCAATCAAATACACAAAACATGTATACTCAAATAGTGAATTATCATTTATTAATGTAAATGTTTACATCATAAGGCGATTGCCTTAGGACACTTCTCTCATATCACTAACGCATGATAGATGCTGCAGTAGGAGGAGCCCTACTAAATAAAACAACAGATCAAGCTAGGGAGCTAATTTCAAATATGGCAGAAAACTCACAGCAATTTGGGAGTAGAGCTTTGTCTACCAGAGGATTTAATGAAGTTCAGATGGTATCAAATGAGCAAAAAGAAATCAAGAATTCATTGATGTAGCTCACATCCCTAGTGAAGCAAATGACTTTAAACAATATGAGTCAAAATCAGAATTTCTCAGTACCTCCACCTTCAGGCCAAGTGATGAGGTTATGTAGTATTTGTTCTAGCCAAGACTACAATTCAGATTTATGCCCAAACCTCCAACAAGATGAGACATTAGCTGCATTAACTAGGGGACAATTTCAAGCCAAAAACAACCCCTACTCATCTACTTATAATCCGGGTTGGAGGGATCATCAAAACTTGAAGTATGGTAACTCTTTTTATCAGCAAAACCCATCACAACCGCAATATCAGTAGCCCCAACAGAATTCCCAGCAAGTTCAAAAAGGACAACAACAATTTCAGCCATTTCAGCAACCTTTCCAACAATTTCAGCAACCCTATCAAGGAAATCTACCATCTTTTCAAGTGAATCAGCAAGGGTTTCAAGGAAGTTCGAATTTTTAGCAACAAAATCAGTTTTCACAGCAAGGTTATCAGCCATTCAACCCAAGTTTTCAACCTTCGAATTAGAATTTTCAGAGTTACAATTCTCAACCATTTCAACCAAGTTCTCAGCAAAATTTTCAGCAATTTTCTTCACAATTTCAGCCCTATAATCAGTCCCAACAACCCTATCTTCAAGGTTCACAACAAGTTCAACAATTTCAATAACCTACTTCTACATTCCAAGGTCAATCAAAGCCTCATGCTAACCAAGGGGGATATGGAGGTTCTAGTTGAGGAAATGCACAACAACAAAGAATAAAGGAGATGCTTCAACAACTTTTACAACAACAAAGAAGTGGTCCCACCATTCAAAACCTTGAAAGATAAATTGGACAATTGGCTAGTCGGATGAATCAAATTCAAGCTCAAGGATCAAGCCAACTACCTTCTCAAGCTACTCCAAACCCAAAGGGGAACATTAGTGCTATTACTTTGAGGAGTGGGAAGGTGGCTTCAACTCCAAATGGTCTAAGAGTTGAATTTTCTGAAAACAGGACAACACCTACATTTTCAGCCCCAAACAGCCCTGAAATCACTTCAAATTCAGTTGGTTCCACCCCTAGTCCGAGCCCAACTCCTTCATTAAGGAATCCTGTGATTTTGGTGGGAAATGAGGGAGAAATCAGTGGTAAAAATGGATTTACAGCAGCTACTTCAGTGGAGAAATCAATCCAAATTTCAGCCCCTCAACTTTCGGCTCAAGAGGAAGAAATGAGAGTTCCTTTGCCATTCCCTCAGCGCAAAACCCAAGCTAAGAAGCAACTGGAAGAGGAGAAAGCTAAGGAATATAATGAGCTAGTGAAATTATCTAGCAAAGTAGAGATTAATGTACCCTTGTTGACCATGATAAAACAGATTCCTAAGTATGCAAAATTCCTGAAAGATTTATGTGTTCATAAAAAGAAGCTTAAGGAGAATGAGTTGGTCAGCTTGGGGAAAAATGTTTCAGCACTTATTCATGTCATTCCTCAGAAGTGTGAAGACCCTGGAGTTTTTACTGTATCTTGTGAGATAGAGAGGACCATGTTCCATGATACTATGCTAGATTTAGGAGCCTCCATTAATGTGATGCCCAGGTCAGTCTTCCAGATGCTTGGTATTGGCCCTTTACAGCCTACTGGAGTGGTAATTCAATTGGCAGACAAGAGTTAGACCCATCCAGTCGGTATTATTGAAGATGTTTTGGTAAAAATAAAGGAGATGATTTTCCCTGCAGACTTCTACATTTTGGATATGGAGGGAGATTATCTTGCACACAGATCTCCACTCATTTTATGGAGACCATTTCTGAAGACTGCGAGAACAAAGATAGATGTATATGCTGGCACACTGTCCATGGAGATTGGAGATACAGTAGTCCAATTTAGCATTTTTGATGCCATGAAGCACCTGAGAGAGGACCACTCCATTATGAGCATTGGTATTTTGGAGGAGTTAGATGATGCAGATATATTGGCTAAGGGAGTTTCATTTGATGTTTCCAAAGGAGTTGGTATTTTAGAGGAGGCTGAGGTTGTTTTTGCTTCTGAAGCTGAGGATATTTCAGAGGTGATTTCAGACATACTCCCAGTTGGAGAGGATTTTCTAGGTGTAGGGGATTGCATAGAGCCCCAAGGATCACCTATTTCTATTGACATTTCAGAGGATTTAGAGTTTAGGTGTGATAGTGTAGGGGATTGCACTGAGCCCCAAGGATCACTCATACCTTCTGAGCAGGCCCAGATTGAGCTTAAGCCACTACCAGATCATCTGAAGTATGTTTTTCTAGGAGAGGAGTATACTTTTCTAGTTATCATTGCACAACATTTGGAATCAGAGCAGGAAGAAAAATTATTGTGAGTCCTGAGGCAGTATAAGAAGGCTATTGGATGGACTTTATCAAACATACCAGGTATTAGCCCAGCTATCTGTATGCACAGGATATTCTTGGAAGAAAATGTTAAACCAGTGAGGCAGCCACAAAGGAGACTTAATCCATTTATTTTAGACGTTGTTAAGAAAGAGGTGACTCGGCTTCTACAGGCAGGTATCATTTACCCCATTTCTGATAGTCAATGGGTGAGTCCCATACATGTGGTGCCCAAGAAATCTGGAGTTACAGTAGTTGAAAATGAAAGTAATGAATTAGTACCTACCAGAGTCAAGAATTCATGAAGAGTATGCATTGATTACAGGAAGCTCAACACAGTCACGAGGAAAGACCACTTCCCTTTACCCTTTATTGATTAGATGCTTAAGAGACTGGCAGGGAAGTCCTATTACTGTTTCTTGGATGGCTACTCAGGCTACTTTCAGATTTGTATAGATCCAGAGGACCAGGAGAAGACTACCTTCACTTGTCCCTTTGGCACTTTTACATACCGACGGATGCCATTTTGACTTTGCAATGCTCCAGGAACATTTCAACGATGCATGATAAGTATATTTGGTGAGTTGTTAGAGTATTGTATGGAAATCTTTATGGATGATTTTTCAGTTTTTGGCACGTCTTTTGATTCATGTTTAGAAAACTTGTCAAGGGTTTTACACCTTTGCATTAAGACTAACCTTGTGCTTAATTTTGAAAAATGCCACTTTATGGTAGAGCATGGAATTGTACTAGGACACATAGTCTCTAGGAGAGGTATAGAGGTAGATACTGCAAAAATAAGTGTTATATATGCTTTATCTTATCCCGTATGCGTACGGGATGTTCATGCCTTTCTTGGACATGCAGGTTTTTACGACAGGTTTATTAGAGATTTTAGCGATATTGCTCAGCCCTTGACAAAACTTTTGCAAAAAGATGTTGAATTTTGTTTTGATGATAAGTGCAAAGAAGCTTTTCACAGGCTAAGGGAGGCTCTTACCTCTGCTCCTATCATTAAATCACCTGATTGGAATTTGCCATTTGAATTAATGTGTGATGCATCTAACTTTGTAGTGGGAGCTGTTCTAGCATAGAAGGTTGAGGGAGCATCTCATGTTATATGTTACGCCTCCAAGACCCTAGATGCCACCCAAGCAAATTACACCACCACTGAGAAGGAGCTTCTTGCCATTGTTTTTGCTTTAGACCGTTTTAGATCTTATTTATTATGCTCACATGTCATTGTTTTTTCTGATCATGCAGCTTTAAAGTACTTATTGAAGAAGCCGGATGCTAAGCCTAGGCTAATCAGATGGATGCTTCTACTCCAGGAATTTGACTTGAAAATCAGAGATAGAAGTGGCAAAGAAAACCTGGTTGCAGATCACCTAAGCAGAATTGAAGGAGATGGATCTCCTACCACCATTGACGATGATTTTAGAGACGAGCACCTTCTTGTAGTACATGGTGAGACACCTTGGTATGCAGACCTTGTTAATTTTTTAGCAGCCCATGTTTTTCCTACACACTTTTCTAAAGCTCAAAAAGGTAAACTCAAAAGCGATGCAAAATTCTATGTGTGGGATAACCCGTATTTATGGAAATTTTGTAATGACCAAATAATTAGAAGATGCATACCTGACCATGAGATTTGTTCAGTTCTTACTTTTTGCCATTCATCAGCATGTGGGGGACACTTTGGACCACAAAGAACAACTAGAAAAGTTTTAGAGTGTGGATTGTATTGACCCACCTTATTTCATGATTCATATGTGTTTTATAAAAATTGTGATAGATGTCAGCGAACTGGAAACATAGGAACTAGAAATGAGATGCCCCAACAGACTATGCTATATTGTGAGATTTTTGATGTTTGGGGAATTGATTTTATGGGACCTTTTCCTGCATCCTGTGGTTATTTGTACATTTTACTTGTTGTAGATTATGTTTCTAAATGGGTGGAGGCCATTCCCTCCAAGACTGATGATTCTTCTGTTGTTGTTAGTTTTGTCAGGTCACATATAATTTGTAGGTTTGGAATTCCTAGAGCTATAATAAGTGACCAAGGATCTCATTTTTGTAACAAACACATGAAGGCCCTACTTAGCAAATATGGGGTTATACACAAGGTTTCTACTTCCTACCATCCCCAAACAAATGGCCAAGCCGAAATTTCAAATAGAGAAATCAAATCAATTTTGGAAAAGACCGTTGGGCCCAATAGGAAAGATTGGAGCAAAAGGCTAGATAATGCACTTTGGGCCTATAGAACGGCATTCAAGACACCAATAGGCATGCCTCACTACCGGTTAGTCTATGGTAAAGCTTGTCATCTTCCCGTGGAGATAGAGCACAAAGCATATTGGGCGGTGAAGGCTTGCAACTACGATGCTACCAAGGTGGGAGAAGAGAGGAAACATCAACTTCAAGAGCTTGAAGAAATTATACTTGAAGCATTTGAGAACTCAAGGATCTATAAGGAAAAGACCAAGAACTTCTATGACAAACATATAGTGAGAAATGAATTTCAAATTGGTGACAAGGTTCTATTGTACAAGTCAAGGCTCAAGTTGATTAAGGGTAAGTTGAGGTCAAGGTGGGAAGGTCCATTTATTGTAACTAATATTTTTCCCTATGGAGTTGTTGAAATTAAAGATGATACTAATGGTTTAATGTGGAAAGTAAATGGCCACCGGCTCAAGAAGTATTTTGAAGAACTAAAGGAGCTAGAGGTGGATAGAGTGGACATCAAAGATGCTATCTACCCAACCTAAGGGGAGTTTTCTTTTCCTCGCATCTTATTTCATTTTAAATACCATTTGACTGTTTTCAAGTAGTTAAGTTTCCTTTTCCAATAAATTTTTGATAATAAATGCTTGAGGAGTGTAGATTGTAGAATAGTGATTGTAGACATCATTTCATCCTTTTGGCACCTTTTTTTTGCATGATTAGGAATAACTGTATCCCTCTAGGTTTTCTCTATATCATATTAGAGTCTTTTGAAAACAAATTAAATTTGGTTGTCAAGACTTAAGATTTGAGTCAATGGATGAAAATTCTTGGTTGCTTGAGTACTACTTGGTTATGGACTCTAGAGTGATGACTCGAGATGAATTCTTTTTACCTAATGAGGACTTAGCCTTATTGTTGAGATACACACATGTGATTGTACTCTAGAACTTGCTTAGGTTCTTTCAAAACCATATTTCTATTATTGGACCACATTTATAAAAGTTATTCACTTTGTCTTCCCTTTTCCATTTAATTGTTGCCACATATCTTGTTGATTCATGCTTTATTCTTTTTTCCTTTCCTATTTTTTTTGCTCATATCCATATTTCTTTATAGACTTGGTTACTTGGGTTTTTCTTGATGTTATTTTGCCCAAGACGGACAAAGGTTTAAGTGTGGGGGAGGTGGCTAATGTTTTTAAATGGTATTGGTGAAAAGTGATGTATTGTGAAGTTTATGTTGTGATAGCAATTTGTTTTTATGGTTTTTAAGATGAATTTGTTAGGGATTCCGAGTGGTTGAAGGAACTCAAGGAATGGAAGAATATGAGAAGAAAAGAAATAAGAAGTGTGCCAATTTGATGGGTGATGTATCAAAGATCAGTTGTGAGTATTGAAAAGTTAAGTTCATTTTTTGAGTAATCTGATTTATGGATGTTGTTGGTTTTTCAACTCTATGAAGCTAATTTTGGAAGGAATGGGAGCTCATAAAGGTTGGTTTTTAGTGATACTCTTCAAGCCTACTAAAAGCTTCCATGTAGATATGAAATTGGCAAGTGGAATTGTTTTTTTTAAAAGTTTAAATTGAAGCCATGACTGAAGTGAGAATTGGGAGTTAAATTTGGTATTGGGATGTAGTGAAGCTGCAGAAAAAAAAACAATAATACAGCCGAAAAAAAACAAAAATAGAAAGAAAAGAAAAAGGGAAGAAAAGAAAAGAAAGAAAAGTCAAAGAAGATCATGAAGGTTCGAAAGATGGATGGATTTCTGAGTTTGAAGTCAGAAATAAGAAGCTAAATGGGTTAAGAATTGGTGATGGTAGAAGAAAGGAAAAATTCAGGCAAAGTCAGTTTCAGAATTCTGGAATTTGGCTACTGATCAGTCCCTGATCGGTCTCCAGTCCAATCAGGGAGCACCAGTCCGGTCAGTGGAATGATTAGGCAATGTCTGATCGGTCTCTGGACCGATCCGAGCAGCTGAAACAACACAGAACCTTGCTTTCAGTAGTGAACCTCCTCCAATTCAGCTCATAATCACTCCCCTTGGTTCAGAATTCATAAGAGGCTACCTTAAGAGGGCAAAGAGCATTTAGAAATAATTTTGAGTATCCAAGTTTCTATTTTTCCTTACTCATCCATATTTCTTTTTCATGCTAAATTTCTTTACCATAGTTCTTTCTTTACCTTGTCATATTCATCTATTTTCTTTGTCGTGAGTTTTTGGTATCAGAATTCATGGAATTCCTCTTTGATTCTATTCATTTCATACTTCTTTTAATATTTCTAATAAACCTTTGTAGATGTGGATCCAAGTCAAGAATGATGGTGGAGAGTAGATAATAAGCAAGCTTATGGTAGTTCAAGAAACATGTTGTGTTTGAGTGAGCTCCATTTTCATTGAAATATAGAACTTAGGAAGAGAGCCACTAAAAGTCCCTTTGGAAAGTTTGTGTGTTGATTTCATCTCAATGAGTCATGAAGGAGGAAGTAAGCTAAGTTGTTGATTTAAGGACAAGATACTAGTCTATTGAGTTTAAATTTTTGAGAATTGACAACCCTAGGTAATTTCTTTTCAATTGCTTCTTACAATTATTGAGAATAATCTAGGGGGAAATACATTTTAATTCCTTTGTAGATTGTGCGGGACGCCCAAGAATAAGTGTGGGGGAGTTGATAACTTTCATTTTGTTGATTAAATTAGGCCTTCAAATCCATGTTTTGATCTACTATTTTATGCTTAAGTTTGCATTTATATAAGGTTTCATAAATTACCTCTATTTGACTTAAGATTCAATTCTTTCTATATTTACTATGTTTTGGCACTAAAATTTAATATTATATTGTACGGTTTCAAATGATCATGGACCTGGATCACATTAGGTCAAACTTGGGTCAGAATTGGATCCGGATCAAATAGATCAAGCGTCGGGTTAATATGGGTCGTCCATTCAAGAAAACGGTTAGATCCAAGCCATCCGCCAACTTCTGGTCAATCCAAGCTCAAGATAGACTTAGCCAAGTTCAGGGACCAAGATCTGGAAGTTTGGGCAAGATCAGAGTTAATCCAGTCGTTGGATCGAGCTCAAGAGGAGCCTAAACCGTCCGTTCAAAGATCAGAGCACTCTGAGCCATTGGATGCAGATCCGGTTGATCTGAGTTGAGGAGGAGCAGATCTTGACCCTTGATCAAGATCTGGGAAGTTTGGGTTCGATCTGGATTGAT
The DNA here is from genome assembly GCA_024364735.1 of Boesenbergia rotunda. NCBI lineage: Eukaryota > Viridiplantae > Streptophyta > Magnoliopsida > Zingiberales > Zingiberaceae > Boesenbergia > Boesenbergia rotunda. The sequence continues at coordinate 112,313 of JAGFNQ010002755.1, read as the reverse complement.
CTGACCGTTGGATGAGATCGAAGAAATCTCAGCCGTTGAAATTCAAAATACGCAGTTAAATCAAGAATTCCCTCGCCAGTCTTGGGGGTCGCCGAGATCGCGTCTTCAAGCTTGGTTCTTCTTCGTTGTTCTTTAATTTTGATCGGGGGCGGCCACCCAGATCGAGATCTTCTCCAGTTTCGATTCATCGAGGTCAGTTCAGTAAGGGAATCGTGATCATATCGACTCTGAGAGCTTCGGTGAGGGTTTCACCGTGAGCAAGCTTCATCCAACCAATCTCCAATCGATTCCACTTTTCCATCAATCGAGCCAAGTCAGAGGGGTTCTCTGAGTTGGATCGCAGTTCTCTGAGCTACCACTTGCCGTCTAAACCATTGAGGAAGAAGGGATCGGAAGAAGTTCAGTCTATACTTCAAGCCTCGAGATTTGTGTTGGATCGAGAAAACCGATAGAGGGGGGGGGGTGAATATCGGAAATTGTTTTTCGGAAATTTTAGAGCAAGTACGCAACGGAAATTAAGAATCACAACACAGAGACACAGTCGATTTTACTTGGTTCGGAGCCTGTGTCGACTCCTACTCCAAGGCCCACGGTCGTTGACCGTTTACTTTGGGCAATTCTATATAAACAGTTTACAAAATTTGATTACAAAATAAGTGCAGTAAATAATAATAACAAAACACTCTTCTTTACCGACGTCCCGAGTAGATCGACTTTTTCGGAGCAGCGGGACGTCGTCGGCTCGAGTTGGAAGGTTTCCGGAGTAAGGCGCGAGAGCAGAAGAGCTTTGAGATGTTGAGTGAATTGATGTTCGAAGCTTGGGGTCGAGGGCCCTTTATATAGGGCCTGGGGGCGCCCGGATCGTCGGGGGCGCCCCCCCACGTGGCATTTGATCCGGCTTGATCTCGGTCAGCTTCTGATCCCTTTGACTTCGGGATCAGCTTTGACCGGGGCGCCCGGAGCGGTCGGGGCGCCCGGGTTGACTGGGTCAAACTTTATCCCTTGCATCGCTATCTTGCGCTTCGATGCTTGCTGTTGGGGGCGCCCGGAGCGCTGGGGGCGCCCGGGACACTTCGGGCGCCTTGGTCAGCTGTTGCCTCACTCCTTTGAGGCTCTCTAATCTGCAGACACTCGTTCCTTCGGTCCTGCATCCAGGGTTAGTCCAAAACACAACAAAACATTAAGTGGTTAGTCTATACAGCCTTAGTTGTCTTGGTTCTGACTTTGGGTCTCCAAAATGGAACCCTAGGTTGAACCGACGCCTACTGTTCCCTCGACGGGGAATGTGTCCTCACCTACTCCTCTCGGGAGAATGTACCTGATGCCAACCGCTCCTTTGGTTGGACTTTTGCCTGGCGGTCCTTTGTCAGGTCTTGGATGCCGAGCTGCCCTTCGCCCGGTGCCTAGCATTCCTTCGCTAGGGCTTCAGTCCCAGGCTGTCCTTCGCCTGGCGCCTAGTAGTCCTTCGCTAGGGCTTTTGACTCTGGCGTTCCTTCGCCAGTGCCTAGCAGTCCTTCGCTAGGGTTTTTTACCCTGGCATTCCTTCGCCAGTGCCTAGCAGTCCTTCGCTAGGGCTTTTTACCCTGGCAATCCTTCGCCAGTGCCTAGCAGTCCTTCGCTAGGACTTTTTCCTTCACACTAGAGTAACTTGTTAGAAAACAAGTAAGACTTAACTTTTGACCTCTGTTGCCATTATCAAAACACAGGTTTGACTTGGGTGCATTCTGCACTAACAATCTCCCCCTTTTTGATTTATGGCAACCCTAGTTCAAAAAGTTAAGTTTAAGCAAGCATGAAAAGGTTAAATTTTGTTCCCTCCCCCTGGAAGGAATCTCCCCCTAGATTTTTCAAAAATTTGTGGGGTTAAAAAACTTTACTTGTACTTTGAAAACTTAAGTTTTAGGTACTTAGAAATCTTTTAATAACTTAAGTTAAAAGTACATAGGAGAGTTTTTGAAGCATGACTTTAGAGTACTTAAAAAGTTTGAAGCTTTAAGTTTTAAGGTACTCAAAAGTTTTGAAAGTGTTAGCTTAAGTACTTAGTAAACTTTAAAAAGCTTAGTACATTTGGAAAACTTAAGTACTTAATAAAGTACATTTGGAAAACTTTAAGTACTTAATTAAATTTGAAAAGCCTAATTACTTAGTAACATTGTACTTATACAGTTTTGAAAACCTTAAGCTTAAAGTACTTATAGAAGTTAAAAAAAATTTTGACAAGCTTAAGTAAGAAAATTTTGAAGGGCTTGAGTACTTAGCAAAATTTTGAAAGCTTAAGTAAAAATTTTGAAAGCTTTAAGAACTTAAGTACTTTAGTCAATTTTGAAAAGCTTAAGTATTTTTGAAAATTTTTGAATAAAGGATAAGAAAATTTTTGAAAACTTCTTGAATGAAGGATAAGAAAATTTTTGAAAACTTCTTGAATGAAGGATAAGAAAATTTTTGAAAACTTTTTGAATAAAGAAAATTTCTTTTTGAATAAAGAATATTAATTTTACTCTCTCCTTTCCTATCTCTCCCCCTTTGCCATATATCAAAATAGATAAATATAGCAGAAATAAGATTGCATAAAGGAAATAAGTAAGATTTTGCTGTACTGAACCAATTCATAATTAGACTTAAATCAGTCAATTTTCTCTGTAAGGACCTGTCTAACCCAATTAGCTACTTACTAACTGTTAGAAACAGTAGTTTTTGCTAGGGTTAGTCAAGTTAAGTGTTTCTGTTCAAGTTAGATTTTCTAAACTTGACACTTAACTTGATTGCTGTGTAAGTTGTATTTAGTGCCCCAATTACTGCAGATGCACTGACTTAAAGCATCTTGAATTAAGACAAAGACCTAAGCATCTAACCCCTTTCTAGGTTATCAATCAAAAGTACCCTAAGGTGCTTGTGAGATGCTGGCTTCTAAGTCTATAGGTGCATGCAGTTCTAGGGTTAGGGCCTAGGCTAAGTCCATTTTCGAAAAAGCCCTAGTTTTGAAAGAGGGTAGTTTTGAAATAAAAATAAAACTAAGTCGAAAATGAAAACTGATTTTGAAATTAAGTGAAACAGTTTTTCAAATTCTATTTTTAGAAACAAATTTTTAAATCAAGTAGAGCAGTAAAAAAATAAAGTTAATCTATTCTACAGAGCACAATCCTAACTGCCGAATTGACAAGAAACCAGTAATCATAAGCTAGTCAACATAGAATAAAGCAGGTACTCAAGGTTCAACACAGTCATACAGTCAAACACGAGTCAACCCTACTGAGTAGGGGCAGTCAAATAGGTACTAGTACAATACTAATCAAATCTAGGACGAGGGTCCGGGATGATCAGATGAGCCAGGCTGCCATGAATCGAATCGTGCCATCATTTCAATGAATCGTGCATCAGCCACTTCTCTATCGGCTCGACGAGCGTCCATCTGCTCTATATGATAGGCTTCGACCTCCTCTCGGAGACTCTGAACCTGTGTCTCTAAATGTGTCATTCTCTAGTAAAGTGTCGGTGGAGCGGGCTCGTCGATGTGTGCCCGGGCTGCTGCTGCCAGATCCCCAACGTCGACCTCAACCTCCTCGTCTGAACCGATCGGAGCCCCGGCCTGCTGTCGTCTCCAACTCAGAACCCCAGTGGCCGATACCTCTAGACCCGCTAATGAGAAGTTCCTAAATCCTATTTCGTCAAAGTCGGTCATAGCGGTTATTTCACCCACGGTTATGTCATGACCGTGGTGATGAAGGAGAGAAGTGATGATGTGACAGTATGGAGTGCGTACTCGTCCTTGGGTGTTGACATTGGACGCATGTAGAATAATATGAAACATCTGTAGGCCAATGTCTATATCAAGGTGATGGACTAGGACATACAGAAGGAATGCATAAAAGGGTCGAATGGTCCCGAGATCTCTAGTAGAGAGTGGTAAGATACAGCGGACCAGGACTCTGTACAAGGCATAGTCCTGTGCCTGAAGTTCAACAGCTTGGAATCGTCTATTTGCGGGTAGTCCTTCCCTATAAAAATAGGAGTGGATGGTATCTAAGGTAATGTGAGAGTAGGGAGGATCAAATGGAGGGGTCCTAGGTGGATAGCAGCAAAATGTGGACTGAGAGGGTCGCAATCTGACAGGCCCAAACTATGTGTCACGAATGTGGGCCTCAAATTTAGAATTTATAAATGAATGCTGGAAACCCTTTTTACAATCAAAAGTATGAAAATGTAATATAGGGGCCACAGGTCGTATTTTTCTCGGGGCTAGTTGACGTTGTGTGATTCGTGCTTGTATTTATGTGTCGTTTGTGTTTTTGGGTTTCAAATCAAAATTGGGTTTTGGGTTGCAATTGGAAATAAAAACTCAATGAAAAGGATAAAAACTTAACCATGTAACTTAACCAAAGTAATGGTAATTGAAGATTCAACCAATTGGATCACTTACTCATCTAAAGCCCTTAAGCAATTTGTTTAAAATTGATTTCTGATTTCAAAAGCAAATCAAACTGCCAAGCAATGAAATAAAGGCAGTGATGGAGTTTTCAGAAATAAACTAGCTTGATACAATGAAAAACATGCGAAATTAAGAACTTGAACAAGTACCAACTTCAATTCAATTTTAGCTACAAGTTTTGGTAGCCAACAAATGCAAACTAAGTTCGGAAATGGATGAATTCAGTACCAATTGATTTCAGACAATTATGCACACTAAAAACACCCTATGACTTGGTACCAATCATTGCCTAAACATAAACTTGATACAAAGTGCTGAATTTCAGCAAATTGGCACGCAAGAGAAGGAAAACTTCTTCCCAATTTCTGCTGCCCTTGCAAAAAATCTCTAGCTCAGAAGTCAAAGTGGAGGCTGGTCAATTGAGGTTAGAAGGCAAGGCTAATAGTGAACCAGTTTGCAAGAGTTGAAAGAAGAACTTAACCATCCAAATGCAGCTCAAATCAAACACGTAAGGGTAGACAATGTGCAAAATTCATGTACAGTTCAATTGCAGAGATTAAGTTTAACTTCAGAGATTGAATGCTGCAATATAATGGAAAAATAAACCAGCAAGCAACTTAATTCTACTGCTCAAACCTAGCTGCAGAAATGATGAATTCAGATGTTGATCAACGGCAGAAACAAGCAGAAATTCAGAACAGTGTGCAGAATGTATTGCAAAAATCGAAACTAAGCTCTAAGTTAACTAAACAAACATATATCTGACTTGAATGCAAGGATTAACCACTAATAGATGAAGAAACAAGAGAGAAAACTGATACTCTGCTACAAATCAGAAACTTAAAGAAAATTCAGAGATTGGAATGGCACGCAAGAAATGAGATTTGGCACGCAAGAATTGTAACTACAAACTAACTGAATTTGAATCTAATTGTCATCTAAACAAGTTCCTAACTTACTGACATTGAAGATTAGCATCCTAATTAAGCTAAACAATGAAGAACTTGGAACTGGGTTGCTGGTACGAAACTGCAGAAACAGATCAAGTGCAGAATATAAAGTTTACAGCTAAAAACATTGGAAATTAAGGATCTAAACTACTCCTCAACCCTTCTCCAATTCAAGAGCTCCTTGGTCGTCAATCAAGGGAGAACCTCGGACCCGCAAGCTCCGCAAATCAGTGAAGATACGTCTCTGCTACTGAAACAGACCAAAACCTGCTCAAACTGAAATCAGCTTCCGAATTCTTCAATCTCACTGTTGTGGCTTGCGAATTGGATTTGGGAGTGACCGAAACCTTCCAGGGAACCCCTCTGGTCAGCTCGGATGCGGTGGAAATGGAATACAGCTGAGTTCATCGAAGTCGGATAGCAGACTGCCGAAACCTCGCGCAACCTTGCTATTGAGCAGAAATCGATTCTGAAACCTAGCTGAGATTCTCTTCACTAACCTAGCCCTTGCTTTGATGATGGATTGAAGGATCGCGCCTCCTTGATGAAGAAATCTAGCTAAGAAATGGAAGAACAGCTGAAGAGAAAACGAAGAAGATGCAGAAAATGGCGGAGACGCGATGGGGAGGAGCTGCTGCGCATTTCTGATTAAATAGAAACAAATGGACAGCTCAAATTGCTTTGATGAAATCCAACGGTAGATCTTGATCTGATTTGAGCCAAACTTTTATGATGATGATCTGGGGTCAGGATCTGCCTTGTGGTAGCTCGGATCCTCCAGATATGCAACGGATGGTCCAGATCAACTCTATCTGTGAATGGACGCTCTAGAACTCTCCTTGCTTGATCCAACGGTTGATTTAGCTCTGATTGGGATGAAACCTTCAGTTCTTGATCATAGAGCTTGATCAACCCTAACCCTAGCTCGGATTGTTTCAGATCGTCCCGGATGGCTCAGATCTAGCCGCTCTTGAATCGGACGGCCCGGATTAATCGTAGGCTTGATAATTCGATCCGGTTCACATCCGACTCAGGTTTGGCGCAGTATGCCCTAGGTCCAGGATCCTTTCATGCCTACAAAAATATATCAGAAAATTAGTGGCCAAATAATCCAAAAATTGTGTAATTTTGCAATTAAGTCCAAAATAAGATAAGTTCCAAAACCTAGGGTAAAATCATAATTAAGCAATAAAAATATAGGTCAAACATGGATTTTAGCAATGAAAATAATCAATAAAATGGTGCTTATCACAATCCAAGGAATCGATTCAACAAAGTAGGGGTTATAGACAGAGGTATCCCTTGGACAGTAGTGTAAAACATAAGATTATCTTGTTGAATTATGTTGTTGTAAAATTCTGCACATAAGGATTCATTAATGTTATGAGTGCAGAAGACAAGATTATCTAATTGATAGAAGTTGATGATATTCATGGCTGCGGGGCATGATTGGGTAAAGAAATGTCTATTGAGATAGCTTGTTTTAATAGGCTTGTAAATGATTTGAGCAAATTTATTACATAATTCAAGGGTAGAGAATCTAGGGTCAGGACTTGGTTCGGCACCGGGGTTGGCCGGGTTTGGTCGACGTCTTCTAAGTTAAGGAAATTAAAAGAAGCATGAGGATATTGCATTAAAAAAAATTAAATGCAATAATAAAAAAAATAAAATTATACCGGGCAGCTCGGGGAGGCATTGTTGAGGATGAGGACTTGCAAGAACTCCTTGGATAGAGAGAAGTGAAGAAGGAGGTTGATTTTGGTGTGGGAAGAGAGGGGGAATTCGGGTGCCTTATATAGGCAAGTCAATGGGGGTGCCCGGGAGCTTCCGGGCGCCCCGATCAGTGCTGTTGCCAAAGGCAGTGGCTTTTGACTGGTTGGGGGCGCCCGGGACAGCCCGGGCGCCCTCATACAGGCTACTTTGCAGCTTTTGCTGCATTGAGAGTGATGGGGGTGCCCGCATCGTTTCGGGCGCCCTGACTAAAGGTCAGAGTTGGCTTTTATCAAGAAAAGGTATGGGCGGGGGCGCCCGCGTGGTTCCGGGCGCCCGGAATAGTATAGGTAAAGACAAAATTTTGTCTTGTCATCATTTGACCATGGTTTAATCGGTTTGACCATGATTTGACTGTTTTGACTATGGTTTGACTGCTTTGACCATGGTTTGACTATGTTGACCATAGTTTGACTATGTTGACCATGGTTTGACTATGATCTTAAATACAAGATTATCTCATACTATCAAAAGAATTTCCAATTGAGTCTTAATCCTACTGTCTCACCCAGTCTAGGGTTTTCAATCACGTTAGCCTTATAGGTTTTGTGAGACAGGTTTTGATAAGTAAAATTATTTTGAGAATTTTGATTAATTTTGAAAACAATTAAATTTTGAAAACTTAATTAATTTTGAGATTTTTGAAAAGATGTTTAAATCTACAAATAACTGAAATTTTGTGTTAGATTCGAGTTTGACAAAAATAATTTGAATTTAAATTTCAAAAATTGGCTTCCAGGTCTTGGCGAGACACTAGGCCTTCTTTGGCCGTAGCCTTATGGGATCATCCATCCTTTCCTTGACAAAGCCTTTTAATGAAATTTCATTTTCAAAATTATTCTTTGAAAAATTTCTAGTCTAACTAGTTTGGGTCTTGGATCGGTAGCTTCGGCTAGTTCCGCCAAATTGGCTTCCCTAACGTACTATCATCTCACCTCCACCCAATACTATGTTGTCAAGTTTCAGTTAAGTTTGTTCAGTCCTTATACTAATCATTCCTAAATCTAAGCATGGTCAATTGCAGGAATTTTAAATAAACAATCAATCAGGCAATTGCAATCACGAATTAAATTCTTATCTAATAATGAATATTGTTTTCAGTTTGGCTCCCCCTGGACTAAAGCCACGGTGATGGTTAGGCAAGATGTGAATCTTGTCCTTGGGGATCCAATACTGATGTGATCCAGTTGGTTTGTTCAGGTATAGTTTAGGTACCCATGCCTGAATTTTACCTCTGGACTGATTCAGTACAGCAAAGTAAGATCTTTGTCGGGATTTGGTTCTATAGCCAAGTCCGGATCGATTTAGAACTGATTTCTGTTTTCCAAGGATCATGTCAAGTCCCTTGGAACCAGATGTAAATCGTTCTAAAGCTGATCTAAGATCCTTAACCTGAGTTTTCAGGGAGGAGTTCTCTTTTTCAAGTTTTTCAACTTGAGTAGGAGTTCCTTCCTGAACCTTCTCGGTTAAGGGTTTAGAGTCAGCTCCCTCTTTCAGGAGTTTTACTTCCCGTCGGAGGGATTCGACTCGGAGTTTAGCTTTTGCCAAATCTCGAGAAAGAAATGAAATTAGTTCACTTAATTGACATCTATTGAAACCAGTTACCTTAATTTCGCCGTCTTCTGTAAAGGTCAGCTCGCTGTCATCCTGTTCTGATTCTGACTCAGTCTCGACTTTTTCTGAGGCGGTCAGAGCTAGTAGGTTTGATTGGGGTGCTTCTTCTTCTTCTTCTGAGGAAGATTCGTCCCAGGTTGCTTGGAGAGATTTCTTTCTTCTTGTCTTTTTGATTTCCTTTAAGTTTGGACATTCTGTCTTATAGTGGCCCTTCTTCTTGCATTCGTAGCAGGTTACGTTGGGCTTGTTTTTGTCATTCGCGGGTTCAGTTTGTTCGTCCTTTCTTCGGCTGATTTTTCGTTTGTTGGTTCGGTTCTTCAGCTCCTTATAGTAGCTTCGGGCTAGTCGGACCAGCTTAGTTTGATCTCCTTCTTCGTCTTCTGAGTCTGAGTCTGAGTTAGACTCGGGTTCAGGTTCAGGCTTCTTCTTTGTTGTCCTTCCAGTTTTACCTGCAACGAAAGCAATACCTTTCTCGACCATATTGGTGTTAGTTTGTTTGTGCAGTTCTAGTACGAAAAACAATTTGTCTAATTTTATTTTTGAAAGATCCCTTGAGACCTTGTATGCATCTACCATAGATGCCCACAAGGTGTTTCTAGGGAAAGCGTTTAAGGCATACCTTATTAAGTCACGGTTTTCAACCTTGTGACCTATAGTGTGAAGACTGTTCATCAACTCTTGGATTCGTTCGTGGAGCTGGGCTGCTGTTTCGTTGTCGGCCATCTTGATGGTATAGAGTTTGTTCAGGAGCAGATCCCTCTTACTGATCCGAGTATCTGATGTCCCTTCGTGCAGCTCGATCAATTTTGCCCATAACTCCTTGGCACTGTTGAAGGGGCCCACGCGGTTCAGCTCCTCTTTCGTCAATCCGCATTGAAGAGTCTGAGTCGCTTTAGCGTCGGCTTCGATTTTTCGTTTCAGAGCGGTGTCCCACTCTGTGTAGCTTTGAGGAAGTCCATCAGCATTTTTGGGTATCTCCAGTCCGGACTGGATGATGATCCACATGTCCACCTGAGTTTTCAGGTGGACCTCCATTCGACTTTTTCAGTAAGAAAAGTCTTCTCCACTGAAAAGTGGAGGTCTGGCGGTGCTGAATCCCTCTTGTATGGCCATTTGATCTGTAAAAGAAAACTAACAAAAAAAATATCCCAAGACTTGGTCTTGGATTAGTAGTGCGGGATAAGGATAATAAAATATTGAAAAGAAATTTTTTTTTTGGTTAAAAAAAATTCGAATGAGTAAAAGAAATAAAAATCCGAAAAAATTTTCAAACTGGTGGTTGCACCAAGTTTGAACTTCCCCGCTCTGATACCACTTGTTGGATCGAGAAAACCGATAGAGGGGGGGTGAATATCGGAAATCGTTTTTCAGAAATTTTAGAGCAAGTACGCAGAGGAAATTAAGAATCACAACAGAGAGACACAGTCGATTTTACTTGGTTCGGAGCCTGTGTCGACTCCTACTCCAAGGCCCACGGTCCTTGACCGTTTACTTTGGGCAATTCTATATACGGCGTAAACAGTTTACAAAATTTGATTACAAAATAAGTGCAGTAAATAATAATAACAAAATGCTCTTCTTTACCGACGTCCGGAGTAGATCGACTTTTTCGGAGCAGCGGGACGTTGTCGGCTCGAGTTGGAAGGTTTCCGGAGCAAGGCGCGAGAGCAGAAGAGCTTTGAGATGTTGAGTGAATTGATGTTCGAAGCTTGGGGTCGAGGGCCCTTTATATAGGGCCTGGGGGCGCCCGGATCGTCGGGGGTGCCCCCCCCCCCCACGTGGCATTTGATCCGGCTTGATCTCGGTCAGCTTCTGATCCCTTTAACTTCGGGATCAGCTTTGACCGGGGCGCCCGGAGCGCTCGGGGGCGCCCGGGTTGACTGGGTCAAACTTTATCCCTTGCTTCGCTGTCTTGCGCTTCGATGCTTGATGTTGGGGGCGCCCGGGAGCAGCGGGGGCGCCCGGGAGCACGGGGGCGCCCGCAGGATGTACTGTCGAAGCGTGCTTTTTACTTGTGTGTTTTGTGTTCACCTTGGGGGCGCCCGGGACACTCTGGGCGCCCAGGTCAGCTGTTGCCTCACTCCTTTGAGGCTCTCTGATCTGCAGACACTCGTTCCTTCGGTCCTGCATCCAGGGTTAGTCCAAAACACAACAAAACATTAAGTGGTTAGTCTATACAGCCTTAGCTGTCTTGGTTCTGACTTTGGGTCTCCAAAATGGAACCCTAGGTCGAACCGACGCCTACTGTTCCCTCGACGGGGAACGCGTCCTCACCTACTCCTCTCGGGAGAATGTACCTGATGCCAACCGCTCCTTTGGTTGGACTTTTGCCTGGCGGTCCTTTGTCAGGTCTTGGATGCCGAGCTGCCCTTCGCCCGGTGCCTAGCATTCCTTCGCTAGGGCTTCAGTCCCAGGCTGTCCTTCGCCTGGCGCCTAGTAGTCCTTCGCTAGGGCTTTTGACTCTGGCGTTCCTTCGCCAGTGCCTAGTAGTCCTTCGCTAGGGTTTTTTACCCTGGCATTCCTTCGCCAGTGCCTAGCAGTCCTTCGCTAGGGCTTTTTACCCTGGCAATCCTTCGCCAGTGCCTAGCAGTCCTTCGCTAGGACTTTTTCCTGCACACTAGAGTAACTTGTTAGAAAACAAGTAAGACTTAACTTTTGACCTCTGTTGCCATTATCAAAACACAGGTTTGACTTGGGTGCATTCTGCACCAACAATTTGGACCTCGCAGTTGAGTTTCGATTGATTCGTGAGCGAGGGGGTTCCGAGCTCGATCCTTGTGTGACAGTAAGGAGGAAAACTGGGTGAAGAACTTGAACTGGAGTTTATAGCTTGTAGATTTCATTTTTGAATTGTCTTTGTTGTTTCTGAATTCTGTTCTTGCATCTGTATCAGAGTGATTTCAGCTACTGATCGGACCATCGTCCGATCCAGACTCCACCTGATCGGTCATCAGACCGATCAGGCTTACTTCTGATCGGTCAGCCAACTGATCAGCAGATTTTCCTGTGCAAACAACCCTGTTTTAGTTAACAGCTTGCTTCAATTCTTTCTTCCCGAATCTAGATACAATCTTAGTTTCACCTCTGCAATAGAAATCAGTTTATATTTCAGTCTTGTAATTTCAAATTGTTTTGTTCAATTTCCCTAGTGTTCAAATTCAACTCTTGCAACACTTAGTTCAACTCTACTTAGCTAAGTCAATTCCATTTCGAACTTTACTTTCATTCTTACTTACAAAACAAAACCCCTCATTTTATCTCAAAAACCCAAAACATTTGACGACAAATAACTTGCAAGCTCAACTGAACATTCACAACTAGTCCTGGAAAAATACGACCTGAGGCCCCTATTCTACATTTCTATTTTGCTAGCCAGGGTTTTCAGCTTTATAAATTTCTAAATTTGAGTGCTCATCTTGACACATTGCTTTTGGGCATAGTAATTGGGCACCATCAACCCACCTGGTTCAGCCCTTCCTTGGTCAATCCGCATTGCAACGTCTGGATTGCCTTTGCATCGACCTCGATCTTCTTCTTCAACGAGGCGCCCCATTCAGAATAGTGTTGTGCCACTCTTTCCGCGTTCTTGGGAATTTTCAGGCCAGATTGGATGATTATCCACATGTCCACCTGAGTTTTCAAGTGGACTTCCATCCTGCTTTTCCAGTAGGAGAAATCTTTTCCACTGAAAAGCGATGGTCTGGCTGTGCTGAATCCCTCTTGCATGACCATTAATATTTTCTAGAAAAATCAAAGACAAAGAAAACTTGTTCCAAGACTTGGTCTTGGATTAGTAGTGCGGAAGAAATTACTAACAATGAAAAATGATCGAGTGGTGTTGCACCAACCTCGATTAACGAGAAAGAAAAGAAAAAAAATTAAAATAATTCCCTAAATCTGAAAAAAAAACTCTCAAATTGGTGGTTGCACCAAATTTGAGCCACCCACTCTGATACTACTTGTTGGATCAGAGAAAATCGATAGAGGGAGGGTGAATATCGATCTAGAATTTTTCGGAAAACTAGAGAAAGTACGCAGCGGAAAATAACAAAACAATAGAACACAAGTTGGTTTTACTTGGTTCGGAGTCGCGATCGGGTCCTACACCAAGGCCCACGGTCCTTGACCGTTAATGTTGGACAATTCTATTTTCGGAAAATCTTTTACAACTTCTTGTACAGATATAGAATTGGAATTTGAATTGCAACACTTTTCGTAAATTAAATTTACCAACGCCCGAGGTGGATCGAAGTTCAGAGCAGAGGGTCGTCGTCGGCGCTGGAATCTCGAAGTCAAAGATTGTCGAAGCGTAGCGCTTGAGCGAAAGTGCTTGGAGCGTTGTGAGCGATGTTGTTCGAAGCCTAGGGGGTGAACCCCCTTTTATAGCACCCATAGGGGCACCTGTGTCGATGAGGGTACGTGGCCTCTCCTGCGCGATCTCTTATCCACAGGCTCGGTCAGCGCTTATCCATCTCAAAAGGGCACCTGAGCTGATGGGGGTGCCCGTATGGTCCCGGGCGCCTGAGCTGCTTTGGTCTAGAGGCTTCGTGGCAGTTTGCTTAGTTTGCTTCGGTTTAGCCTACCACTGGGGTGCCCGTGTCCATCCGGGCACCTAGTCCCAGTGAGGCGCCTCACTGCATTGAGGCGCCTCAGCTGCAGAAACTCATTTCTTCGATCCCTGCAACCAAGGTTAGTTCCAAAACAAAAAGAAGCTAACATGTTAGCCATTATTTACAGCCTAAGATGTCTTGGTTCTGACTTTGGGTCTCCCAAATGGTACCCTAGGTCGAAGCGATGCCTACTGTTCCCTCGCACAGGGAACGCGTCCTCACCTACTCCTCTCAGGTGAGTTTACCTTTTACCAACTGGCTCCTCCGGTTGGACTTTTGCCCAATCCACCTGATCAGGTCTTCGTGCCCAGTCCGTGACCAGGACTTCTTGCCCAACTTCCAGTCAGGTCTTCGGTGCTCAGCCCTTTGTCAGGACTTCTTGCCCAGTCCTCGACCAAGACTTCTTTGCCCAACTTCCGGTCAGGTCTTCTTGCCCAATCCTTGACCAGGATTTCTTGCCCAGCCCTTTGCCAGGACTTCTTGCCTAGTGTACCTAGGACTTTTCCTGCACACTTAGTAAGCTTGTTAGATCACATTAACACCTTAACTTCTAAACCCTTTACGATTATCAAAACATAGATTTGACTTAGGTGCTTCCTGCACCAACAGTAAATGTACCCATACCTTGAATAATCGTCTATAAAAGAGATGAAATATTCAAAGCCACCTCTAGCCTGGATATATATAGGACCACACAAATCAGAATGAACCAATTCCAACACATCATTGGCTGTATACCCCTTGGCCTTGAAAGGCCTCTTGGTCATCTTACCATCCAAGCAAGATTCACAGGTTGGGAAGTCTTCCACCACCAATGAACCCAAGGACCCATTAGCTCATCGTCGTACTAATTGATTCGAGTTACTACTTGACCAAACTTGTTGTTCAAGTCTTGTAACTTGCCTAACCAATTAGTCGCGGAATAGACGATGAGCAGATCGCCGATTTTTATGTTTATTATCGGGGTCCAAGATTATTATTAACATAAAATGATAAATAATAATCAACATGTAATTAAACAATCACATGAAATAATAAGATCAAAGAGCTATAAGAGAAGGTTATACCTCTCGTTATGTAACGCCCGACCTTATATCTACCCTAAAGGCGGGGTTACGGGTCCATACATTCGTATCATATTATCAAGTTAAGCATGTATATCCAAACAAAACAAATACATACAAGAATTGTAGTAGGCATGCCTATTGAAGACTAATTTACCAAGCATGGTTTTTCATTTCTTTTATATCTACATGCATTTACAACCTAATAGGAAGATCATGTAACACACTAAAGCATGGAATAAACATGGTTTGAACAAGATACAACATAGGAATATAGCAAGAGTTATCTAGTCTTAGATACATGCAAAGGAAGCATTCATAAGAAACAGAAAATAGTAATTACCTAGTATTTTCCTTAGCATGCATTCTACAATAATTAAACATTAATGATAGTATTATCTAGCATAACATAGGTTCCATACCACTAACTCAATCATAGTAGAGTAGTCATGATCATCACCCATTCAGAGTATAGCAATACAATTTCAATAGTAATTATGGGAAGCAGTTTAGATTCTAGACAAAACAAGGTAGATAGAATCTTTTGTTCTTTCCCGAGCCATCACCACACACATCCTCCAACCTTCCCTCTGCCTCTTCCTTTAGTTCGAGTATTTCTTACCGCTATCTGCAGCATAAGAAAAATAACAGGAACTAGTAAGCAAAACATGCTTAGTAAGAATCCGGGCCTACTCGCAAAATCCATATCAATACATCATATCATGTACACAATAATCAGATAGAATTATCAGCATCATAAGCATCTCATCAAAGCATCATAAACATCACATCAATTTATCTCTAAGTACTTTACGGAACAAGATCACATGATGAGAAATGTTTTTCAAAAAGGTTCCATAATGGTAAGTACTTCAAAATATCATATCATCATCCAGGGCCCAGTTGTCGTACCACATCATGCGCGTTCCCTAATAAATTGGGGTAGCGAGCCACCAATCTAATTACAGCAGGACCCTTCCGTCCTACCAATGCCATGACCTTAACATGCTCATTGGATTTGTTTAACGACCCCCTTCCGAGTCGGGTACACAACTTTCCAAAGTAAAGTAATTTATCATGCAATTACTCATATATGTATATGCCTAAAGGTACTCTTAATCACTTCTCAAAGGGACACACCACACATTCGGGTGCTCTTGATCCCCTAGGGACACACCACACATTCGGGTGCTCTTGATCCCAGTTTTAATAGAGTAACCCTTTTTAAGCATATTATCAACACATCATGTTCATACATCATATGTCATCCATGTTCATACATCACATGTCATCCATGTTCATACATCACATTTCATGCATACATGCATCATGTTTTCATACATGTTCATATATTCATCATATTTTATACATGTTCATACATACATCATATGTCATACATGTTCACATGTTCATCATATTTCATACATGCCTCATAATTCGTACATGCATCATATTTCAATCAAACATCTCATTTAATCATCTCATGCATATACATCTCATATCATTTCACATACACATCACATAAAATAATTCAACCTTCCTAAACCCTAATGTTCAAGCCTTGGCCGAATAGTGTAGGGTAGGAACGCTAAGGTTTTGGAATCTGCATCTTTTCACAAATATTTATCCAACACCTTACCTACACTACTAACCATTTACTCATCCTAGGATAACAAACCCACCCAAAGCCCCAATTTAATCCCCTTTGGCCGAAAGTTGTAGGGTGGCTAAAACCCTAATTTTTGTTCTCCCAAACATTTGGAAACACCACACATGTGTATAGAATCCCTAGGGCACTAGCATGTATCAAGGTTTGATAAAAGAAAACTTCACTTGGCCTCCACCACAAGGGTGGCCGAAACTTGTAGGGTACCAAACCCTAGTTTTTGTCCTTCCAAAAATTTGGAAAACACACATATGAGTCTAAAGTCCCTATGAGTACTAGCATGTATCAAGGTTTGGCCAAAAACTCTTTTCTTGGACCCCTTACTTGGGGTGGCCGAAACCTTCATCAAGGAGGGTCCTTGTGATCTTGCAAAAGAATGAAACAAACAAACATTCAACAACAATTATGCCACAGGCGAGAGGATACTTACATCCTTTCGCTTGGATTTCTCTTTCTCTTACTCCGTAGGGTACCCTAGATTTGTAGGGCAAGTGAAAATCCTTTCCGAATCTTCTCTAGGGCTCCTTAGACTTAGTAGTGGCAAGAACCTTCAAAGGTCTTCTTCCTTCCAACTTTTCTAGGGCTAGAACCCTAGACTTGATTTTCGAAAATGGACAAGGGAAGAAGATGAAGGAGGTTTCGGTTTTGGAGAGTGAGGAAGAAGATAAAAAAAAGAGGAAGTTATTCCAACTCCCTTATTTATACTTCTCTCATGAAAAGACATGTCTCTTCACTCTTACACACTTAACAAGCATGTTCCTTTCTCCTTCTACAAGAAATATGGCTTGGTTCATTGGTTATGACATGGTGAGTGCAACTAGGAGGTCCAAGGTTCAATCCTTGCTTCCTCCTTTCTAGCTCTTCTTTTTATCACAATTTGCACTAACCCATGTCAAAGCCCATTAAACCAAGCCCATCATGAAATTTCATAATATGAATAATATTTTATGAATTCAGAATATTTCATAATATTCCAAAAATATTATTTCATAATATTTTTAATATTCCATATTCATGAATATAATATTTCATGCTAATATTTCATGATAATAATATTTCATGAATATAATATTTCATGCATTCATAACATTTCATGGCATGTGATTGCATGAAATTCATATCATTTCATTATAACCATTTTCATACATTGTCATGATTTTACATTGACAAATTTGGGGTGTTACACGTTACCTCGCGATCTTCTATTGTATGACCCTCCCTTCTTGGACGTCGTGTGGGCGACGATCTACCAAGAACCGAAGTCACCAAGGCGCTTTCTCCCTCCACTCTTGCTTGTGCCGAAAACTCCAACCACCAAGGTTGAGCTGCCGTCGGCCACCAAGAGGTGAAATCCTCCTTCCCTTGTTTGTGTTGCCACCAAGAGAAGAAGAGGAAGAGGAAGAAGATGATGAAGAAGAGAAAGAACTCTTCTTCCTCCCGAAACCACAACCAAAGATTCTACTTCTTCCTCCTTTGCGTGCGTCGGCGCTGCCCACCTTCAAGTGTTGCCGCCGGCCCAAAGCTTCTCCTTGTTTGATCCCGACACTGATCACCACCGCAGGTGGAGAGGAAGAGGAGGTGAACAATGGAAGAAGAAGAGAAGTAATCAACTTCTCCTTATCTTGCTTCCAACTGGCCACCTTCAACCTCAATGCTGCCGACGCCCATAAACCCTAGGAGAGAGAGAGAGGTGAGGAGAGAATTAGGTTTTGGTTTTTGGCTCATTGGATGCCTTGGTCTCATGACTCCATGGGTATATATAGGGCTACAATAGGGACCATGAGGAGGAGTTGGGTCTTGGCCACCCAATAGATCTAGGCCTGATCCATTAATGATGATCCATTCCACTAAAGGATCCTCATTGAACTACCTCACCAACCCCCATATTTAAATATGAGCTTCACCTATTATGAGTACAAATATCTCCCGTGTTTAAGATATCGAATGCCCATTAATTAATTAAATTATTGACAATGTAATTAATCAACATCTAACTCCTTGAGTAGTACCACTCAACCTTATCATCATGTCGGACCAAGTCCACTTGCAGGATTTAACATGATGAACCTTATGAGCTCCTCAAGGGGACATCATCAACCTGACTCACCAGGACTCGGTTTCCTTTTATAATCAATGGCACACCATGTAAATAATATTATTTCCCAACTTACTGGCCTATCGATTTAACAGAATAAATCTCGCCCATTGGTAAATCAAAGAAATAAATATTAAGTATATGTACCCATTATTATATCGGGATTCAGAGTATGTATTCCATAATAACTGAGATCTAATTCAATTATAATGTCAGTATAAATTGAATCACCTCTATGTCGGTCCAGCTCAATACACACAAAGTGCACTAGTGTAATTATATGGTCAAGATAAACCAACACCAAATTACACTTCAACCATCCCGATGGTTTGTCCAAATCTATCTCGGTTGTGAGCCTCTACTTATACTTTATAAGGTTTTCTGTGCGACACCACACACCATGTTATCTACAATGTAATGTATCAGACAATATGCACATACTAATATAAACATGCAAATAGTGATCTTGTGATTCTCTTTCAAAATGTAGGCTAGTCATCATGGCTTGGGGACTCCTTCATAATGGTTTGCGCATGGAAAGGATGGAGTGGACGAGGTGACGACACGACTGGAAGCGCATTGGAGACCAAGACCATAATAGTTGGAAAAATTTAGGATTTTTTCATTGCACTATTATATTGGTTTATGTGCTTGTTATGTGTGTGCATGTGAAAAATCTCAACGTAAATAACTAAGTGGGAGAGGGACCCTAAGGGTCCTGTGACCTCCATTACAATCTAACAAGTGATGAGAACAAGCCCGCGCGTTGGCTCTGTGTGTCTTCCTCCATAACGGATATGCTTGTTCTGCGGATCACTAGGTTAGAAAAGATAATAGAAAATTATTAAAGAGCTTGTGTACTTCCCCAACGAAAGATACATAATCGGAAATAATTTTCTTAGTGTCGTGTAATGGTAAACACTTATATACAAATATTAGTATCCTCCCCAACGAAGTCACTGCTATTATTTGTAGGGTCGAAGAGGACCAACTATTAATTTTATTTGTCAAAAAGTTAGGTTGACATGATAGTAAAATTGATGTGTAAAACCTCCTCTGTCAAATGTAGAATTTGTATACATCCACACTAACGTGACATGCGAAATTCTCGGAGTTTTAAGGTATTGGTTGTTTTGGAAAATTTATTATTTTGAGGAGTCAATTTATTTTCAAAACCTAAAGTGTTTGATTGTTGTGATTCTCAGGTATTTTAAAATAGATCTAGACCCACTTGTTTTAATAGAAAGAGAGAACCAAATTAATGCCCCTAATAACAATATCAATTGGGAATTAAAAATGGACTTTGTCTCTACTGCCGAGGAACCTAAATGTGATCTTGTTGAGTTCTGTGCCGAAAACCCTAGCGAGATTAATATTGAAGAGGAGTTTGAATATTTTAGGAAATGGTTAGAAGCAGATGAGATGACTGAGTATCATCAAAATCATGCTTCTTCCATTATCAGTGATAAAACATCCAAACTCGATGAACTCTTCGGGCAAAGTAATCGGGCCGCTAGGCAGGAGGTAATGAAGAACTTGACAACAACCATCCTAGTTGAGGGTATGCTCATAAGGGAACATGTCCTCAAAATGATGGCTTGGTTGAAAGAGATGGAAATCTTTGGAGCACAAATCGATGGGGAAACGTAGGTCGATCTTATCCTCCAATCTCTACCACAGAGTTTTGAGAAGTTTCGCCTAATCTACAATATGGACAAGCGTTCATATTCGTGGGTAGAACTTCTGACAGGACTTGAGGCAGCAGAGGTGGTTTCTCTTTCACAGACTTTCATTGCTCAAGAGGTTTCTACTTCTAAACCAAAAGGAAAGAAGAAGAAGAAACATGCTGGAGCAAAGAATGTAGCAGGATTACAGGGACCTCATGTAAGATGTGTATACTGAAAGACATGACTTTTATTATATGAACATCTTTATTAAAAGAGAATCACACTACACTAGGTGTTTATTTATAATAGTACATACACGAAGTCCCATTGCTTTGCATTGTAGATAACATGGTGTGTGGTGTCACATGGAAGATCATGTTATCAGTTTCTTACTTAGCATAAATAGAGGCTCACAACCTAGAAGGAATTGGACAACCCATCGGGATAGTTGTAGTGTAGTTAGGTGTGGTTGGTCTTGACCATAGGACTACACTAGTGTGCTATGAGTACATTGAGCAGGACCGAAACCTGAGGTTATCCAATTTGTACTGACTAGATAATTAGATAGGACCTCAGTTGATATTATGGAGGACAATCCCTTAATCTTGAAATAATATCGGGTATATATTATTAATTATTGTTTCATTAATTTACTAATGAGCGAGATCTATTCTGTTAGATCGATAGACCCGGTAAGTTGGGAAATAATATTAATAATATGATGTGCCGATGATTATTGACGGAATTCGTGTCCTGGTCAGTCAGGATGATGATGCCCCCTTGATGAGCTCAAAAGGTTCATCGTGTTAAACCCTGCAGGTGGATTTGATCCGACACGTTGATAAGGTTGAGTGGTACTAATCAAGGATCTAGAAGTTAATTAATTTAAATTATCAGTAATTTAATTAATTAATGGGCATGCGAGATGTTAAACACGAGGGGATGGATGACTCGTAATATGTGGAGCCCATATGAAAATATGGGGGTTGGTGAGGAAGTTCAATTAAGATCCTTTAGTGGAATGAATCTTAATTAATAGATCGGGTTTGGATCCATTAGCGGGCCAAGAACCAACTCCTCCTCTTGGTCCCTGCCTTAGCCCTATAAATACCTATGAGATCAAGAAACCAAAGGCGAATTGATCAATCCAAGAATCCACAACCCTCCCCTCTCCTCTCCCTCTCTCCTAGGTTTCGACAGCACACCAAGAAGAAGAGGAAGAGTTTCTCGGTTCTATTTCCCTCCTCCACCAAACTCTGGCTGAGGCTCACAGAAGCAAGGTAGAGGAGTCCTCTACCTTGCATGGTGCTCAGGGAGGGCGAAGAAGGCGTCGGTGGCCGGCTGTAGGCGGCGCAACCTAGGGTTGCGCCGGCACCGCAAGGCTGAAGGGTTTTGGAGTTTGCGGGTTGATTGGATGAGGAAGAAGGTAGTTTCTTTCCTTCTTCATCTTCTTCTCCTTCCTCTCAAGGTGTGCAACTGGTCCGGAGGCCTTGGGGCAGCTCTAGTTGGCGGCGGCCCAAAGGGAGAGGAAGAAGGGCCGGCGACACTAGGAAAACCCTAGATTAGGGTTTTCCTATTTCGGCCAAGGTGAGAAGAAGAGGCTTTTAGGAGCTCTTGGTGATCTCGGATCACGGTAGATCATCACCCACACGACGTCCGCGAAGGGAGAGACATAAGGTAGAAGACCGCGAGGTGATCGGAAAGGTATAACTTTCCATACGCTCCTTTGTGTTTCCTTATGTCTTTTATGTGCCATATTTATATATCTTGTGATTTTATGTTTAAGAATTTATTGTTTTGATTGCAAAATATGTTTAATAAATTCTTAACTGGACCTCGACCATAAACACAAAAGTCGGCGATCAACTCGTCGCCTTTTCCGCAGTCGAACGATTGAGCAAATTCCAAGGCCAATTATGGAAATTGGCTAAGTTGCAATTTGGATCGTTTGATACGGCACGAGACGGTCAATGGGAGATGACTCTTCACTCGGATTAATTTTAATCCATAGACGTGGAGAGGTCTCTCAGATCGACCAAGTATTCGCTTAGAAAATCCGCCAAGACATACCCAACACCTTAGGGATGCATAAAGAAGCCGAAAGGCAAGTACTTTATGTGCAAGCAGTCAGGACATTGGAAGGCGGACTGTCCCCACCGTCAGGGTAATAATTTAGGTATGTTTTCTTCTTTTGTCGTTGTAACATATTTAGCGGTGATATCTATCAGTACCTGGTGTGTAGATACGGATGCCACTAATCATGTCTGCATTTTTGTGCAGGGGTTCCAGGAAACCCGACGGCTAGTTGAGGAGGATATTGCTGACTACATGGATTGGCTATGGAGATGACTTTTGTAGTGAGAGTTTATTTGTTCATTTATGTCTTTAGCATAGGATGACATAGTTTTGGTTTTATAGAGATTGTCTTTATTTTTGGAAAGAACCATTGTTCAGTTTCTAGAATAAGATATTCTATTGCTTTTATTTGTTAAAAGTGGAATAGAAGGATTATCTGTTAAAGTGCATAGATAGGCAATTAGCGTAAAAACCAAAAGCTCCCATGATGCAATTAGATAGCTTATCATCTAACCAAAGTAAGAAAAAGGTTTCTTCCAAGAAGAACCAAACATATATTTTGGCTCTAAGGCTTGATCTTATTAACCTTTAGTAGGATTCAAAGGTTTATAGCCAATGAACCCTTGGGTTCATTGATGGTGGAAGACTTGTCTTTCTTAAAATCTTTGAATCTTACTTGGATGGTTAAAAAGACCAAGAGGTTTTTTCTAATCCTAGGGGCATAGAGCCAAAGATGTGTAGGAGTTGGTTCAAGCCGATAAGTATAAGTCCTTAGTCTATCTAGAATAGAGGTAGCCTTGATGACATTGTTTATTTTGTAAACAATTATTCAAGGATCAAAGTACATTTACTTGATGTACCGCAAGACTAATTCCTTTGATGAGATCAAAGAATTTAATGTCTGATGCGGAGATACATCAGAGTAAAAGTATGACAACACTACGATTAGATCGTAGTGGCAAGTACCTCTAGGGATAGTTGTAGGACTTACTTATCAGAAATTGGGATTCGATTCCAATTCACTGCACCTGGTGTGCCCCAAACAGAATGGTGCAAGATATGGAAGGAAGAAGGTCTCTTAAGGTAATGGTTAAGAAGATGATAAGCAACTCTGAGATTAGCCAGATTTGTTCAAGGGGATATGCCCTGGATACGATGGTGTATATGCTTGATACTATATAGGTCAGTAGTCTCTTAAAACCATAGAAATGTAGGCTAAGTGAAAGCTTAGTCTAAGCATGTTCAGATTATGAGTAGTTCAGCACATGTGCTGAAGAGGGACATTGATAAGTTGGAATCTAGTGTATATGTTCATAGGCTATCCTAAGGGAACAAAAGGTTGTTTAGTAGTCCTAAGGATCAGGGGATATTCGTTGGTATGAATGACTGATTCTTAGGAAAGGGACTATGAAATAAACCATGAGCCCATGAGTAGCGTTACTCTGAGTAAATTAAATAAGGGGACATTCTAATCTTAGTACCAACTGTACAAGAGGAAATACCACATGACACTGCACCTCGTGTCACAGAAGATACACAAGGGGTACCTTATCATAGTGGGAGGGCTGTTAGTCAACCTAAAGGTTTCATGTTCTTGGAGAGTCTATGGACTGGCTCTAAGTTGGTTCAATACAGCATAATATGACCGTTGTCTCGACTTGATTCGATACCCTAACCCAAATCGATTTAGAACGGACTTCTATTTTCCAAGGATCATGTCAAGACCCTTGGAACCCGAAGTGAATCATTCTAAAGCCACTCTGAGGTCCTTGACTTGAGTTTTCAAGGAGGAGTTCTCTTTCTCAAGCTTTCCAACTTGAGTAGAGGTTCCTTGTTGAACTTTCTCAGTCAAGGATCTAGAGTCAACTTTCTCATTTAGGAGTTTTACTTCCTGTCGGAGGGATTCGACTCGGATTTTGACTTTCGCCAAGTTTCGAGATAAGTATGCTATTAATTTTGATAATTCAATTTCAGAATAACCTCTTACCGTTATTTGGTCGTTCTCCGAAATTGTGAGCCTTCCGTCGTCTGTCTCCGATTCGAATTCGGTGTCGATGTCTTCCGAAGCGGTTAAGGCGAGCAGATTTGATTGTGGGGCCTCTTCTTCTTCTTCGGAGGAAGATTCGTCCCACGTGGCTTGACGAGCCTTCTTCTTTCGAGTCTTCTTGGCTTCCTTTAGATTGGGGCACTCCGATTTGTAGTGTCCCTTCTTGTTGCATTCATAGCAGGTAACATTCGGTTTGGTCTTTGAAGTTGAAGGTTCAGCTGGATCTTCCTTTCGTCGGCTTGCTTTTCTTCTGTTGGTTTGATGCTTCAGCTCCTTGTAGTAGTCCCGAGCTAGCCACACCAACTTGGGTCGATCCCCTTCACTATCTTCTGAGTCTGAGTCTGAGTTAGACTCGGGTGCAGGTTGAGGCTTTTTCTTGGCTACCTTTCCTTGGGGTTTTCCTACAAGAAAAGCAATACCTTTCTCGGTCAAAGTGCAGTTAGTCTGTTCATGTAATTCTAATTTTGAAAACAATTCATCTAATTTAATTTTTGAATGATCCCTAGAAACCTTTTAAGCATCTACCATAGATGCCCACAGAGTATTTCTTGGGAAAGAAATTAAGGTATACCTGATTAGGTCACGGTTCTCTACCTTGTGACCGATTGTGTGCAGGTCGTTCATCAGCTCCTGGATTCTGGCGTGGAGCTATGCTGCTGATTCGCCCTCATTCATGTTTATTGTGTAGAGTCTATTCAGCAACAGATCCCTTTTGCTGATTCTGGTGTCGGAGGTGCCTTCGTGTAGCTCAATCAGTTTGCTCCAAAGTTCTTTGGCGTTGCTGAAAGGACCCACCCGATTCAGTTCTTCCTTGGTTAATCCGCACTGCAACATCTGAGTTGCCTTAGCATCAACATCGATCTTTTTCTTCAGCGAGGCATCCCATTCAGAGTAGTGCTGTGCTACTCCTTCTGCGTTCTTGGGGATTTTGAGGCCAGATTGGATTATTATCCACATATCCACCTGAGTTTTCAGGTGGACTTCCATCCGACTTTTCCAGTAGGAGAAATCTTCTCCACTGGTTCGGAAAATGACAAAATACACAGGAACACAAGTCATTTTTTACTTGGTTCGGAGTCGCGGTCGGCTCCTACTCCAAGACCCACGGTCCTTGACCATTTACTTTGGGCAATTCTATATTCGATAAAGTTTTTACAAGATGATAGTACAGATATAGAATTGGAAATTTAAATCACAACACTTTTGTAAATTGAAATTTTACCGACGCCTGAGGTAGATCGAATTCCGGAGCAAAGGGTCGTCGTCGGCGGTGGAATCTCAAAATCGAACTTTGCCGGGGTGCAACGCTTGAGAGAAAGTGTCTGGAGAGTTGAGAGCAATTGGATGTCGAAGCCTTAGGGGTGAACCCCCTTTTATAGTAATCATACGGGCGCCTGAGTCGATGGGGGTGCCTAACACATGATCTTCCCAGCGCGAACCCTTATCCGCAGGCTCGGTGAGCGCTTATCCACCTCCACTTGGGCGCCTGAACTGATGGGGCCGCCCGTGACCTCACGGGCGCCTAATCTGCTTTGGTCCAGAGGCTTCGTGGCTGTGTTTTGGATTTTGCCTTCACACTTGGGTGCCCGTATCCATACGGGCGCCTAAGCCCATTCAGGCACCTGAGTCCATCCGGGTGCTTAGGCTCAGTGAGGCACCTCACTTGTAGACGACCAGTCCTTCGATCCTGCAACTCAGGTTAGTTCCAAAACATACCAAGCATTAGTTACAGTCGTAGCAGTCTTGGTTCTGACTTCGAGTCTCCCAAATGGAACCCTAGGTCGAACCGACGCCTACTGTTCCCTCGATGGGGAACGCATCCTCACCTACTCCTCTCAAGAGAGTTTACCTTTTGCCAACCGGCTCCTCCGGTTGGACTTTTGCCCAATCCTCCTGACCAGGTCTTCATACCCAACTTTCGGTCAGGTCTTCTTGCCCAACTTCCGGTCAGGTCTTCGGTGCCCAGCCCCTTGCCAGGACTTCTTGCCCAGTCCTCGACCAGAACTTCTTTGCCCGACTTCTGGTCAGGTCTTCTTGCCCAGTCTTTGACCAGGACTTCTTTGCCCAGTCCTTTGCCATGACTTCTTGCCTAGTGTACCTAGGACTTTTTCTGCACACTCAGTAAACATGTTAGATCACAATAACACCTTAACTTCTGAACCCTTTGCTATTATCAAAACCCAGGTTTGACTTAAGTGCTGTCTGCACCAACAGAACCATTGTATGGGGGAGTGTCGCGCAGCGGCTGCGTGATGGACTCTACCATTGAAGCTGGATGGTTGGCAGTCTCTCAGATAACCAAAAGGGCTAATGGTTCAAGAACCTCAAGATGGACTTTGATGTGATTCCTGATTTGCTAAGGACTATCACATTTTGTTGTGATTAAAATGGTGCTGTTACAAACTCGAAGGAATTACGAGTCCATAAGGCAAGTAAACTCATAGAGCGCAAGTACCACCCTGGTAAGGAATAGCTGTTGTTGCCTAGATTACATCAGAGAATGACCTAGGGAGATCTTATCACTAAGGCCATGGTAGTGAGAGCTTTTGGAAATGTGAAGAATCTAGGGGTCAGATGTATGACATTTTGAAAACAGCAAAGTCTTTTAGTATAAGTGGGAGATTGTTAGGATATATACTAAAAGTCTTGCTTTTGGTGAGAATACATTTACATTTTAAAGAGAATCGCAAAATCACACGATGCATATTTATATTAGTATGTGCACAACATGTCTTATACTTGGCATTATAGATAACATGGTGCATGGTGCTGTTAGGATGTATACTAAAAACTTTGCTTTTGGATTAGAATACATTTTCATTTTAAAGAGAATCGCAAAATCACACAGTGCATGTTTATATTAGTATGCGCACAAAATGTCCAATACTTGGCATTGTAGATAATATGGTGCGTAGTGTCATACAGAGGATCATGTTATCAGGTTCCTTGCAGAAGTATAAGAAAGAGGCTCAGAACCGAGATGGTGTTGGACAAACCATCGAGATGGTTGTAGTGTAATTAGGTGTGGTTTATCTTAACCATAAAATTACACTAGTGTACTTTGTGTACATTGAGTAGGACCAAAAGGGAGGTCATCCAATTTTGTACTGACATCGTAAATTGGATTAGACCTCAGATAAATATTATGGAGTATGATCTCTTAATCCCGAAATAATAACGGGCACGTATAATTATATATTATTTCTTTGACTTACCAAAGGGTGAGATTTATTCTGTTAAATCAATAAGCCCAGTAAATTGGAAAATAATATTAATTATATGGTGTGTCATTGATTATTGATGGAATCCGTATCCTGGCGAGTCGGGATGATGATTCCACCTCGGTGAGCTCAAAAGGATCATCATGTCAAATCTTGCAAGTATACTATGGTCCGGCATGATGAAAAGGTTGAGTGGTACTAATTAAGGATTAAGAGGATAGTTAATTTAATTATCAGTAAATTAAATTAATTATCAGACATTCGATATCTTAAACACGGGGAGATGGACGACTCATAATAGGTGGAGCCCATATGAAAATATGGGGGTTGGTGAGGAAGGACAATGGGATCCTTTAGTGGAATGGATCACCATTAATGGATCGGGTTTGGATCCATTAGCGGGCCAAGAACCAACTCCTCCTCATGGTCCCTATCTTAGCCCTATAAATACCCCATAGGAGTCATGCTACAAGGCTTAATGAATTAATCTATAATTAATTGGAAATTATTCCAATTATCAAACCCTAAAAACCTTCCTCCCTTTCTCCTTCTCTCCCAAGGTTGGTCGGCGACATAGTAGATGAAGAAGGAGGTCTCTTCTTCTCCTTTCTTCTTCTTCTCTCCACCTGAAGCTCGGATGTAGGAAGAGGGAGGACCACATCCTGTTCTTCTTGGCCGGAGCGAGTTCCGGTGGGAGGAGACCTTATCGGTGGTGGCAACACCACCACCAAAGGGTTGCAGCGCCAAAACCCTACAACCAGGGGTTTCGGCGGCAATCTGTAGAGGAACCACCCTTCTCCTTCTCGTCCTTGGATCGGCAGGCAGCTGCAGGAGGGCGGAGAGGCGGGTGGTGGTGAGAGAGGAAGACCTTCTTCCTTGGTTGGGCCGGCGGCAGCGTGCCTTCTGCAAAATTGGCCGACGCATGTAGGAAGAAGGAAGGATGAGTTGCCATCTCCTTTTGTGCTTGTGGCTGCAAGATAGTGTTGGTGCTGGAAGCACCAAAGTCGAACCTGTGTTTTGATAATGGCAAAGGGTTCAGAAGTTAAGGTGTTGTTGTGATCTAACATTGCTGATTAAGTGTGCAGGAAATGTCCTGGCCGCGGGCTGGGCAATTAAGTCATGATGTACGGTTGGGCACTAAAACCTGGTGAGTAAAGTTGGACACTAAGTCCTGGGCGAGGGCTGGGCACCGAAGACCTGGTGAGTAACACTGGGCACTAAAACCTGGTCGAGGACTGGGCACCGAAGACTTGGTGAGTAAAGCTGGGCACTAAGACCTGATCCAGGGGATTGAGCAAAAGTCTAACTGGAGGAGTCGGTTGGCAAACAGGTATACTCTCCTGAGAGGAGTAGGTGAGGACGCGTTCCCCGTGGAGGGAACATTAGGCGTTGGTTCGACCTAGGGATCCATTTGGGAAGCCCAAAGTCAGAACCAAGACAACTTAGGCTATAAATCAAGCATTATTTTATATCATTTATATGTTTCTTGTGTTTTGGAACTAACCCTGGTTGCAGGAATAAAGGGAAGGAGATTTCTGCTGCTAGGCGCCTCAATAGAGTGAGGCGCATCACTGGGCTAGGTGCCTGTGTTGAGACAGGCGCCCTAGTGAATAGTTATTCTAAAGCAATCGAAGCAAACTGCCATGCAAGCCTCTGGACCAAGTCAAGTGAGGCGCCTGTGTTAACATCGGCGCTCTAGTCAGCTCAGGCGCCCCAGTTGAAGGGTAAGCGTTGGCCAAGTTTACGGATTGGAGTTCTCGCAGGATAGGCCACTTGTAAGGCACCCCCTTCAACACAGGCGCCCCAGTGACTGATTTAAATAGGGGTTCACCCCCAAGGCTTAAGAACAACTTGGTCTCTACGCACTCATTCAAGCGGTACACTCCGACAAGCTCTATACTCGCGATTCAAGCGCCGACGATGACCCGCTACTCCGAACTTCCAACTTCTCCGATCGTCGGTAAAAGTTCATTTTTTTATGTGTTGTAATTTCGTTTTAAATTCTATATTTGTACTCCAACTTGTAACCTTTTACGAAAATATAGAATTACCCATCGTAAATGGTCAAGGACCGTGGGCCTTAGAGTAGGAGCCAACCGCAACTCCGAACCAAGTAAAAACAAATCGTGTTAGCGATTGTTTTTGCTATTTCCGCTGTGCAATTACTCTCTTTGTCCGAAAATTTCAATGATCGATATTCACCCCCTCTATTGATTCAATCCGATCCCACAAGTGGTATCAGAGTGGGTAGCTCAAACTTAGTGCAACCATCAGTTTGAGAATTTTTTTTTCCAGATTTTCGAATTCTAATAATTTTTTTCTTTCACTCATATTTTTCTCGTTAATCGAGGTTGGTGCAACACCATTCGATTTTTTTATTATTAATATTCTTCCAGCACTACTAATCCAAGATTCAGTCTTAGAACGAGTTTTTCTTATTCTTTTCCAGTTAAAAATGTAATAGCCATGCAAGAGGGATACAACACCACCAGACCCCTCTTTTCAGTGGAGAAGATTGGTCCTACTGGAAAAGTAGGATGAAAGTCCACCTGAAAACTCAGGTGGACATGTGGATAATTATCCAGTCTGGGCTGGAAATTCCTAAAAATACACAAGGCGTGGTGCAACACTATACCGAGTGGGACGACCCACTAAAGAAGAAGATCGAGGCCGATACAAAAGCGACCCAAACCTTGCAGTGCGACCTAACAAAAGAAGAGCTGAATCGTGTAGGACCCTTCAACAGCGTGAAGGAGCTCTGGAACAAGCTGATCGAGCTGCACGAAGGCACTTCCGACACCAGGATCAGCAAAAGAGATCTGTTGCTCAATAGACTCTATAAAATAAAGATGCACAACGGCGAGACTGCAGCTCTCCACGCCAGAATCCAGGAGCTGATGAACGGTCTGCACACGATAGGTCACAAGGTTAAAAACCGTGACCTAATAAGGTATACGTTAAATTCATTTCTGAGAATCTCACTGTGGGCGTCTATGGTGGATTCCTACAAGGTTTCAAGGAATTTATCTGAAATTAAATTGGATGAGTTATTTTCTGAGCGAGAACTGCACGAACAAACTAATACTACCTTGGTCGAGAAAGGTATAGCTTTTGTTGCAGGTAAAACTCAAGGAAAAATTCCTAAGAAGAAGCCTTAACCAGCACTCGTGTCCGACTCAGACTCGAAATCAGAAGGCAGTGAAGGGGATCGACTCAAATTGGTCCGGCTAGCTTGTGATTACTACAAAGAACTCAAGTACCAGATGAGCAAGAAGAAATCAAGCCGAAGAAAGGAAGATCCAGCAGAACCTTTAACAAGCTCTAAGAGTAAAAACAATGTCACCTACTATGAATGCAACAAAAAGGGACACTTCAAGTCAGAGTGCCCCAACCTAAAGGAAACCAAGAAGGTGCGTAGAAAAATGGCTCTTCAAGCCACCTGGGACGAGTCATCTTCCGAAGATGAAGATGAAGTCCCGCACGCAAATCTACTCGCCTTAACCACCTCGGAAGACGTCGATTCCGGATCAGAATCGGAACCAGACGAGGATGTCAACACCGGAAGACTCACGATCTCAGAGAATGGACAAATCACTGTAAGAGGTTATTCAAAATATGAGTTATCTAAGTTAATTTCTTATTTGTCTCGAAACATGGCAAAAGCCAAAATTCAGGTTGAGTCCCTCTGACATGAAGTAAAACTTCTGAAAGGGGAAGTCAACTCGAGGTCCTTGACTGAGTCAAGTCATGAAGGAAACCCAACTCAAGTCCAAAAGCTTGAGGAAGAGAATTCCTCATTGAAAACTCAAGTCAAGGAGCTCAGAGTTTCTTTAGAACGGTTCACTTTGGGTTCCAAGGGTCTTGACATAATTCTTGGAAAATAGAAGTCCATTCTCAATCGATCCGGACTAGGTTATTGAACCAAGTCGAGACAACATTCATATTATTTTGCATTGAACCAATCTAGAACCCAAGTCCAAGCATGGGTCCCCATGTTGTGTTTAAATAAACAGGCTAGACCAAACCAGTATTGGATCCCTAAGGACAAAATTCATATCTTGCCTAACCCTTATCGAGGCTATAGTCGAGGGGGAGTCAATATAAAAACCATATTTATAGTTAGATAATTTTACTGAATTGCTTGCTTGCTTGTCTATTTTATTTTTGTAATTTTTAATTATCATGCTTAGATTTAGGATTGGTTAGATTAAGGACAAATGATTGAGTTGAAATTTGAACAACATAGTATTGGGTGGAGGTGAGATGATAGTACGTTAGGAAAACCCTTCTAATAAGGTCAAGCATATCCTACTTGGTCTGATTAGTCTGGTGGAACTAGCCGAAGCTACCGATCCAAGACCCAAACTAGTTAGACCAAAATCTTTCAAGAAGTAACTTAAAGATGAATTTTCAGTAAAAGGCTTTGTCAAGGAAAGAGTTGTTGCTCCAATAAGGCTACGACCAAAGAAGGCCTTGTGCCTCACCAAGACCTGGAAGCCAATTATTGAAAATCAAATTCAATTTACTGTTTGTTAAATTTGAATCTAACACAAATTTGAATTAATCTTAGATTCAACATATTTTCAAAATCAATAACCTTAAATAGTTTTCTAAATTAATTCAACTCTTTCAAAATTAACTGTTTTCAAAATTAAAATTTTATTTTGAAAACCTGTCTCACAAAACCCATAAGGTTAACATGTTTGATAACACTAGATTGGGTGAGACAGACTAGGCTGTGAAATTCAATTCAAGCTATCCCTAACTCTAATGGATCCAAATCAATAAATACTTTATGTGTAGAAACATAAAGATTTGGACCAGCGGATGTTGGATAGTGGATGCTCCAGACACATGACTGGAGACAAATTGAAATTCACCAAAATCAAGTTCAAAAACCTAGGCTTAGTAGCATTTGGCAACAATGCTACACTCAAAGTCATTGGGTCAGGTAACATTGAACTTAAATCTGATTTCATTATTAAGAAAGTTCTCTTGGTTGAAAATTTTAAGTTCAGTTTGCTTAGTATTGGTCAACTCTGTGATACTGGTTACATAGTTACCTTCACCAACTCTAACTGCCTTATTAGAAACCTCTAAGACTTAGAAATAATGCTTAAGGGTATTAGGAAAAAACAATATTTACACTATTAATCTACCCTTAGTACCAAAATTCTTTCTGACGCAATTAGAAGAATCTAACCTTTGGCATAGGAGATTAGGTTACACTCATGTCAAATTAATCTCGAAAATTACCCAACTTTGTTTAATTAAAGGTGTACCAAAAATCAAGAATTTTGAGAACACAATTTGTAACTCATGTAAACAAGGTAAACAAACTAAGTCTACTCACAAACCAACTCAATCAGACTTAACCCAAACCACACTTGAGCTCCTGCACCTTGACCTATTTGATTCACATGGAGTCAAGTCACTTAGCGGGAATCAGTACTGCTTAGTAATTATCGACGATTTCTCTAGGTTTACCTAGGTTAGGTTCCAGAAAACTAAGGATGAAACCCTGAACTTATTTATTGACTTATGCAAAATGACTGAAAATTAAAATGATACTAAAATTAAAAGACTTAGGAGTGATCACGGGGGAGAGTTTGAACATCAAAGGTTTGAGGAATTCTGCAAAATCAATGGGTATATTCATGAGTTTTCCTGTCTTAGAACCCCCCAACAAAATACGATAGTAGAAAGAAAAAATAGAACCCTTCAGGAAGCCGCTAGAACCATGCTCAATGAATATAGTCTAGCTAACCAATTTTGGGCAGAAGCGGTAAGTACAACATGCTATATACAAAATAGGGTCCTAATTAATAAAAGGCACAATAAAACCCCTTATGAACTATATTATCATAGATTGCCTAACCTACACTACCTAAGGGTCTTTGGGTGCAAAGTCCATATCTTGAACACTAAGGACTACCTAGGTAAGTTTCAATCTAAGTCAACCCCAGAGATCTTCTTAGGATATTCAACAACTAGTAGAGCCTATAGGGTTTATAATAAACAAACCCACAAAATTGATGAAACTACTAATTTAGTTTTTAATGAAGAAGTTGAATCAAAAGATAATCAAAATTTAAACCAATCAAATCTTAATCAAGAAGACAGTGAACCAATAATTTAATCATCAATTGAGCCACTGATTGAACCACTAAATGAACTAACACTTGAACCAACTACTGAGGTATCAACTGAATCAATAACTGAACCAAACCAAGTAGATGAACCAAACACTGAATCGAACCATCCAGCCGGACCTGAGGCTGAACCTAGTTCTAGAAGGACAAAGAAACCCCGACTCAATCATCCTTCTGATCAAATTATGGGTGATCCAACCTTAGGAGTCAGAACTAGGTCCTCCTATAGAAATCATAGTCAGATAACACTCATTTCAAAAATTAAACCTAAGACTATAGAGGAAGCCCTACCTGACCCTGATTGGATCATAGCTATGCAAAAGGAATTAGCCCAATTTGAAAGAAACCAAATCTGGGAACTAGTACCTAAACCTGAGGGCAAATCTATTATAAATACTAAGTGGGTTTTTAGAAACAAATTAAATGATCAAGGGGAAATTGTTAGAAATAAAGCCCGCTTAGTAGCTAAAGGGTTTAGTCAGGTCGAAGGGTTAGATTATGATGAAACTTATGCCCCAGTAGCCAGACTTGAGTCAATTAGAATGTTATTGGCCTTTGCAGCCCATAGAGGGTTTAAGCTATATCAAATAGATGTCAAGTCTGCTTTTCTAAATGAATTTATTAAAGAAGAAGTTTATGTAGGGCAACTTCCAGGATTTGAGGACCTAGAAAAACCTTTAAACTTAGAAAAGCACTTTATGGGTTGAAACAAGCACCTAGGGCATGGTATGAATGATTATCAACTTATCTAATTTCTAAGGAATTTAACCATTGTCAAATAGACTCCACACATTTTGTTAAAACTGTAGAAAAAGATATTTTTATTCCACAAATATATGCTGATGATATAATATTTAGATCCACTAACTCTAATTTTCTAAAAGAATTTGTAAAAATAATGGAAAGTGAATTCGAAATGAGCTTGGTGGGTGAGCTCAACTTTTTCTTAGGTTTACAAATTAAGCAAACTAGAGATGACAATTTTGTTCACCAATCCAAATATGCCAAAGAGTTAATAAAGAAATTTAAAATGGATAATTCAAAAAGCTTATGTACCCCTATGGCAACTAATGTCAAAATAGATAATGACCCTGAAGGTAAGCATATAGATCTTTTGTTATATCGAAGCATGATTGGTAGTCTCCTTTACTTAACCGCTAGTAGACCTGATATCTTGTTTTCTGTAGGAATGTGTGCTAGATACCAAACTTGTGCTAAGGAATCCCACTTAGCAGCCCTAAAAAGAGAACTAAGGTACATCAAGGGTACCCTGAATGTAGGAATTTGGTATCCTAGAACTTCCACTTTTGAATTATCAGGATATTCTGACTCTAACTATGCTGGGTGCAAGTTAGATAGAAAGAGTACAAGTGGATGTTGCCAACTGTTAGGACATAGCCTAGTTAGCTGATGTAGTAGAAAGCAACACTGCTAGCCTTATCTATAACCAAAGCAGAATATGTTGCCCTAGGAGAGTGTGTGACACAACTTTTATGGATGATGCACACTCTTAAAGATTTCCAGCTCGACTACACGCAAACCCAAGTTGTTATTGATAACATTAGTTCAATTAATTTGACTAAGAACCTAATTCAACATTCCCGAACAAAACATATAGAAGTTAAGCATCATTTTGTAAGGGATCATGTAGCTAGGGGCGAGATAGTACTTAAGCATGTAGACTCAAAATTCAACTTAGCTGACATTTTTACCAAACGCTTACCTGAATCTGAGTTTAGCTCACTAAGAAGGCAGTTAGGGTTGTGCTTAGTAGAATAGGACTTTTCTATATTGTTTGTCTTATTTTTCAATTTTTTTTTTTGAAAAACACCAATTTTGAAAAATCATTTCTGTTATCAAGATTTTTGAAATTTAAAATGATTTTCCGACTTAGTTTTTTTTTTCAAAAACTTACCCCCTTCAAAACTAGGGTTTTTACGTAAATGGACTTAGCTTAGGCCCTAACCTTAGAATTGGATGCACCTATAGATCTAGAAGCCAGCATCTCACAAGCACCTTAGGTACTTTTGATTGATAACCTAAACTGAGTTGAGATGCTTAGGTCTATGCCTTGATTCAAAATGCTTTAAGTTAGTGCATCTGTAGTAATTAGGGCAATAAATACATGTTGAATAACAATCAGGTTAAGTGTCAAGATTAGAAAATCTAACTTGATCAGATCACTTAACTTGACTAACCCTAGTGAATGCTACTATTTTATAACAGTTAGTAAGTAGCTAATTGGGTTAGACAGGACCCGAACAAGATTGGTTTAATTTAGTTTGGTCCTTTTTCCTTCTTGAATTAATTAGAGTTGGTTCGATATAGATTTTCAATTTTTTCTCTATGTCTGAATTAACTTGCAATAATTGTTATCAATTTTTTTTGATATATGGCAAAGGAGGAGTGAGAAAAAAAAACATAGGAGAAATTTTTTCTAATTTTCAAATTTTTTCTAATTTTCAAAATTTTCATCTCTTTTTCAAAAAGTAAAGTAAAATCTCTAAGTACTCTTGAGTATTTCAAAAATGTTTCTAAATACTTCAAAGTTTGTTTAAGTGCTTTCAAAAACTTCCAAAAGTCTTTAAATATAATATTTCTAAGTGCTTTCAAAAACCTCTAAAGGACTTTAAATATTTCTAAGAGCAGTTGTTTTAAAATATTCCTAAGAAAATTTTTCTTAGTAAACAAAAGTTCTCTAAGCTAAATTTCTTCTGAAACTTTTTGGCAAATGGTGCTAAGTAAAATTCTTCTTAGTGAACAAATTTTGTTTGAGGAAAAAAATTAGTTAAAGATTTTTTTGCACAAAGTGTTTACCAAGCAAATTTTTCTAAGTATAGAAAAAGTTTTTGGTAATAATCAAATGTTTTCCCAAGTTCTCAAAATCGAAACGTTTTAAGGGAAATCTATTTTCAAAATTTGTCTTGCCTAAGTAAATTTGTGTTTACAAAGTTCTCTAACAAAAATTAGAATTGCAAAACTTTTTCAAAAATTGTCTAAGTGTTGAAAAGTTTTTTTTGCAAATGCTCGATTTTGACAAACACTTAGTCATACTTAAAAGCACTTAGAAGATTTACAAAAACCCGTATATAATAGAAAAATTCAGGGGGAGAACATTTTCAGGGGGAGATAAATGAATTTGTTTTAGGTGTTTCTTGAGATACTTATTGTTGTTAGATTGCTATAGAATGTTTTTTAACTTAACTTTTTGAACCGTGTTGCCATAAATCAAAAAGGGGGAGATTGTTGGTGCCGAAACCACCAAAGTCAGAACCTATGTTTTGATAATGGCAAAGGGTTCAGAAGTTAAGGTGTTGTTGTGATCTAACAATGCTGATTAAGTGTGCAGGAAAAGTCCTGGCCGCGGGCTGGACAACTAAGTCCTGACGTAAGGTTGAGCACTAAGACTTGGTGAGTAAAGCTGGGTACTAAGTCCTAGCCGAGGGTTGGGCACCGAAGACCTGGTGAGTAAAGCTTGACACTATGACCTGGTCAAGGACTGGGCACCGAAGACCTGGTGAGTAAAGCTGGGCACTAAGACCTGATCCAGGGGATTGGGCAAAAGTCCAACAGGAGGAGCCGGTTGGCAAACATGTATACTCTCCTGAGAGGAGTAGGTGAGGACGCGTTCCCCATGGAGGGAACATTAGTGTCGGTTCGACCTAGGGTTCCATTTGGGAAGCCTAAAGTCAGAACCAAGACAGTGTTGGTGCAGTGAGCAGTAAAGTCAAACCTATGTTTTGATAATGGCAACAGGGTCCAAAAGTTAAGTCTTACTTGTTATCTGACAATGTTACTTGAGTGTGCAGGAAAAGTCCTAGCGAAGGGCTGCTAGGCACCTGGCGAAGGGCTGCCAGGATAAAAAGCCCTAGCGAAGGACTGCTAGGCACTTGGCGAAGGAATGCCAAGATACAAAGACCTAGCGAAGGACTGCTAGGTGCCAGGCGAAGGATAGCTTGGGACTGAAGCCCTAGCGAAGGAATGCTAGGCACCGGGCGAAGGACAGCTCGACATCCAAGACCTGGCAAAGGACCGTCAGGCAAAAGTCCAACCAGAGGAACGGTTGGCATCAGGTACATTCTCCCGAGAGGTGTAGGTGAGGACGCATTCCCCGTCGAGGGAACAGTAGGCGTCGGTTCGACCTAGGGTTCCATTTGGGAGACCCAAAGTCAGAACCAAGACAGCTAAGGCTGTATAAACTAACCACTTAATGTTTTGTTGTGTTTTGGACTAACCCTGGATGCAGGACCGAAGGAACGAGTGTCTGCAGATCAGAGAGCCTCAAAGGAGTGAGGCAACAGCTGACCAGGGCACCCGGAGTGTCCCGGGCGCCCCCAAGGTGAACACAAAACACACAAGTAAAAAGCACGCTTCGACAGTACATCCTGCGGGCGCCCCCGTGCTCCCGGGCGCCCCCGTGCTCCCGGGCGCCCCCGCTGCTCCCGGGCGCCCCCAACAGCAAGCATCGAAGTACAAGCCAGTGAAGCAAGGGATAAAGTTTGACCCGGTCAACCCGGGCGCCCCGGTCAAAGCTGATCCCAAAGTCAAAGGGATCAGAAGCTGACCGAGATCAAGCCGGATCAAATGCCACGTGGGGGGGGCGCCCCCGACGATCCGGGCGCCCCCAGGGCTATTTAAAGGCCCCTCGACCCCAAGCTTCAACAACAACTTCCAATCAACGCTTCTACGCTCTTCTGCTCTCGCGCTTCGCCCCGGAATCCTTCCAACTCGAGCCGACGACGTCCCGCTGCTCCGAAAAAGTCGATCTACCCCGGACATCGGTAAAAGAGCGATTTAAGTTTACTGTACTTAATTCTGTAATTATCTTTTGTAAACTATTTGCGCCTTATATAGAATTGCCCAAAGTGAATGGTCAACGACCGTGGGCCTTGGAGTAGGAGTCGACCCAGGCTCCGAACCAAGTAAAATCGACCGTGTCTCTGTGAGAGATTGTTTTTATTAATTTCCGCTGCGTACTTGCTCTAAGTGTTTCCGAAAAATGATTTCTGATATTCACCCCCCCTCTATCGGTTTTCTCGATTCAACAAGTGGTATCAGAGCGGGGAAGTTCAAACCTGGTGCAACCACCAGTTTGAAATTTTGTTTTCGGATTTTTATTCTCTATTTTTTTTGTACGAATTTTCGTTAAATATTTCGTTCGATTTTTTTTTCGAGGTTGGTGCAACACCCCTCGTTATTTCATTTTATTCATCCAACACTACTAATCCAAGACCTAGTCTTGGGAAATTTGTTTCTTTTTGTTAGTTTCTTATTTTACAGATCAAATGGCCATGCAAGAGAGATTTAGCACCGCCAGACCTCCACTTTTCAGTGGAGAAGACTTTTCTTACTGGAAAAGCCGAATGGAGGTCCACCTGAAAACTCAGGTGGACATGTGGATTATCATCCAGTCCGGACTGGAGATTCCCACTAACTCTGAAGGCTTACCTCAAAGCTACTCAGAATGGGACACCACTCTCAAGCGCAAAATAGAAGCCGATGCAAAGGCAACACAAACCCTACAATGCGGCCTGACAAAAGAGGAGCTGAACCGAGTGGGGCCCTTCAACAGTGCCAAGGAGCTATGGGCAAAATTGATCGAGCTGCACGAAGGAACATCAGATACCAGGATCAGCAAGAGGGATCTGCTCCTGAACAAATTGTACACCATCAAGATGGCCGACAACGAATCAGCAGCCCAACTCCACGCACGCATACAAGAATTGATGAACGATCTTCACACTATAGGTCACAAGGTCGAAAACTGTGACCTAATAAGGTATGCCCTAAACGCATTCCCTAGAAATACCTTGTGGGCATCTATGGTAGATGCATACAAGGTTTCAAGGGATCTCTCTAAAATTAAATTAGACGAATTGTTTTCTGAGTTAGAACTTCATGAACAGACTAACTGCAATATGACCGAGAAGAGTATTGCCTTTTTTGCAGGAAAAACTGGAAGATCGACAAAGAAGAAACCTTAACCTGAACCCGAGTCTACCTCAGACTCAGACGCAGAAGATGAAGAAGGAGATCAATCTGAGCTGGTCCGACTAGCCTGAAGTTATTATAAAAAATTAAAGAACCAAGCCAACACACTGAGAACAAGCCGAAGAAAGGACGAACCAGCTGAACCCGCAAACAAGCCCAACGTGACCTGCTACGAGTGCAAGAAAAAGGGCCACTACAAGTCAGAGTGTCCTAACCTAAAGGAGACTAAAAAGACAAGAAGAAAGAAAGCACTGCAAGCAACCTGGGACGAATCTTCCTCAGAAGAAGAAGAAGAAGCACCCCAGTCAAACCTAATAGCCCTGACCGCCTCAGAAGAAGTCGAGACTGAATCAGAATCAGAACAGGACGATGGCAAACTGACCTTCTCAGAGGATGGCGAAATCAAGGTGAGTGGTTTTAATAGAATTCAGTTAAACGATTTAATTTCATATCTTTCTTGAGATTTGGCGAAAGCCAAACTCCGAATCGAGTCCCTCCGACAGGAAGTAAAACTCCTGAAAGAGGGAGCTGACTCTAAATCATTAACCGAAAACGTTCAAGAAGGAACTCCTACTCAAGTTGAAAAACTTGAGAAAGAAAACTCCTCCCTGAAAACTCAGGTTAACGATATTAGAGCGGCCTTAGAACGATTTACTTCTGGTTCCAAAAATCTTGACATGATTCTTGGAAAACAGAAGTCCGTTCTAAATCGATCCGGACTTGGCTACAGAACCAAATCCCGACAAAGATCGTATTTTGCTGTACTGAATCAGTCCAGAGGTAAAGTTTAGGCATGGGTACCTAAACTATGCCTGAACCAACCAACTGGATCAAATCAATATTGGATCCCCAAGGACAAGATTCACATCTTGGCTAATCATTATCGTGGCTATAGTCCAGGGGGAGCCAAATTGAAAACTATTTTTATTGTTAAATAGAATTAAATTCTTGCAATTTGCCTGATTGTTTGTTTATTTAAATTTATGCAACTTACCATGCTTAGACTTAGGTTAGTTTAAGGACTAAACAAACTTAACTGAAACTTGACAACATAGTATTGGGTGGAGGTGAGATGATAGTACATTAGGGAAATCAATTCTAATAAGATCAAGTTCACTTGGTCTCTTTAGACTGGTGAAACTAACCGAAACTACCGATCCAAAATCCAAACTAGTTAGACCAGAACTTTTTCAAAAATTAATTTTGAAAATGAAATTTCATTAAACGGCTTTATCAAGGAAAGGGTTGATGATCCAATAAGGCTACGGCCAAAGAAGGCCTAGTGCCTCGCCAAGACCTGGAAGCCAATTTTTGAATTTCAAATTCAAATTACTTTTTGTTAAATTCAAATCTAACACAAACCTTTAGTTAAGTATAGATTCGAACATTATCTCTCAAAATAAACTTAACTGTTTTCAAAAATTAATGCAAAGTTTTCAAAATAAACTAACTTTTTCAAAATAATTTTATTATCAAAACCTGTCTCACAAAACCTATAAGGCTAACGTGATTGAAAACCCTAGATTTGGGTGAGACAGACTAAGTAGTGAAAATCAATTTAAGCTATTCCTGACTCTAGTTGGATCCAAATCAACAAAACTCTTTATGTGTAGGAACATAAAGATTTGGACCAATGGGTGTTGGATAGCGGTTGCTCCAGACACATGACTGGAGATAAATTGAAATTCACCAAACTCAAGTTCAAAAACCTAGGCTCAGTAGCATTTGGCAACAATGCTACCCTAAAGGTAATTGGGTCAGGTAATATTGAACTTAAATATGATTTTATTATTAAGAAAGTTCTTTTGGTTGAAAACTTTAACTTTAACTTGCTTAGCATAAGTCAGTTATGTGATTCTGGTTATATAGTCACCTTCAACAATTCTGACTGCCTGATTAGAAATATACAAAACTCAGAAATCATACTTAAGGGCACTAGGAAAAATAATGTATACACTATAAACCTTCCCCTAGTACCCAAATGTATGTTAACTCAGTTAGAACAATCAAACCTCTGGCATAGGAGACTAGGTCATACTAACTTACGAACTATCTCAAAAATCACCCAACTTGGACTAATTAAAGGCATACCTAAAATTAAAAATCATGAAAACCTAATATGTGAATCATGTAATCAAGGTAAACAAACCAAATCTAATCACAAACTAATCCAATATGACCTAACTCAAACCTCACTTGAGCTCCTGCACCTTGACCTATTTGATTCACATGGAGCCAAGTTACTAAGCGGGAACCGATACTGCTTAGTAATAGTTGATGATTATTCTAGGTTTACCTGGGTTAGGTTTCTAAAAACCAAAGATGAAACCCTAAACCTATTTAATGAATTCTGCAAATTAATTGAAAATCAAAACGATACGAAAATTAAAAGACTTAGGAGTGACCACGGAGGAGAATTTGAAAATCAACGGTTTGGGGAATTTTGTAAGGTCAATGGGTACTTGCATGAATTTTCATGTCCTAGAACTCCCCAACAAAATGGAATAGTAGAAAGAAGAAATAGAACATTACAGGAAGCCGCTAGGGCTATGCTCAACGAGTTTAACTTAGTAGACCAATTTTGGGCAGAAGCAATTAGTACGGCCTGTTACATCCAGAACAGGGTGCTAATTAACAAGCGACACAACAAAACACCCTATGAACTGTACTACCATAGGCTCCCAAATCTACACTACCTAAGGGTCTTTGGATGCAAAGTCCATATCCTAAACACCAAAGACTACTTAGGAAAATTTCAATCCAAATCAACCCTAGGTATCTTCCTAGGATACTCAACCACAAGTAGACCTTATAGAGTCTATAACAAACAAACTAAGAAAATAGAAGAAGCAACTAACTTAATATTTGATGAAGAAGTCAAATCAACATCTGATAATCCAGACCTAACTTCATCAAACTCTGATCAAGAAAATAATGAACAAACTAGTGAACCTTTAATTGAAAGCTTAAACGAACTAACTATTGAACCAATTAATAAGCTAACTGAACCAATTATTGAACCAACAAATGAACCAGCCCAAATAGTTGAATTAAACAGTGAACCAAACCGATCAGCCGAACCTGAGGCTGAACCAAGTTCTAGGAGAACCAAGAAACCCAGACTTAGTCACCCAACCGATCAAATTGTAGGTGATGCAACTCTAGGAGTCGGAACTAGATCCTCCTATAGAAACCTTAGTCAAATAGCTATGATATCAAAAATAGAACCCAAAACTATAGATGAAGCC
The DNA here is from genome assembly GCA_024364735.1 of Boesenbergia rotunda. Classification (NCBI taxonomy): domain Eukaryota; kingdom Viridiplantae; phylum Streptophyta; class Magnoliopsida; order Zingiberales; family Zingiberaceae; genus Boesenbergia; species Boesenbergia rotunda. Next base: position 69,716 of record JAGFNQ010002755.1, on the reverse strand, counting down.
CTACCTGACCCTGATTGGATCATAGCTATGCAAGAAGAATTAGCCCAATTTGAAAGGAACCAAGTCTGGGAACTAGTGCCTAAACCTGAAGGCAAATCCGTCATAGACACTAAGTGAGTCTTTAGGAATAAGTTAAACGATCAAGGAGAAATAGTCAGAAATAAAGCCCGCTTAGTAGCTAAGGGATTCAGCCAAGTAGAGGGATTAGATTACGATGAAACATATGCCCCAGTAGCTAGACTTGAGTCCATTAGAATGTTGTTAGCATTTGCATCCCATAAAGGATTTAAGCTATACCAAATGGATGTAAAGTCAGCCTTCCTAAATGGATTCATTAAAGAAGAAGTTTATGTAGGACAACCCCCTGGGTTTGAGGATTTGGACAAACCTAACCATGTGTACAAATTAACTAAAGCACTATATGGGTTAAAACAAGCACCTAGGGCTTGGTATGAACGATTATCAACTTACTTAACTTCTAAAGAATTTAAACAAGGACAAATTGACTCAACATTATTTGTTAAAAACCTAGGAAAAGATATATTTATTGCCCAAATTTACGTAGATGACATAATCTTTGGATCCATCAACACCAACTTCCTAAAAGAATTTGTCAAGATAATGGAAGATGAATTTGAAATGAGCTTAGTTGGTGAGCTTACCTTTTTCCTAGGACTACAAATCAAACAAACTAGAGATGGAAACTACGTCCATCAATCCAAATATGCTAAAGAGTTAGTAAAGAAATTTAAAATGGATAACTCTAAAAGCATAAGTACCCCCATGGCCACTAATGTAAAAATAGATAGTGACCCTGATGGTAAGCCAGTAGACCTCAAACTATATAGAAGTATGATAGGTAGTCTACTGTACCTTACAGCCAGCAGACCTGACATTCTTTTTGCTGTAGGGATATGTGCTAGATACCAAACCTGTGCTAAGGAAACACACCTAGCAGCCCTAAAAAGAATACTAAGATATGTAAAGGGCACTCTAAATATAGGGATCTGGTATCCTAGAACCTCAACCTTCAATTTGTCAGGATACTCGGATTCTGACTATGCTGGTTGTAAATTAGATAGAAAGAGCACAAGTGGAAGCTGTCAACTGTTAGGAAATAATCTAGTAAGTTGGTGCAGCAAAAAACAACACTGTGTAGCTCTGTCCACAACTGAAGCTGAATATGTAGCCTTAGGAGAGTGTGTAGCACAACTTTTATGGATGATGCACACTCTTAAGGACTTCCAGCTCAACTACACACAAACTCAAGTATTTATTGACAATATAAGTTCAATCAATCTAACTAAGAACCCAATCCAACATTCCAGAACGAAACACATAGAAGTTAAACATCACTTCGTAAGAGACCATGTAGCCAAGGGTGAGATAGTACTTAATCATATAGACTCAAAATCCAACTTAGCTGATATATTCACAAAACCCTTACCTGAATCTGAGTTCAGCTCACTAAGAAGGTAGTTAGGATTGTGTTCTGTAGAATAGAATAACTCTGCTTGTGATTTTTCTACTTTATTTGATTTATAAATCAATTTCTAAAAGAATTTGAAAAATTGTTTTACTTAATTTCAAAATCAGTTTTTATTTTTGTTTTTTTTTTTGCTTAGTTTTATTTCAAAACTACCCCCTTTCAAAACTAGGGCTTTTTCGCAAATGAACTTAGCCTAGGCCCTAACTCTAGAATTGCATGCACCTATAGATTTAGAAGCCAGCATCTCACAAGCACTTTAGGATACTTTGATTGATAACCTAGAAAGGGTTGAGATGCTTAGGTCTTTGCCTTAATTCAAGATGCTTTAAGTCAGTGTATCTGCAGTAATTGGGGCACTAAATACAAATTTCACAACAATCAAGTTAAGTGTCAAGTTTAGAAAATCTAACTTGAACAGAAACACTTAACATGACTAACCTTAGCAAAAACTACTGTTTATAACAGTTAGTAAGTAGCTAAATGGGTTAGACAGGTCGGTACAAGAGAAAATCAACTGATTTAGTTTCAATCTTGAATTGGTTCAGTACAGCAAAATCATGTAAATATTTTTATGAAATTTATTTCAGTGATGAAGTTTAATTTCTGCTGTAGTTATCTATTTTTTTTGATATATGGCAAAAGGGGAGAGATAGAAAAAGAGAGAGTTTATTTAAAGAGAGTTTATTTAAAATTTTCTATCCAAAAAAAATTTTTTTTTTTCAAAAACTCTCCTTTATTCAAAAAGGACCAAGTTCTAAAAATTTTCTAAGCTTGTTAAAATTTTCTAAGCTTTTCAAAAATTTCTAAGTACTTAAGTTTTTTTTTTCAAAATTTTCTAAGTTTTTCGAAAATAATTAACTTCTAAAATAAAGTTTTTAAGCCTTTCTCAAGCAATTTATACTAAAAGTTTTTTACTAAGTTAATATTTTCAAAACTTTTTTGAGTACTTTAAACTTAAGGCTTCAAATTTTTTTAGTACTCTAAACTCATTTAAACATAAGTTATCAAAAGATTTCCAAAGTAACTGAACTTAAGTTTTCAAAGTACAAAATCATTCTAAGTAATGTTTTTCTTAACCCCACGAATTTTTGAAAAATCTAGGGGGAGATTCTCTCCAAGGGGAGGGAATAAATTTTTATGCTTTTGTTTAAACTTAACTTTTTGAACTAGGGTTGTCATAAATCAAAAAGGGGGAGATTGTTGGTGCAGTGAGCACTAAAGTCAAACCTATGTTTTGATAATGGCTACAGGGTTCAAAAGTTAAGTCTTACTTGTTATCTGACAATGTTACTTGAGTGTGCAGGAAAAGTCCTAGCGAAGGGCTGCTAGGCACCTGGCGAAGGGCTGCCAGGATAAAAAGCCCTAGCGAAGGACTGCTAGGCACTTGGCGAAGGAATGCCAAGATACAAAGACCTAGCGAAGGACTGTTAGGTGCCAGGCGAAGGATAGCTTGGGACTGAAGCCCTAGCGAAGGAATGCTAGGCACCGGGCGAAGGACAGCTTGGCATCCAAGACCTGGCAAAGGACCGTCAGGCAAAAGTCCAACCAGAGGAACGGTTGGCATCAGGTACATTCTCCCGAGAGGAGTAGGTGAGGACGCGTTCCCCGTCGAGGGAACAGTAGGCGTCGGTTCGACCTAGGGTTCCATTTGGGAGACCCAAAGTCAGAACCAAGACAGCTAAGGCTGTATAAACTAACCACTTAATGTTTTGTTGTGTTTTGGACTAACCCTGGATGCAGGACCGAAGGAACGAGTGTCTGCAGATCAGAGAGCCTCAAAGGAGTGAGGCAACAGCTGACCAGGGCACCCGGAGTGTCCCGGGCGCCCCCAAGGTGAACACAAAACACACAAGTAAAAAGCATGCTTCGACAGTACATCCTGCCCCCGTGCTCCCGGGCGCCCCCAGCGCTCCGGGCGCCCCCAACAGCATGCATCGAAGCGCAAGCCAGCGAAGCAAGGGATAAAGTTTGACCCGGTCAACCTGAGCGCTCTGGGCCCCCCAGTCAAAGCTGATCCCGAAGTCAAAGGGATCAGAAGCTGACCGAGATCAAGCCGGATCAAATGCCACATGGGGGGGGGGCACCCCCGACGATCCAGGCGCCCCCAGGGCTATTTAAAGGCCCCTCGACCCCAAGCTTCAACAACAACTTCCAATCAACGCTTCTACGCTCTTCTGCTCTCGCGCTTCGCCCCGGAATCCTTCCAACTCGAGCCGACGATGTCCCGTTGCTCCGAAAAAGTCGATCTACCCCGGACGTCGGTAAAAGAGCGATTTAAGTTTACTGTACTTAATTATGTAATTATCTTTTGTAAACTATTTGTGCCTTATATAGAATTGCCCAAAGTAAACTGTCAACGACCGTGAGCCTTGGAGTAGGAGTCGACCCAGGCTCCGAACCAAGTAAAATCAACCGTGTCTCTATGAGAGATTGTTTTTATTAATTTCCGCTGCGTACTTGCTCTAAGTGTTTCTGAAAAATGATTTTCGATATTCCCCCCCCTCTATCGGTTTTCTCGATCCAACAGACAGATCATTTATATGTTTCTTGTGTTTTGGAACTAACCCTGGTTGCAGGAATAAAGGGAAGGAGATTTTTGCTGCTAGACGCCTCAATGGGCGCCTGTGTTGAGACAGGCGCCCCAGTGAAGAGTTATTCGAAAGCAATCGAAGCAAACTGCCACGCAAGCCTTTGGACAAAGTCATGTGAGGCGCCTGTGTTAACACAGGCGCCCCAATCAGCTCAGGCGCCCCAGTTGAAGGGATAAGCACTGGTCAAGTCTACGGATTGAAGTTCTCGCAGGATAGACCACGTGTCTGGCGCCCCTTTCAACACAGGCGCCCTAGTGACTGATTTAAATAGGAATTCACCCCCAAGTCTTAAGAAAAACTTGCTCTCTACGCACTCATTCAAGCGCTACGCTCCGACAAGCTCCATACTCACGATTCAAGCGCCGCCGCCGACCCGCTACTCCGAACTTCCAACTTCTCTGGTCATCGGTAAAAGTTCATTTTTTTAAATTGCTGTAATTTTGTTTTAAATTCTATATTTGTAATCCAACTTGTAACCTTTTACGAAAATATAGAATTGCCCATCGTAAACGGTCAAGGACCGTGGGCCTTAGAGTAGGAGCTGACCGCGACTCCCAACCAAGTAAAAACAAACCGTGTTAGCAATTGTTTTTGCTATTTCCGCTACGCAATTACTCTCTTTGTCTGAAAATTTCAACGATTGATATTCACCCCCTCTATCGATTCAATCCGATCCCACAAGTGGTATCTGAGCGGGTGACTCAAACTTGGTGCAACCACCAGTTTGAGATTTTTTTTTCGGATTTCAAATTTTGATATTTTTTTTCTTTCGCTCATATTTTTCTCGTTAATCGAGGCTGGTGAAACACCATTCAATTTTTTTTATTATTAATATTCTTCCAGCACTAATAATCCAAGACTCAGTCTTGGAACGAGTTTTTTGATTCTTTTTCAGTTAAAAATTTAATGGCCATGCAAGAGGGATACATCACCGCCAGACCCCCTCTTTTCAGTGGAGAAGATTTCTCCTACTGGAAAAGCAGGATGGAAGTCCACCTGAAAACTCAGGTGGATATGTGGATAATTATCCAGTCTAGGCTGTAAATTCCTAAAAATGCACTAGGCGTGGTGCAACACTATACCGAGTGGGACGACCCACTAAAGAAGAAGATCGAGGCCAATGCAAAAGTGACCCAAACTTTGCAGTGCGGCCTAACAAAAGAAGAGTTGAACCATGTAGGGCCCTTCAACAGCGTGAAGGAGCTCTAGAACAAGCTGATCGAGCTACATGAAGGCACTTGATCTCTACGCACTCATTCAAGGGCTACGCTCCGACAAGCTCTATACTCGCGATTCAAGCGCCGGCGACGACCCGCTGCTCCGAACTTTCAACTTCTCCGGTTGTCAGTAAAAGTTCATTTTTTTTATGTGCTGTAATTTTGTTTTAAATTCTATATTTGTACTCCAACTTGTAACCTTTTACGAAAATATAGAATTGCCCATCGTAAACGGTCAACCACCGTGGGCCTTGGAGTAGGAGCCGACCGCGACTCCAAACCAAGTAAGAACAAACCGTGTTAGCGATTATTTTTGCTATTTCCGCTGCGTAATTACTCTCGTTGTCCGAAAATTTCAACGATCGATATTCACCCTCCCCCCTCTATCGATTCAATCCGATCCCATAGATAGGAGGTGGTGTAGAAGGTCGGATAGGGTGGTTGTGAGGGAGAAGAGTTCTCCTTCCTAAACTTATTCTTCTTCTTCCTTAAAGGGTGGCCGACGGCATTGAAACCCTAGTCTAGGGTTTCCTCTTGGTTGGCACAAAGAAAGGAGGAGATAAGAAGAGGGAGTAATTGGCAAGCCTTGCTGACTCTGCGTCTTGGTAGATCGTCACCCACACGACGTCCAGGAGGGGAGGGTCATAAGGTAGAAGAATGTGAGGTAAACGGCGAGGTATATCTCTCCCGAGCTCCGTTTTACTTTTGTTATGCTACTTGCCTTTGATATTTGTTGTCATTGCATGTTGATAATTAATTCAATAATTAATTTATGTCATGGACCCCAAATACAAACATAAAAACTAGCAATCCATTCGTCATTTTTTCCGTGGTTAATTAATCCGGAAAGTTACAAGGCCTTAACCTTGGTTTTGGCTAAGTTGTGACATGGATTAATTAACACGACGACGAGACGGTCATTAGGGGGACGGGTCTCAATTCAGATTAAATTTTTAATCCGTAGACATAGAGAGGTCTCTCAGGTATGATCCCGTGGTTGTCTTGGAAACCGCCAAGCCATACCTCCCATCAATTGGTATTAGAGCTGTGTTTCCGATTTTGTGTGTTTAGGATTCGATTATTTATCTACACATTATCATGTATTTTATTTTGCTGGATAATTTTTGGATGTGCATAGGATAACTCTTTGCTACATGCACTAGATTCCAACTATTATGGCATAAATATGTGATGTATGTGATTGATTGTGTGTGATTTAAATTAATTGAATCCTCGGGGTTGATGAGGCTAGATAAGTTATTTAATTTTTGTAATTAAATATGTGACTTATTTAGCCAAAGGTTTTATTTACTTTTGATCTAGACTACATGTGCACTCCTTTGTGGAGTATAGGATCAATGGATATAAATAAGTAAGCTAGTCATCTCGGCTTGGGGATTCCTTCATGATGGCTTGCGCATGGAAAGGATGGAGTGGATAAGGTGACGACATGACTGGAGGCACATTGGAAACTAAGGTCATAATAGTTGGAAAAATCTAGGATTTTTTCATTGCACTATTATATTGGTTATGTGCTTGTTGTGTGTGCATGTGAAAAACCTCAAACGTAAATAACTAAGTGGGAGAGGGACCCTAAGGGTCCTGCGGCCTCCATTACAATCTAACAAGTGATGCGAACAAGCCCGCGTGTTGGCTCTGAGTGCCTTCCTCCATAACGGATAGGCTTGTTCTGCAGATCACTGGGTTAGAAAAGATTATAGAAAATTATTAAAGAGCGTGTGTACTTCCCCAACGGAAGACATATAATCGAAAATAATTTTCTTAGTGTCGTGTAATGATAAACACTTAGATACAAATATTAGTATCCTCCCCAACGGAGTCACTCCTATTATTTGTAGGACCGAAGAGGACCAATTATTAATTTTACTTGTCAAAAAGTTAGGTTGACAAGATAGTAAAATTAATGGATAAAACCTCCTCTCACAAATGTAGAATTCGTATACATCCACACTAACGTGGCATGCAAAATTCTCGGTGTTTTGAGGTGTTGGTAGATTTTGTAATAAATTATTTTGAGGAGTCAATTTATTTTTTAAAATCTAAAGTGTGTGATTATTGTGATTCTCAGGTGCTTTAAAATGGATCTAGACCCACTTGACGTAATTCAAAGAGAAACCCAAATAAATGCCCCTAATAATGATAAGGATTGGGAATTAAACATGGACTTTATCTCTACTGCCGAGGAACCTATGTGTGATCTTGCCCAGTTCTGTACCGAAAAGCCTAGCAAGATTAACACTGATGAGAAGTTTGAATATTTTAGGAAATGGCTAGAAGCAGATGAGACGACTGTATGTCATCAAAATCAGGCTTCTTCCATTACCAGTGATAAAACATCCAAACTCGATGAACTCTTCGGTTAAAGTAATCGAGCCATTAGGCAGAAGGTAATGAAGAACTTGACCACAACCATCATGGTTGAGGGTATGCCCGTAAGGGAACATGTCCTCAAAATGATGGTTGCCTGAAGGAGATGGAAATCCTTGGAGCACAGATCGATGGGGAAACCCAGGTCGATCTCATCCTCCAATCTATACCAGTGAGTTTTGAGAAGTTTCGCCTAAGCTACAATATGGACAAACATTCATATTCATGGGCATAACTTCTGATAGGACTCAAGGCACCAGAGACATTTTCTCTTCAGAGTTCACAGACTTTCGTTGCTCAAGACGTTTCTACTTCTAAACCAAAGGGAAAGAATAAGAAGAAACGTTATGGGGAAAAGAAAGTAGCAGGATTACAGGGACCTTAGGGATGCATGAAGAAGCCGAAAGGCAAGTACTTTGCGTGCAAGCAGTTAGGACATTGGAAGACGGATTATCCCCGTCGTCAGAGTAGACCACAGGTATATTTTCTTCTTTATCATTGTAACATGTTTAGCGGTGATATCTACTGGTACCTGGTGTGTAGATACGGATGCCACTAATCATGTCTGTATTTTTGTGCAGGGGTTCCAGGAAACCCAATGGCTAGCTGAGGAGGATATTACGGACTACATGGATAGGCTATGGAGATGACTTTTGCAGTGGGAGTTTATCTATTCATTTGTCTTTAGCATAGGTTGATATAGTTTTGGTTTTATAGAAATTGTCTTTATGTACTTAAATTTTAGAAAAAACTTTTTGTTCAGTTTCTGGAATAAGATATTCTATTGCTTTTATTTGTTAAAAGTGGAATAGAAAGATTATCTATTAAAGTACATAGATAAGCAATTAGCACATAAAACCAAAGGCTCCCATGATGCAATTAGATAGCTTATCATCTTAACTAAAAGTAAGAGAAAGGTTCCTTCCAAGAAGAACCAAACATATATTTTGGCTCTAAGACTTAGTCTTGTTAACCTATAGTGGGATTCAAAGGTTGTTATCCAATAAGCCCTTAGGTTCATTGGTAAATGAAGACTTTGTTGGTGAGAGCCCTAGAGCCGATCATGTAATGATTGTATGGACTAATTTGTATCATATTCCTATGTATAAATAAAGGCATGTTTTATGGTTATTATACTTACGTGTATTTGTGCCAATTAGCTAAGTATAATAATGTCCTTGAGTAGAAAGTTCTTATCTATATCAATCGATTGGTTGAATCGATAGTGAGATGATATGGAGAACACTACTCTAAATTATTCCTAGTCGAGTATTAACATTCAGGGACAATGTTAATACGTAGAGACTAGCATGTAGGTCAACATGATGACTTGATCTCAAAAGTCATGGATATAGAGATATCAAGTTGACACATGGGTATGCATTGGAGAATGTATACTGAATGACCCGCCATGAGAAAGTATCATGGATCGTTATATGAGTGTCATATACTTTCTCATGTGGCTATTAGTATGACTATTAGTCCTTGGACCTGAAGTCACCATGGATTCCTACATAAGGAGTTACGTACTTTGGCTTCGTCAAACGTCACCCGTAAATGGGTGGACTATAAAGGCGATTACTGGGTATGTAACAAATTATGGAGAGGGATGTGAGTGATGTAGATGGGATCTATCCCTCCTATATGACGGGAGCGATATCGTATTCTTGATAGAGTTAGACCACAAAGTGCATGGCCATGCCCAAGTGAGTCAATATGAGATATTGAACTCATTTGATTAGTGTGAGTCTACTTGGAGTTCAAGATATAGATTGACTCGAGGATGACACGGTCTATGCCTCAATTGAGTCGATCTAGATATCAAATGGATAGAGGGACATTATCATATATTGTGAGAGTCACAATTATTAGTCACAAGGTGATGTTGGATCTCAACATTCTTGTAACTTGGGTAGCAATGATGTGTTGCTAGATACCGCTCATTGCTTATGTTTCTAAGAGGTTAGAAGCATTGCCAACGTTACAAGAACCTATAGGGTCACACGCAAAGAACAAATAGATGGAGAAAAATTGAAGTCAAGTTTGACTTGGCTAAATATGGAAAGTCCATAAAAGGCAAGTTTGACTTGACCTAAATCCAAATCAAGTTTGACTTGACTTGGTTCCACTTCGAGTTAGACTCAACATGGGAGAAGAAATGAAGTCAAGTTTGACTTGGCTAAATATGGAAAGTCCATAAAAGGCAAGTTTGACTTGACCTAAATCAAAATCAAGTTTGATTTGACTTGGTTCCAATTCAAGTTAGACTTGACTTGGTTTTCCCCCCCATTTGAATTTCGAATTCAAATTGATAGGGGATTTGGAAGGCCACCTAATGGCACTTAATGGCCATTATGGCCGGCCACCTAATGGCCATTAATGGCCATTAAGTGGCCGGCCACCCAAGGTGAACAAAAGGTGGGTTTTGTTTCTTTTGGTGGCTCTTCTTCTCCTCCCGGATTTTTCTTCTTCCTCTCCCTCTCTTGGCCGAAACCCATAGGGGTGCTAGCACACCAAGGTTTCGATCCATCTTCTTTTGTTCGCGTGGATACATATAGAGGAGTGTCTACTTTGATACTCTACGAGATCCGGCGGCCTCTTGGACAAGCGGGAAAGCGAAGGGCTACGCGTCAAGGGTAATGACCTTATCACGTAGATCTAGTGTAGATCTAGATATTAAACTCGTACTCGTATTTGTTTTATAAGTTCGCACGGATCCGTGGCCGAGATTCTGGGGTTTCCGCAACGCAAAAAGCGGTTTTTGCGGCCTAGAATTTCCAACAGTGGTATCAGAGCCACGTGCGAACCTTGTACGAGTTTAAATTTGTTTTTTTTTTGTATTAGATACAAAATTTTACAGAAAAATAATATTCTGTGATTTTTCGAAATTTATAGTATTTATGGGTATTTTTCTCATGAAGTTGAAGCAACAAGTGTTCGGACACTTGTAGGCTTCACCGATCGAGAAAAACTTTCCGAAACGGAAAGATCTCGCTATAATCTTTCGGGACAGCGGCTTAAGTTGCTGTAAGATGATTTTGGGACACTCGTGAAATTCATTTCGCGAGTAGGGGCGCGCCCCTAACCCCGCGAGGGGCATTGTCCCGAAATCGTGCCCGAAAATCGCGTAGCGGGACCGTTACGGAAGTGTAACTCATAATATTGTAAAATTGTAGAAAAATTATAGAAATTTATTTAAAATACATAATTAGGAATTATGTATGCATTTGTGATGATCATGGCCCAATAAAAACCCAATGTGATTGGAATGTGTTGTAATTCATATTACGGTCTGCGTACCGTTTTTGTGATTGTGCGTGTTGTATAGTGGATGCGACCTGCGAGTCGGCTTCTTTTATTTTATTTCTGTATTTTATTATTTTTGTAATGTACAAAATGAAGACGGTGGGCGGTCCATCCGAAGACGGAGTTATGGAGGGAGCCGACGACACGTGGCGGTCAAAGGAGAAGCTTGGAGAAGCGAAACCCTAGGTTGACCGTCCGATCTTCTCATTGGCTTGAGAAGATCGTAGTAGGGCCATGATCCAATCACAAATTAAATTATTTTATTATTTGCTTGTATGTGATGCATGCTAGAGTAAAATAATTAGAGCCTTGTGTATATGATACACCCTCTCTCTTGCGATTAGATTCGATCTAATTCAAATCAACTCATTCTCGAAAATGCCTACCAAGTTTTGATACCTATCACTACCTCGATCATTTGTTGTTGTTGAATCTGCCAAAGCAGAGCAACACATTTAATCTTGGTAGGGTACGGAGGGACAATCTTGGTCCCGCCTATCACGGCTTGGGTGAGAACAAACTCAATCAGATTGAGTAAAACTAGTTAACTCGGTTGGATCGAGTCTAACTATAGGCATATTCCAATCGTTGGAAAGGTAGGATAAAAATCGCATTTATATTAAAACTTGGGCGATTTAGCCAAAGCTAACTCAAGTTTTTATGTAAATGTAAATTTTAATCCTATAAACAAGAGTTGCATAGAGATGTAATCGGTAAATTATTACCTACCGATCGTACTAAGTCTTGGGCGATTTAGCCAAAGCTAACTCAAGGCTTAGTATGATGTGGATCTTGTCCCACTATGTTATAGTTAATTTAGATAGAATCTTATAGTGTGGTTTGACCACATCTATGACTTGATTCTACAAATCTTTCTATAATTCAGTGGGAGAATCATTTAATTAAAGGCCTAATTAAATGATAGTTGGAATATGTTATTTATATTTTTCTGCATTTTTATTGTTGTAGATTGCCATGTCGACAAACGCGAACACTCTCTCTCTGCGATCTGTCCTTGAGAAGGACAAGCTCAATGGAGCAAACTTCCTGGACTGGTACAGGAACTTGAGAATAGTTCTCAAGCAAGAACGTAAACTGTACGTTCTGGAGCAGCCTATTCCCGAGGCACCTCCTGCCAGTGCCACGCGAGCTGACCGTGATGCTCACAAGAAGCATCAAGATGACGCATTAGATGTGTCATGTCTTATGCTCGCAACCATGAACTCTGAGCTTCAGAAGCAACATGAGTTAATGGATGCTTTCGATATGGTTGAGCATCTGCGTCAACTGTATCAAGGACAAGCAAGGCACGAGAGATTTGAGATCTCTAAGGCACTGTTTCAGTGCAAGATGCAAGAAGGGACTCCCGTAGGTCCCTATGTACTCAAGATGATTGGGTACATAGAGAATCTGCAGAGATTGGGATTCCCACTGGGCCAAGAGCTGGCCACAGACTTGATCTTGCAGTCCCTTCCCGAAAGTTATAGTCAATTTGTCATGAACTGGAACATGAACGAAATTGACAAGCCCCTGCCTGAGATGCTCAGCATGTTGAGAACGCTGAGCTCAATCTTAAGAAGGCCAAACCCATTTTGATGGTGCAGAAGGACAAAGGTAAGGGCAAGCCCAAAGGCAAGGGAAAGTCTCAAGCCAAGGGAAGGGCAAGGGCAAAGCACTGAAACCCAAAGGAGGGGTTGCCAAGGATGCTAACTGGCTTCCACTGCGGTGAGACCGGACACTGGAAGCGGAACTGCAAGAAATATTTGGAAGATCTCCAGAAGAAGAGAAGTCAGACTTT
>JAGFNQ010002755.1:42688-54304 GCA_024364735.1 Boesenbergia rotunda | reverse complement strand
TGTCCCGGGCGGCGCCCCCAAGGTGAACACAAAACACAACAAGTAAAAAGCATGCTTCGACAGTACATCCTGCGGGCGCCCCCGTGCTCCCGAGCGCCCCCAGCGCTCCGGGCGCCCCCAACAGCAAGCATCGAAGCGCAAGCCAGCGAAGCAAGGGATAAAGTTTGACCCGGTCAACCCGGGCGCCCCGAGCGCTCTGGGCGCCCCGGTCAAAGCTGATCCCGATGTCACAGGGATCAGAAGCTGACCGATCAAGCCGGATCAAATGCCACGTGGGGGGGGGGCGGCCCCAGGGCTATTTAAAGGCCCCTCGACCCCAAGCTTCAACAACTTCTTCCAATCAACGCTTCTACGCTCTTCTGCTCTCGCGCTTTGCCCCAGAATCCTTCCAACTCGAGCCGACGACGTCCCGCTGCTCCGAAAAAGTCGATCTACCTCGGACGTCGGTAAAAGAGCGATTTAAGTTTACTGTACTTAATTCTGTAATTATCTTTTGTAAACTATTTGCGCCTTATATAGAATTGCCCAAAGTAAACGGTCAACGACCGTGGGCCTTGGAGTAGGAGTCGACCAGGCTCCGAACCAAGTAAAATCGACCGTGTCTCTGTGGTGTTTTTTAATTTCCGCTGCGTACTTGCTCTAAGTTTTCCGAAAAACGATTTCCGATATTCACCCCCCTCTATCGGTTTCTCGATCCAACAAGTGGTATCAGAGCGGGGAAGTTCAAACTTGGTGCAACCACCAGTTTGAAAATTTTTTTTCGGATTTTTATTTCTTTTTTTCGTTCGAATTTTCTTTAAATATTTCGTTCGAATTTTTTTTCGAGGTTGGTGCAACACCCCTCGTTATTTCATTTTATTCATCCAACACTACTAATCCAAGACCTAGTCTTGGGAAATTTTTTTTTTGTTATTCTTATTTTCAGATAAATGGCCATGCAAGAGGATTTAGCACCGCCAGACCTCCACTTTTCAGTGGAGAAGACTTTTCTACTGGAAAAGTCGAATGGAGGTCCACCTGAAAACTCAGGTGGACATGTGGATTATCATCCAGTCCGGACTGGAGATTCCCACAACGCTGAAGGTACCTCAAAGCTACTCAGAATGGGACACCGCTCTGAAGCGCAAAATAGAAGCCGATGCAAAGCAACACAGACCCTACAATGCGGTTGACAAAAGAGGAGCTGAACCGAGTGGGCCCCTTCAACAGTGCCAAGGAGCTGTGGGCAAAATTGATCGAGCTGCACGAAGGAACATCAGACACCAGGATCAGCAAGAGGATCTGCTCCTGAACAAATTGTACACCATCAAGATGGCCGACAACGAAACAGCAGCCCAACTCCACGCACGAATCCAAGAATTGATGAACGGTCTTCACACTATAGGTCACAAGGTCGAAAACCGTGACCTAATAAGGTATGCCCTAAATGCTTTCCCTAGAAATACCTTGTGGGCATCTATGGTAGATGCATACAAGGTTTCAAGGGATCTCTCTAAAATTAAATTAGATGAATTGTTTTCTGAGTTAGAACTTCATGAACAGACTAACTGCAATATGGCCGAGAAAGAGTATTGCCTTTTTGCAGGAAAAACTGGAAGATCGACAAAGAAGAAACCTCAACCTGAACCCGAGTCTAACTCAGACTCAGACGCAGAAGACGAAGAAGGAGATCAATCTGAGCTGGTCCGACTGGCCCGAAGCTACTATAAAAAATTGAAAGAACCAAGCCAACACACGGAGAACAAGCCGAAGAAAGGACGAACCAGCTGAACCCGACAAAACAAGCCCAACGTGACCTGCTACGAGTGCAAGAAGAAGGGCCACTACAAGAGAGTGTCCAAACCTAAAGGAGACAAAAAGACAAGAAGAAAGAAAGCACTCCAAGCAACCTGGGACGAATCTTCCTCAGAAGAAGAAGAAGAAGCACCCCAGTCAAACCTACTAGCCCTGACCGCCTCAGAAGAAGTCGAGACCGAGTCATCAGAACAGGACGACGGCAACTAACCTTTACAGAAGACGGCGAAATCAAGGTAAGTGGTTTCAATAAAAGTCAATTAAACGAACTTATTTCTTATCTTTCTCGAGATTTGGCGAAAGCCAAACTCCGAGTCGAATCCCTCCGACAGGAAGTAAAACTCCTGAAAGAGGGAGCTGACTCTAAATCCTTAACCGAGAAAGTTCAAGAAGGAACTCCTACTCAAGTTGAAAAACTTGAGAAAGAGAACTCCTCCCTGAAAACTCAGGTTAAGGATCTTAGAGCGGCCTTAGAACGATTCACTTCTGGTTCCAAGGGTCTTGACATGATTCTTGGAAAACAGAAGTCCGTTCTAAATCGATCCGGACTTGGCTATAGAACCAAATCCCGACAAAGATCTTATTTTGCTGTACTGAATCAGTCCAGAGGTAAAGTTCAGGCATGGGTACCTAAACTGTGCCTGAACAAACCAACTGGATCAAATCAGTATTGGATCCCCAAGGACAAGATTCACATCTTGCCTAATCATTATCGTGGCTATAGTCCAGGGGGAGCCAAATTAAAAACTATTTTTATTGTTAAATAGGAATTAAATTCTTGCAATTTGTCTGATTGTTTGTTTATTTAAATTTATGCAACTTACCATGCTTAGACTTAGGTTAGTTTAAGGACTAAACAAACTTAACTGAAACTTGACAACATAGTATTGGGTGGAGGTGAGATGATAGTACGTTAGGGAAACCAATTCTAATAAGATCAAGTTTACTTGGTCTCTTTAGACTGGTGAAACTAGCCGAAGCTACCGATCCAAAATCCAAACTAGTTAGACCAGAACTTTTTCAAAATTAATTTTGAAAATGGAAATTTCATTAAACGGCTTTGTCAAGGAAAGGGTTGATGATCCAATAAGGCTACGGCCAAAGAAGGCCTAGTGCCTCGCCAAGACCTGGAAGCCAATTTTTGAATTTCAAATTCAAATTACTTTTTGTCAAATTCAAATCTAACACAATTTTCAGTTAAGTATAGATTCAAACATTCTCTTTCAAAATAAATTAACTGTTTTCAAAAATTAATTAAGTTTTCAAAATAAATAATTTTTCAAAATAATTTTATTATCAAAACCTGTCTCACAAAACCTATAAGGCTAACGTGATTGAAAACCCTAGATTTGGGTGAGACAGACTAGTCAGTGAAAATCAATTTAAGCTATTCCTGACTCTAGTTGGATCCAAATCAATAAAACTCTTTATGTGTAGGAACATAAAGATTTGGACCAATGGGTGTTGGATAACGGTTGCTCCAGACACATGACTGGAGATAAATTGAAATTCACCAAACTCAAGTTCAAAAACCTAGGCTCAGTAGCATTTGGCAACAATGCTACCCTAAGGTAATTGGGTCAGGTAATATTGAACTTAAATATGATTTTATTATAGGAAGTTCTTTTGGTTGAAAACTTAACTTTAACTTGCTTAGCTAAGTCAGTTATGTGATTCTGGTTATATAGTCACCTTCAACAATTCTGACTGGCCTGATTAGAAATATACAAAACTCAGAATCATGCTTAAGGGCACTAGGAAAAATAATGTATACACTATAAACCTTCCCCTAGTACCCAAATGTATGTTAACTCAGTTAGAACAATCAAACCTCTGGCATAGGAGACTAGGTCATACTAACTTACGAACTATCTCAAAAATCACCCAACTTGGACTAATTAAAGGCATACCTAAAATTAAAAATCATGAAAACCTAATATGTGAATCATGCAATCAAGGTGAACAAACCAAATCTAATCACAAACTAATCCAATCTGACCTAACTCAAACCTCACTTGAGCTCCTGCACCTTGACCTATTTGATTCACATGGAGCCAAGTCACTAAGCGGGAACCGATACTGCTTAGTAATAGTTGATGATTATTCTAGGTTTACCTGGGTTAGGTTTCTAAAAATCAAAGATGAAACCCTAAACCTATTTAATGAATTCTGTAAATTAATTGAAAATCAAAACGATACGAAAATTAAAAGACTTAGGAGTGACCACGGAGGAGAATTTGAAAATCAACGGTTTGGGGAATTTTGTAAGGTCAATGGATACTTGCATGAATTTTCATGTCCTAGAACTCCCCAACAAAATGGAATAGTAGAAAGAAGAAATAGAACATTACAGGAAGCCGCTAGGGCTATGCTCAACGAGTTTAACTTAGCAAACCAATTTTGGGCAGAAGCAATTAGTACGGCCTGTTACATCCAGAACAGGGTGCTAATTAACAAGCGACACAACAAAACACCCTATGAACTGTACTACCATAGGCTCCCAAATCTACACTACCTAAGGGTCTTTGGATGCAAAGTCCATATCCTAAACACCAAAGACTACTTAGGAAAATTTCAATCCAAATCAACCCTAGGTATCTTCCTAGGATACTCAACCACAAGTAGAGCTTATAGAGTCTATAACAAACAAACTAAGAAAATTGAAGAAACAACTAACTTAATATTTGATGAAGAAGTCAAATCAACATCTGATAATCCAGACCTAACTTCATCAAACTCTGATCAAGAAAATAATGAACAAACTAGTGAACCTTTAATTGAAAGCTTAAACGAACTAACTATTGAACCAATTAATGAGCTAACTGAACCAATTATTGAACCAACAAATGAACCAGCCCAAAGAGTCGAATTAAACAGTGAACCAAACCGATCAGCCGGACCTGAGGCTGAACCAAGTTCTAGGAGAACCAAGAAACCCAGACTTAGTCACCCAACCGATCAAATTGTAGGTGATCCAACTCTAGGAGTCAGAACTAGATCCTCCTATAGAAACCTTAGTCAAATAGCTATGATATCAAAAATAGAACCCAAAACTATAGATGAAGCCCTACCTGACCCTGATTAGATCATAGCTATGCAAGAAGAATTAGCCTAATTTGAAAGGAACCAAGTCTGGGAACTAGTGCCTAAACCTGAAGACAAATCCGTCATAGACACTAAGTGGGTCTTTAGGAATAAGTTAAACGATCAAGGAGAAATAGTCAGAAATAAAGCTCGCTTAGTAGCTAAGGGATTCAGCCAAGTAGAGGGATTAGATTACGATGAAACATATGCCCCAATAGCTAGACTTGAGTCCATTAGAATGTTGTTAGCATTTGCATCCCATAAAGGATTTAAGCTATACTAAATGGATGTAAAGTCAGCCTTCCTAAATGGATTCATTAAAGAAGAAGTTTATGTAGGACAACCCCCTGGATTTGAGGATTTAGACAAACCTAACCATGTGTACAAATTAACTAAAGCACTATATGGGTTAAAACAAGCACCTAGGGCTTGGTATGAACGATTATCAACTTACTTAACTTCTAAAGAATTTAAACAAGGACAAATTGACTCAACATTATTTGTTAAAAACCTAGGAAAAGATATATTTATTGCCTAAATTTACGTAGATGACATAATCTTTGGATCCACCAACACCAACTTCCTAAAAGAATTTGTCAAGATAATGGAAGATGAATTTGAAATGAGCTTAGTTGGTGAGCTTACCTTTTTCCTAGGACTACAAATCAAACAAACTAGAGATGGAAACTACGTCCATCAATCCAAATATGCTAAAGAGTTAGTAAAGAAATTTAAAATGGATAACTCTAAAAGCATAAGTACCCCCATGGCCACTAATGTAAAAATAGATAGTGACCCTGATGGTAAGCCAGTAGACCTCAAACTATATAGAAGTATGATAGGTAGCCTACTGTACCTTACAGCCAGCAGACCTGACATTCTTTTTCCTATAGGGATGTGTGCTAGATACCAAACCTGTGCTAAGGAAACACACATAGCAGCCCTAAAAAGAATACTAAGATATGTAAAGGACACTCTAAATGTAGGGATCTGGTATCCTAGAACCTCAACCTTCAATTTGTCAGGATACTCGGATTCTGACTATGCTGGTTGTAAATTAGATAGAAAGAGCACAAGTGGAAGCTGTCAACTGTTAGGAAATAATCTAGTAAGTTGGTGCAGCAGAAAATAACACTGTGTAGTTCTGTCCACAACTGAAGTTGAATATGTAGCCTTAGGAGAGTGTGTAGCACAACTTTTATGGATGATGCACACTCTTAAGGACTTCCAGCTCAACTACACACAAACTCAAGTATTTATTGACAATATAAGTTCAATCAATCTAACTAAGAACCCAATCCAACATTCCAGAACGAAACACATAGAAGTTAAACATCACTTCGTAAGAGATCATGTAGCCAGGGGTGAGATAGTACTTAATCATATAGACTCAAAATCCAACTTAGCTAATATATTCACAAAACCCTTACCTGAATCTGAGTTCAGCTCACTAAGAAGGCAGTTAGGATTGTGTTATGTAGAATAGAATAACTCTGCTTGTGATTTTTTCTGCTTTATTTGATTTACAAATCAATTTCTAAAAGAATTTGAAAAACTGTTTTACTTAATTTCAAAATCAGTTTTTATTTTTGTTATTTTCTTTTCTCTTAGTTTTATTTCAAAACTACCCCCTTTCAAAACTAGGGCTTTTTCGCAAATGGACTTAGCCTAGGCCCTAACCCTAGAATTGCATGCACCTATAGATTTAAAAGCCAGCATCTCACAAGCACTTTAGGATACTTTGATTGATAACCTATAAAGGGTTGAGATGCTTAGGTCTTTGCCTTAATTCAAGATGCTTTAAGTCAGTGCATCTGCAGTAATTGGGGCACTAAATACAAATTTCACAGCAATCAAGTTCAGTGTCAAGTTTAGAAAATCTAACTTGAACAGAAACACTTAACTTGACTAACTCTAGCGAAAACTACTGCTTATAACAGTTAGTAAGTAGCTAAATGGGTTAGACAGGTCCCTACAAGAGAAAATTAACTGATTTGATCTAAATCTTGGTTCAGTACAGCAAAATCATACGAATTTTTTTTTAAAGTCATTTCTTTTATGCAATTTAATTTCTGTAATATCTATCTGTTTTTGATATATGGCAAAGGGGGAGAGATAGATAGGAAATGAGAGAGTTTAAATTTTTCAAATTTTTTTCAAACTCTCAAAAAAATTTTCAAAAAGTTAGCTACCTTTCAAAGCTTTTCAAAAACCTTTCTAGAAATACTTAAGTTTTTTAAGAAAATCCTACTAAGTACTTAAGTTTATTAAGTACTAAGTTTTTATAAGTCTTTAAGCTTAAGTTTTTCAAAACTTTTATAAGTACTTTAAGCTTAAGTTTTTCAAAACTTTCATAAGTACTTTAAGCTTAAGTTTTTCAAAACTTTCATAAGTACTTTAAGCTTAAGTTTTTCAAATCCTACTTAACTTAAAAGTTTTCAAAAACTTTTTGAGTACTTTAAACTTAAGGCTTCAAATTTTTGTTAAGTACTCTAAACTCATGATTTCAAAAATTCCTCGATGAACTTTTAAAACTTAAGTTATCAAAAGATTTCCAAAATATCTAAACTTAAGTTTTCAAAGTGCAAAATCATTCCAAGTAAGGTTTCCTTAACTTAGAACCCCACGACGTTTTGAAAAAATCTAGGGGGAGATTCCCTCCAGGGGGAGGGAACAAATGTTTATGCTTTTGATTAAACTTAACTTTTTGAACTAGGGTTGCCATAAATCAAAAAGGGGGAGATTGTTGGTGCAGAAAGCACCAAAAGTCAAACCTGTGTTTTGATAATGGCAACAGGGTTCAAGAGTTAAGTCTTATTTGTTATCTAACATGTCACTTGAGTGTGCAGAGTAAAAAGCCCTAGCGAAGGACTGCTAGGCACTGGCGAAGGAATGCCAGAGTGAAAAGCCCTAGCGAAGGAATGCTAGGCACCGGGCGAAGGACAGCTCGGCATCCAAGACCTGGCAAAGGACCGTCAGGCAAAAGTCCAACCAGAGGAACGGTTGGCATCAGGTACATTCTCCCGAGAGGAGTAGGTGAGGACGCGTTCCCCGTCGAGGGAACAGTAGGCGTCGGTTCGACCTAGGGTTCCATTTTGGAGACCCAAAGTCAGAACCAAGACAGCTAAGGCTGTATAAACTAACCACTTAATGTTTTGTTGTGTTTTGGACTAACCCTGGATGCAGGATTGAAGGAATGAGTGTCTGCAGATCAGAGAGCCTCAAAGGAGTGAGGAAACAGCTGACCAGGGCGCCCGAAGTGTCCCGGGCGCCCCCAAGGTGAACACAAAACACACAAGTAAAAAGCACGCTTCGACAGTACATCCTGCGGGTCCCCCGTGCTCCCGGGCGCCCCCGCTGCTCCCGGGCGCCCCCAACAGCAAGCATCGAAGCACAAGCCAGCGAAGCAAGGGATAAAGTTTGACCCGGTCAACCCGGGCGCCCCGAGCGCTCCGGGCGCCCCGGTCAAAGCTGATCCCGAAGTCAAAGCGATCAGAAGCTGACCGAGATCAAGCCGGATCAAATGCCACGTGGGGGGGGGGGGCGCCCCCGACGATCCGGGCGCCCCCAGGGCTATTTAAAGGCCCCTCGACCCCAAGCTTCAACAACTTCTTCCAATCAACGCTTCTACGCTCTTCTGCTCTCGCGCTTCGCCCCGGAATCCTTCCAACTCGAGCCGACGACGTCCCGCTGCTCCGAAAAAGTCGATCTACCCCGGACGTCGATAAAAGAGCGATTTAAGTTTACTGTACTTAATTATGTAATTATCTTTTGTAAACTATTTGCGCCTTATATAGAATTGCCCAAAGTAAACGGTCAACGACCGTGGGCCATGGAGTAGGAGTCGACCCAGGCTCCGAACCAAGTAAAATCGACCGTGTCTCTGTGAGAGATTGTTTTTAGTAATTTCCGCTGCGTACTTGCTCTAAGTGTTTCTGAAAAACAATTTCTGATATTAAACCCCCCCCTCTATCGGTTTTCTCGATCCAACACGGTGCTCCTTCGTGGATCGGTCCGGTGACCGATCCAGCAATGACTGATCGGTCTGGTGACCGATCAGGGGGTATTCGTTTCACCCACTGCTTGGCTCCTGATCGGTCTGGTGACCGATCAGGGAGCAAACAGTGAGGTTGAGTTCCCTTGCTGAACTGCTCCTGATCGGTCTGGTGACCGATCAGGATCACTGTGCAGATCGTTCTGGAGAACGATCCAACATCGCAGGTTCCTCGCTATGATCGATCAGGACGGAGCCTGATCGGTCTGATCACGACCTGATCGGTCTGGTGACCGATCAGGAGGTTACCTGATCGGTCCAGTGATCGATCAGGGGGTCTGGACTGCGAAACTCAGAAATCGCCCGATAAAGGGGTTGATCGGTCGGGTGATCGACCCACAACCTGGGATCGGTCTGGTGATCGGTCCAGGAGAATCCCAAAGAAGTCGCGATTTCTGATTGAGCGTTGGGGATCGATCAGGACGGAGCCTGATTGGTCTGGACCTAGCCTGATCGGTCTGGTGACCGATCAAGAGGCTCTTTGATCGGTCCGGTGACCGATCACTTTAATTCAAATTGCACTGTCAGGCGCTCTGATCGCACCTGACCATATCCGATTCTCTGCTGCTTACATCTGATACTTGATTTACTGTGTGATATGCTGCTCTAACACTCTGATTAAGCTGCAGGTGACAGGGGAGGATTCAAACACTCAAGGAGAAATCAATGGAGGCTTTCCTTGGAGCAGGTTTGTCCGTTTTCCATCTCAGGTTGCAACGGCTGGAGCTGCAGACTGAAGCTGCTGACTGGAGCTTGGCTGAGGGGATCTCAGGAAGTCCAGGGAGGGCTCAGTGGTAGCTGGCGTTGGCAGTGAGGCAGCTGGAGGCTGCAGGAGATGTTGTCACCTGATGCTGAGTGGAGAAACAAAAAAGGTGGAAGAAGGCTTCGAGGAAGCAGAGTTCGTGAACTAAGTTCTTGCCGCGCCTTGTGTTCTCCATAACTTGCTTGTTGTGTTCCTGAAGTTGTCATCACCTTGAGCAAGCGATTGCATTCTTGAAGCAACTATCCATTACTTGAGCGCTTGAAGGAGAGAACAAGAGGCTTGGAGTCCGACAGCGGGAAGACACGAGGAAGGGTTTCTTGCGTGAGATCGCCGCTGGGTGGAGCTCAGGAAAGCTTGCTGTGTTCTTGTCTTTGCTGAGTGCTTGAGTAAGATCGTTCTTGTTATTTCATTGAGCTTAAACATTTATCTGTGATTGAAACGCTGTGGAGAGGTTTCTCCACCGAGAAGGAGGTTGTCTTCTATCCGGTGCTAACCGGGGTTGATCTGCCGACGATCAAGGGATCGCCCACCTTAAGGGCATGCCAAGGAGTAGGGAAAAGTTATCCCCAAACCTTGTAAACCCTCCTTGTTAGCGATCTTGCTAGTTGTAGTTGTTTCCCTTCATTTTCTATTTCTGCATTTTCTATTTTCATACTTTCGCTGTGCTACTAACAAAGTGAAGTGCAGAAATTGGATTTGGGTCTAAGTGAAAGTGATTGGCTATATTCACCTCCCCCTCTCTAGCCATCCGGTTTCCAACAAGTGGTATCAGAGCTTGGGGCTCTGTTCACGGCTTAACATCCGAGAGTTATCAACAAGATGGCGTTGAGAGAATGATTTTCCACCACCCGACCTCCTTTCTTTGATGGCGCTGATTTTCAATATTGGAGATCAAATATGGAGTATTACTTGAAGATGGACATCAATACTTGGTTCGCAGTGAAGGAGGGATTCACCCCTCCTAAGGATGATGAAGGCAAAGAACTTGAGTCGTGGAGATGGACTGCCGAACAAACTCGAAAGAGTGAAGCCGACGCGAAGGCGGTTGTCACTCTACAATGTGGCATGAACAAAGACCAACTCATCAAGGTTGGTCCTTTCACAAGTGCAAAGGACTTGTGGAACAAACTCAGTGAGCTTCACGAGGGCATCCGAGACTCAAGAATCGCAAAGAGGGATTTGTTCCTCAATCAACTTCAAAATCTCTCCATGATGGAGAATGAATCGGTAAGTGAGCTTCAAAGCCGATTCAAGGAAGTCCTCAATGGGCTTCATTCAATTGATGAAAAGGTCGAGAATCACGACCTTGTGAGGTATGTCTTGAAAGCCTTTCCAAGGAATGCTTTGTGGTCATCCATGGTGGATGCCTACAAAGTTTCCAAGGATCTATCCATTGTAAAGTTAGATGATTTATTTTGTGAGATGGAATTGCATGAAATGACTAACAAAGGCCCCAAGGAGAAAGGGATTGCTTTAGTTGCAGGGGACCGATCCAATAAGAAGAAGAAGGAGAAGGAAGTCTCTTCATCTTCATCCTCTTCCGAATCCGAGTCCGATTCCGAGGAAGATGGCAATGGCTCTTCTTCCTCCGAGATGGCGAACTTTGTGCGAAGGATGATGAGAAGGGGTCGACGCTTCAAGAGTAGAGGTAACTCTAGTGAAGCTAAACTTGATAAGACTAATGCATCTTGCTTTGAGTGTGGTAGAAAAGGGCACTTCAAGAATGAATGTCCAAAACTAAAGAAGAAGGAGGAGAAATCCAAAAAGAAAGAAGAAAAATTCAAGAAGAAGAAGAAGGCCTTGAAGGCCACTTGGGATGAGTCATCCTCTAGCTCATCCGATGAAGAGAAGGAGGAGAAGAGCACAAGGCATATGACACTTATGGCTCTTGGAGAGGACAGCAGTGATGAATCATCTAATT
>JAGFNQ010002755.1:0-37698 GCA_024364735.1 Boesenbergia rotunda | reverse complement strand
ATCTCACAGAAAGTTTTCGGCCTCGGACCAGTCGACTGCCCCTGGGCCAGTCGACTGGTATACCCCGAAAGCTAGCCGTTAGCTAGCCGTTGGCTAGTAATTAATGCTAGACCAGTCGACTACCCTTGGGGCAGTCGACTGGTGCGGGGCTGGACAGACTGCAAGTTTGTCCTGTTCACCTATAAAAGGAGCACCTTTTTGTACGTGAACAGTACAGTTCCGTACAATGTCAAAGGGATGCTCGTCTGAAGAGTGTTTCTTACTTCCTCTCTCATATTTCTGCATTCTGTAAAGAGGAAGATCTCGACTGTAAAGGTTTCTCCACCTGAAGGAGGGTTTTATAGTGAAAGTGGTGCTCGCGGTGTGGATCCTTGGATTAGTCACCCATCTGGGTGGATACCAAGTAACTCCTTTTGTTAGCATTGCATTTTGTTTCCTTTGCATATTATCGTTCCGCTACGCTAACAACAATTGTAGAGACAAAAATCGAAAAAGTGCTATTCACCCCCCCCCCCCTCTAGCACGCCAAAGACGATCCATCAAAATCATCATCAATAGTGATAGGGTGTCCATCTCCCTCTATTCTGCTCAAATGATCCACCACTAAGTTCTCCTTGCCACTCCTATCTCGAATTTCCAAGTCAAACTCTTGAAGTAGAAGTATACATCTAATTATCTGGGCTTTACATTTGGCTTCTTCAGAAGGTACTTCAAGGCTGCATGATCAGAATACACAATAACATGAGAGCATAACAAATATGATCTAAATCTATCTAAAGGAAAAACAATAGCAAGGAGCTCTTTTTCTGTGGTGGTGTAGTAGGCCTGGGCAGCATCTAAGGTCTTGGAAGTATAGCAAATAACATGAGGCGCTCCATCCACCCTCTGTGCAAGTACAACTCTCACAGCAAAATTTGAAGCATCACACATTAGTTAAAAAGGTAAATTCCAATCAGGGGGTCTAATAATAGGAGCTGATGTAAGAGTCTCCCTTAATCTCTAAAAAGCTTCTTGGCATTTTTCATCAAAATAAAATTCCACATCTTTCTGTAAAAGTCTAGTCAAGAGCCTAGCAATCTCTCTGAAGTCTCTAATAAATCTCCTATAGAATCCTGCATGACCAAGAAAAGCTCGAACATCCCGTACGCATACGAGGTAAGATAAAGAAGATATAGCACTAACTTTAGCAGGATCTATCTCAATGTCGTTCCTAGAGACTATATGACCTAAAACAATACCATGCTCTACCATAAGACATTTATCAAAATTAAGAACAAGATTAGTTTCAATACATCTATGTAAAACCTTAGACAAATTATCTAAACAAGTATCAAATGATATGCCAAATACAGAAAAATCATCCATGAAAATTTCCATGCAGTGTTCTAATAACTCACCAAAAATACTCACCATACACCGCTGGAAAGTCCCTGGAGCATTGGAAAGACCAAATGACATGCGACTGTAAGCAAATGTACCGAAAGGACAAGTGAAAGTGGTCTTCTCCTGATCCTCTGGGTCTATACAAATCTGAAAATATCCTGAGTATCCATCTAAGAAGCAATAATGAGACTTCCCTGCCAACCTCTCTAGCATCTGATCAATAAAAGGCAAGGGATAGTAATCTTTCCTCGTGACTTGATTCAGCTTCCTATAGTCAATACAAACTCTCAATGAATTCTTCACTCTGGTGGGTACTAACTCATTGCTCTCATTTTCCACCACTATCACTTGTGATTTCTTAGGCACCACGTGAATAGGACTAACCCACTTACTGTCAGAAATAGGGTATATGATACCTGCCTATAAGAGACTAGTCACCTCTTTCTTCACAACATCAGTGGATTTAGTCTTCTCTGTGACTGCCTGACTGGCTTGACATTCTCCTCTAAAATTATCCTGTGCATGCAAATGGCAGGGCTAATACCAGGTATGTCAGATAACGTCCACCCAATGGCTCTCTTGTGCTGCCGCAGAACTTGTAGTAATTTGTCTTCTTGCTCTGAATCTAAGTTCTGGGCGATGATGACAGGTAAACTCTGCTCCTCTCCTAGATAAGCATACTTCAAATGATCTGGCAATGACTTTAACTCAATCTGTGACTGCTCAGTAGGTATGGGTGATCCCTGGGGATCAGTGTAATCCCCTACACTCTCACACCTATCATCTGAATATCCTGAAATATCAATCAATATAGGTGATCCCTGGGGCTCAGTGCAATCCCCTACACCTATAAAATCCTCTCTAACTGTAAGTAAATCTGATACACCCTCCAAATCAGCCTCCTCTATAGCAAATGTCTCCTCAGCCTCCTCTGAACTAAAATACCCTCTGGAATTATCAAATGAAGCTCCCTCAGCAAATAAATCTGCATCAACCAACTCATCTAGAATATCCATGCTCATAATAGAGTTATCTTCTCTGGGGTGCTTCATAGCATCAAAAATACTGAACTGGACTACTGTGTCTCCTATCTCCATGGAAAGTGTGCCTGCATACACATCAATCTTTGTCCATGCAGTCTTCAAGAAAGGCCTCCCAAGAATAAGTGGAGATCTATTTGCCAGAAAATCCCCTTCCATGTCCAAGATATAGAAATCCGCAGGAAAAATCAGCTCCTTCACCTTCACTAATACATCTTTAATAATTCCAACTGGGTGAGTCTGACTCCTGTCTGCTAACTGAATAACCACTCTTGTAGGTTGCAAGGGACCAATACCAAGCTTCTGAAAAAACTGATCTAGGCATCACATTAATAGACGCTCCTAAGTCTAACATGGCATCATGGAAAAGAGTCCTCCTAATCTCACAAGACACAGTGAATACCCCTGGATCTTCACATTTCAGAGGGATAGAATGGATAAGGGTTGAGACATTCTTCCCTAAACTGACCATTTCATTTTCCTTCAGCTTCTTCTTGTGCACACACAAATCCTTGCGAAATTTAGCATACTTGGGAATTTTCTTGATTATGGTCAACAAAGACACATTAATCTCCACCTTACTGAAAAGTTTAACAAGCTTATTATACTCCTTTGCTTTCTCCTCCTCTACATGCTTTTTGGCTTGAGTCTTACGCTGTGGAAAAGGTAAAGGAACCCTTGATTCTATTGGTGCTGAAAGCACCCAAGTCAAACCTGTGTTTTGATAATGGCAACAGGGTTCAAAAGTTAAGTCTTACTTGTTTTCTAACAAGTCACTCTAGTGTGCAGAGTAAAAGCCCTAGCGAAGGACTGCTAGGCACTGGCGAAGGAATGCCAGAGTAAAAGCCCTAGCGAAGGACTGCTAGGCACTGGGGAGGGAATGCCAGGTCGCAAAGCCCTAGCGAAGGACTGCTAGGCACCGGGCGAAGGACAGCTCGGCATCCAAGCCCTGGAAAAGGACCACCAGGCAAAAGTCCAACCAGAGGAACGGTTGGCATCAGGTAAATTCTCCCGA
The DNA here is from genome assembly GCA_024364735.1 of Boesenbergia rotunda. Classification (NCBI taxonomy): domain Eukaryota; kingdom Viridiplantae; phylum Streptophyta; class Magnoliopsida; order Zingiberales; family Zingiberaceae; genus Boesenbergia; species Boesenbergia rotunda. Next base: position 34,260 of record JAGFNQ010002755.1, on the reverse strand, counting down.
GAGGAGTAGGTGAGGACGCGTTCCCCGTCGAGGGAACAGTAGGCGTCGGTTCGACCTAGGGCTCCATTTTGGAGACCCAAAGTCAAAACCAAGACAGCTAAGGCTGTATAAACTAACCACTTAATGTTTTGTTGTGTTTTGGACTAACCCTGGATGCAGGACCGAAGGAACGAGTGTCTGCAGCTCAGAGAGCCTCAAAGGAGTGAGGCAACAGCTGACCAGGGCGCCCGGAGTGTCCTGGGCGCCCCCAAGGTGAACACAAAACACACAAACAAGAAGCATGCTTCGACAGTACAACCTGCGGGCACCCCCGTGCTCCCGGGCGCCCCCGCTGCTCCCGGGCGCCCCCAGTGCCAGCTACCGAAGCACACCCTCGTGAAGCCAAGAAGATGGAGTTTTGACCCGGTCAATGCGGGCGCCCCGGTCAAAACTGATCCCGAAGGTAAAGGGATCAGATGTTGACCGAGCATTGTGCGGATCAACTGCCACGTGGGGGGTGCCCCCGACGTCCCGGGCACCCCCAGGCCCTATATAAAGGGCCCTCGACCCCAAGCATCAGAACAACTTCCAATCAACGCTTCTACGCTCTTCTGCTCTCGCGCTTCGCCTCGAAATCCTTCCAACTCGAGCCGACGACGTCCTGCTGCTCCGAAAAAGTCGATCTACCTCGGACGTCGGTAAAAGAGCTATTTAAGTTTACTGTACTGAATTCTGTAATAATCTTTTGTAAACTATTTGCGCCTCATATAGAATTGCCCAAAGTAAACGGTCAACGACTGTGGGCCTTGGAGTAGGAGTCGACCCAGGCTCCGAACCAAGTAAAATCGACCGTGTCTCTGTGTGATTTTGTTTTTATTAATTTCCGCTGTGTACTTGCTCTAAGTGTTTCTGAAAAACGATTTCCGATATTCACCCCCCCCCTCTATCGGTTTTCTCGATCCAACAAGTGGTATCAGAGCGGGGAAGTTCAAACTTGGTGCAACCACTAGTTTGAAATTTTTTTCAGAGTTTTATTTTCTTTTTCTCATTCGAATTTTCTTTAAATATTTCGTTCGAATTTTCTTTTTCCCGTTAATCGAGGTTGGTGCAACACCCCTCGCTATTTTATTTTATTCATCCCGCACTACTAATCCAAGACCTAGTCTTGGAAAATCTTTTTTTTAGTTTTCTGTTTCAGATTAAATGGCCATGTAAGAAGGATTTAGCACCGCCAGACCTCCACTTTTCAGTGGAGAAGACTTTTCCTACTGGAAAAGTCGAATGGAGGTCCACCTGAAAACTCAGGTGGACATGTGGATCATCATCCAGTCCGGACTAGAGATCCCCAAAAACGGCGAAGGAGTACCACAGACCTACTCAGAATGGGACAACGCCCTAAAACGCAAAATTGAAGCAGATGCAAAGGTGACCCAGACTCTCCAATGCGGATTAACAAAAGAAGAGCTGAATCGGGTAGGCCCCTTCAACAGTGCAAAGGAGCTGTGGGCAAAGCTGATCGAACTGCATGAAGGAACGTCAGACACCAGGATCAGTAAGAGGGATCTGCTCCTGAACAAACTCTACACCATCAAGATGGCCGACACTGAAACAGCAACCCAACTCCACGCACGCATACAAGAATTGATGAACGGTCTTCACACTATAGGTCACAAGGTCGAAAATCGTAACCTAATAAGGTATGCCGTAAACGCTTTCCCTAGAAATACCTTGTGGACATCTATGGTAGATGCATACAAGGTTTCAAGGGATCTATCTAAAATTAAATTAGACGAATTGTTTTCTGAGTTAGAACTTCATGAACAGACTAACTGCAATATGGCCGAGAAGAGTATTGCCTTTTTTGCAGGAAAAACTGGAAGATCGACAAAGAAGAAAACTCAACCTGAACCCGAGTCTACCTCAGACTCAGACACAGAAGACGAAGAAGGAGATCAATCTGAGCTGGTCCGACTGGCCCGAAGCTACTATAAAAAATTGAAGAACCAAGCCAACACACGGAAGACAAGCCGAAGAAAGGACGAACCAGCTGAACCAGCAAGTGACAAACACAAGCCCAACGTAACCTGCTACGAGTGTAAGAAAAAGGGCCACTACAAGTCAGAGTGTCCTAACCTAAAGGAGACTAAAAAGACAAGAAGAAAGAAAGCACTGCAAGCAACCTGGGACGAATCTTCCTCAGAAGAAGAAGAAGAGGCACCCCAGTTAAACCTACTAGCCCTGACCGCCTCAGATGAAGTCGAGACCAAGTCTAAATCAGAAAAGGACGACGGCAAGCTAACCTTTTCAGAAGACGGCGAAATCAAGGTAAGCGGTTTTAATAAACGTCAATTAAACGAACTTATCTCTTATCTTTCTCGAGATTTGGCGAAAGCCAAACTCCGAGTCGAATCCCTCCGACAGGAAGTAAAACTTCTGAAAGAGGGAGCTGACTCTAAATCATTAACCGAGAACGTTCAAGAAGGAACTCCTACTCAAGTTGAAAAACTTAAGAAAGAAAACTCCTCCCTGAAAACTCAGGTTAAGGATTTTAGAGCGGCCTTAAAACGTTTTACTTCTGGTTCCAAAAATCTTGACATGATTCTTGGAAAACAGAAGTCCATTCTAAATCGATCCAGACTTGGCTACAAAACCAAATCCCGACAAAGATCGTATTTTGCCGTACTGAATCAGTCCAGAGGTAAAATTCAGGCATGGGTACCTAAACTGTGCCTGAACCAACCAACTGGATCAAATCAATATTGGATCCCCAAGGACACGATTCACATCTTGCCTAATCATTATCGTGGCTATAGTCTAGGGGAAGCCAAATTGAAAACTATCTTTATTGTTAAATAGAATTATATTCTTGCAATTTGCCTGATTGATTGTTTATTTAAATTTCTGCAATTTACCATGCTTAGACTTAGGTTAGTATAAGGACAGAACAAACTTAACTAAAACTTGAAAACATAGTATTGAGTGGAGGTGAGATGATAGTACGCTAGGGAAACCAATTCTAATAAGATCAAGTTCACTTGGTCTCTTTAGACTGGTGAAACTAGCCGAAGCTACCGATCCAAAATCCAAACTAGTTAGACAAGAACTTTTTCAAAAATTAATTTTGAAAATGAAATTTCATTAAACGGCTTTGTCAAGGAAAGGGTTGATGATCCAATAAGGCTGCGACCAAAGAAGGCCTAGTGTCTCGCCAAGACCTGGAAGCCAATTTTTGAATTTCAAATTCAAATTACTTTTTGTAAAATTCAAATCTAACACAATTTTCAGTTAAGTATAGATTCAAACATCTCCTATCAAAATAAATTGAAATGTTTTCAAAAATTAATTAAGATTTTCAAAATAAATCATGGCTTTCAAAATAATTTTACTTAACAAAACCTGTCTCACAAAACCTATAAGGCTAACGTGATTGAAAACCCTAGATTTGGGTGAGACAGACTAGTAAGTGAAAATCAATTTATGCTATACCTAACTCAAATTGGATCCAAATCAATAAAACTCTTTATGTGTAGGAACATAAAGATTTGGACCAATGGATATTGGATAGCGGTTGCTCCAGACATATGACTGGAGATAAATTGAAGTTCACCAAACTCAAGCTCAAGAACCTAGGCTCAGTAGCGTTTGGCAACAATGCTACACTCAAGGTAATTGGGTCAGGTAATATTGAGCTTAAATCTAACTTTATTATTAAGAAAGTTCTTTTGGTTGATAACTTCAATTTTAACCTGCTTAGCATAAGTCAGTTGTGTGATTCTGGTTACATAGTCACCTTCAACAATTCTAACTGCCTAATTAGAAATGTACAAGACTCAGAAATCATGCTTAAGGGCACTAGGAAAAATAATGTATATACTATAAACCTTCCCCTAGTACCCAAATGTATGTTAACTCAGTTAGAACAATCGAACCTCTGGCATAGGAGATTAGGTCATACCAATTTGAGAACTATCTCAAAAGTCACCCAACTTGGCCTAATCAAAGGTATCCCCAAAATTAAAAATAATGAAAACCTAATATGTGAATCATGTAATCAAGGTAAACAAACCAAATCTAATCACAAATTAATTCAATCTGACCTAACTCAAACCACACTTGAGCTTCTGCACCTTGACCTATTTAATTCACATGGAGCCAAGTCACTAAGCGGGAACTAATACTGCTTAGTAATAGTTGATGATTATTCTAGGTTTACCTGGGTCAGGTTTCTAAGAACCAAAGATGAAACCTTAAAACTATTTAATGATTTCTGTAAATTGATTGAAAATCAAAACGATACTAAAATTAAAAGACTTAGGAGTGACCACGGGGGAGAATTTGAAAATCAACGGTTCGAGGAATTCTGTAAGGTCAATGGGTATTTACATGAATTTTCATGTCCTAGAACCCCCCAACAAAATGGGATAGTCGAAAGAAGGAATAGAACCTTACAAGAAGCCGCTAGGGCGATGCTCAATGAATTTAGCTTAGCAAACCAATATTGGGCAGAAGCGATTAGTACGGCTTGTTACATCCAAAATAGGATTCTGATTAACAAGCGACACAACAAAACACCCTATGAACTGTACTACCATAGGCTCCCAAATCTACACTACCTAAGGGTCTTTGGATGCAAAGTTCATATCCTAAACACCAAAGACTACTTAGGGAAATTTCAATCCAAATCAATCCTGGGCATCTTCCTAGGATACTCAACCACAAGTAGAGCCTATAGAGTCTACAACAAACAAACTAAGAAAATTGAAGAAACAACTAACTTAATATTTGATGAAGAAGTCAACTCAACATTTGATAATCCAAACCTAACTTCATCAAATTCTGATCAAGAAAATAATGAACAAACTAGTGAACCCTTAATTGAATCCTTAAACGAACTGACTGTTGAACCAATTAATGAGTCAACTGGACCAACAAATGAACCAGCCCAAAGAGTCGAATCAAACAATGAACCAAATCGACCAGCCGGACCTGAGGCTGAACCAAGTTCTAGGAGAACCAAGAAACCCAGACTTAGTCACCCAACCGATCAAATTGTGGGTGATCCAACTCTAGGAGTCAGGACTAGATCCTCCTATAGAAACCTTAGTCAAATAGCTATGATATCAAAAATAGAACCCAAAACTATAGATGAAGCCCTACCTGACCCTGATTGGATCATAGCTATGCAAGAAGAATTAGCCCAGTTTGAGAGGAACCAAGTCTGGGAACTAGTGCCTAAACCTGAAGGCAAATCCATCATAGACACTAAGTGGGTCTTTAGGAATAAGCTAAATGATCAAGGAGAAATAGTTAGAAATAAAGCCCGCTTAGTAGCCAAGGGATTCAGCCAAGTAGAGGGATTAGATTACGATGAAACATATGCCCCAGTAGCTAGACTTGAGTCCATTAGAATGTTGTTAGCCTTTGCATCCCATAAAGGATTTAAGCTATACCAAATGGATGTAAAGTCAGCCTTCCTAAATGGGTTCATTAAAGAAGAAGTTTATGTAGGACAACCCCCGGGTTTGAGGACTTAGACAAACCTGACCACGTTTACAAATTAACTAAAGCACTATATGGGTTAAAACAAGCACCTAGGGCTGGTATGAACGACTATCAACTTACTAACTTCTAAAGAATTTAAACAAGGACAAATCGACTCGACTTTATTTATTAAAACCCTAGGAAAAGATATATTTATTGCCCAAATTTACGTAGATGATATAATTTTTGGGTCCACCAACTCAAACTTTCTAAAAGAATTTGTTAAAATAATGGAAAACGAATTTGAAATGAGCCTAGTTGGTGAACTTAACTTTTTCCTAGGCTTACAAATCAAACAAACTAGGGATGGAAATTATGTCCATCAATTCAAATATGCTAAAGAGTTAATAAAGAAATTTAAAATGGATAACTCTAAAAGCATAAGTACCCCCATGGCCACTAATGTAAAAATAGATAATGACCCTGATGGTAAACCAGTAGACCTTAAACTCTATAGGAGTATGATAGGTAGCCTACTGTACCTTACAGCCAGTAGACCTGATATTCTTTTTGCTGTAGGGATGTGTGCTAGATACCAAACCTGTGCTAAGGAAACGCACTTAGCAGCCCTAAAAAGAATACTAAGATATGTTAAGGGCACCCTAAATGTAGGGATTTGGTATCCTAGAACCTCAACCTTCAATTTGTCAGGCTACTCAGATTCTGACTATGCTGGCTGTAAATTAGATAGAAAGAGCACAAGTGGGAGCTGCCAACTGTTAGGACAGAGTCTAGTTAGTTGGTGCAGCAGAAAACAACACTGTGTAGCTCTATCCACAACTGAAGCAGAGTATGTGGCCTTAGGAGAGTGTGTAGCACAACTTCTATGGATGATGCACACTCTTAAGGACTTCCAGCTCAACTACACCCAAACTCAAGTATTTATTGACAATATAAGTTCAATTAATTTAACTAAAAACCCAATACAACATTCCAGAACCAAACACATAGAAGTCAAACATCACTTTGTAAGAGACCATGTAGCCAGGGGTGAAATAGTACTTAAGTATATTGACTCTAAATCCAACTTAGCTGACATATTCACAAAACCTTTACCTGAATCTGAGTTCAGTTCACTAAGAAGGCAGTTAGGATTGTGTTCTGTAGAATAGATTAACTCTACTCTTGATTCCTTTTTTTGATTTACAAATCAGTTTCTAAAAGAATTTGAAAAACTGTTTCACTTAATTTCAAAATCAGTTTTTTTTACTTAGTTTTATTTCAAAACTTCCCCCTTTCAAAACTAGGGTCTTTTTCGCAAATGGACTTAGCCTAGGCCCTAACCCTAGAACTGCATGCACCTATAGATTTAGAAGCCAGCATCTCACAAGCACCTTAGGATACTTTTGATTGATAACCTAGAAAGGGTTGAGATGCTTAGGTCTTTGCCTTAATTCAAGATGCTTTAAGTCAGTGCATCTGCAGTAATTGGGGCACTAAATACAACTTTTACAGCAATCAAGTGTCAAGTTTAGAAAATCTAACTTGAACAGAAACACTTAACTTAACTAACCCTAGCCAAAACTACTGTTTATAACAGTTAGTGAGTAACTAATTGGGTTAGACAGGTCCCTACAAGAGAAAATCAACTGCTTTGGTTCAAGTCTTATCATGAATTGGTTCAGTACAGCAAAATCATGTAAATATTTTTATGAAATTTATTTCAGTGATGAAGTTTAATTTCTGCTGTATTTATCTGTTTTTTTTATATATGGCAAAGGGGGAGAGATAGAAAAAGAGAGAGTTTAGTTAAAATTTTCTATCCCAAAATTTTTTTTTCAAAAACTCTCCTTTATTCAAAAAGTACCAAGTTCTAAAAATTTTCTAAGCTTTTCAAAAATTTCTAAGTACTTAAGTTTTCTTTTTCAAAATTTTCTAAGTTTTTTTACTTAAGCTTTTCGAAAATAATTAAGCTTCTCAAGAATTCACTAAAGTTTTTTAAAAGTTTTCAAAAGCTTTTTCAAAATTTTCTTACTTAAGCTTTTCGAAAATAATTTCTAAAAGTACTTAAGCTTCTAAAGAATTTACTAAAAGTTTTTACTTAACTTAATGTTTTCAAAACTTTTGAGTACTTTAAACTTAAGAAGTATTTTTCTAAGTACTTAAAGTTGTTCAAAACTTTACTAAGTACTTAAGCTTTTCTTACTAAGTACTTAAATTAATGTTTGCAAAACTTTTGAGTACTTTAAACTTAAGGCTTCAAATTTTTTTTGGTACTCTAAACTCATTTAAACTTAAAAGATTTCCAAAGTACCTGAACTTAAGTTTTCAAAGTACAAAATCATTCTAAGTAATGTTTTTCTTAACCCCACGAATTTTTTAAAAATCTAGGGGGAGATTCTCTCCAGGGGAGGGAACAAAATTTAACTTTTTCATGGTTTGATTAAACTTAACTTTTTGAACTAGGGTTGCCATAAATCAAAAAGGGGGAGATTGTTGGTGCTGAAAGCACCCAAGTCAAACCTGTGTTTTGATAATGGCAACAGGGTTCAAAAGTTAAGTCTTACTTGTTTTCTATCAAGTCACTCTAGTGTGCAGAGTAAAAGCCCTAGCGAAGGACTGCTAGGCACTGGCAAAGGAATGCCAGAGTAAAAGCCCTAGCGAAGGACTGCTAGGCACTGGCGAGGGAATGCCAGGTCGCAAAGCCCTAGCGAAGGACTGCTAGGCACCGGGCGAAGGACAGCTCGGCATCCAAGCCCTGGCAAAGGACCACCAGGCAAAAGTCCAACCAGAGGAACGGTTGGCATCAGGTAAATTCTCCCGAGAGGAGTAGGTGAGGACGCGTTCCCCGTCGAGGGAACAGTAGGCGTCGGTTCGACCTAGGGCTCCATTTTGGAGACCCAAAGTCAGAACCAAGACAGCTAAGGCTGTATAAACTAACCACATAATGTTTTGTTGTGTTTTGGACTAACCCTGGATGCATGACCGAAGGAACGAGTGTCTGCAGCTCAGAGAGCCTCAAAGGAGTGAGGCAACAGCTGACCAGGGCGCCCGGAGTGTCCCGGGCGCCCCCAAGGTGAACACAAAACACACAAACAAGAAGCGCGCTTCGACAGTACAACCTGCGGGCGCCCCCGTGCTCCCGGGCGCCCCCAGCATCCCGGGCGCCCCCAATGCCAGCTACCGAAGCACACCCTAGCGAAGCCAAGAAGATGGTGTTTTGACCCGGTCAATGCGGGCGCCCCGAGCGCTCCGGGCGCCCCGGTCAAAACTGATCCCGAAGGTAAAGGGATCAGATGTTGACCGAGCATTGTGCGAATCAACTGCCACGTGGGGGGGCGCCCCCGACGTCCCGGGCACCCCCAGGCCCTATATAAAGGGCCCTCGACCCCAAGCTTCAGAACAACTTCCAATCAACGCTTCTACGCTCTTCTGCTCTCGCGCTTCGCCCCGGAATCCTTCCAACTCGAGCCGACGACATTCTGCTGCTCCGAAAAAGTCGATCTACCTCGGACATCGATAAAAGAGCTATTTAAGTTTAATGTACTGAATTCTGTAATAATCTTTTGTAAACTATTTGCGCCTCATATAGAATTGCCCAAGGTAAACGGTCAACGACCGTGGGCCTTGGAGTAGGAGTCGACCCAGGCTCCGAACCAAGTAAAATCGACCATGTCTCTGTGTGATTTTGTTTTTATTAATTTCCGCTGCGTACTTGCTCTAAGTGTTTCCGAAAAATGATTTCCGATATTCACCCCCCCCCTCTATCGGTTTTCTCGATCCAACAGATTCTTCCACTTGGGTCGAAGCTTTTGGAGTTGAGACTTGAGCTGGAATTCCACTAGATGTAGCTGCTGTAGGTTCACTTCCCTCACTGATTTCTCCTTCATTTCCCACCAAAATCACAGGATCAATTGAAGAAGAAGTTAAGCTTAAACTAGGATCACAACCAACTGATTTAGAAGACATTTCAGGGCTGTTTTGAGCTGGAAAACTAAGTACTGTGAATTTTATAGAAAAATCAGCCTTTGGAACATTTGCACTTGAAGCAACCTTCCCACTTCTCAAAGTGATGACACTAACATTTCCCTTTGGATTAGGAGTAGCTTGAGAAGGTAATTGACTTGATCCTTGGGCTTGCATTTGATTCATCCCACTAGCTAGTTGATCAATGTGTCTCTCAATGTTTTGAAGGGTGGAATCATTCTTTTGATGCCCTTGTTGTTGTTGCAAAATTTGTTGTTGCTGAAGAATTTGTTGCATCATCTCCTCTAGCCTTTGTTGTTGAGCACTCAACCCACTAGAACCTCCATAACATCCTTGATTAGCATGGGTCTTCGGTTGGCCTTGAAATGAAGAATTAGGTTGCTGAAAATTGTGACCTTGCTGTGAATTTTAAAATTGAGGTTGTTGGGGCTGATTAAATGGTTGGAATTGCTGGAAATTAGGTAGATGTTGCTGAAATTGTTGCTCTGAAAATTTTGATTTTGGGATTGAAATTGTTGTTGTGAGGGCTGAAATTGTGGAGGCTGAAAACTTTGATTGTATGGTTGAAAACCTTGCTGATTATGATGAAAACCTTGCTGAAAATTCTGGAAACTTTGCTGAAATTGCTGTTGTGGCTAATTCAAAGGTTGGTTTTGCTGAAAATTCGAATAGGGCTGCTAAAATGCTTGAGAGTGCTAGAATTGTGGCTGGAATTCATGATTCCCTTGCTGAAGACTTTGAAAATTCAGCTGGAATTGTTGTAGGGGTTGTTGTGAGGCATTTTGTTAATAGAAAGAATTTCCATACTTCAAGTTAGGGTGATCCCTCCATCCCAGATTATAAGTAGATGAATAAGGGTCATTCTTTGCTTGAAATTATCCTCTAGTCAAAGCTGCTAATGATTCATCTTGTTGTAGGTTTGGGCACAAATCCAAGTTATGTTCTTGACTTGAACAAATGCTACACAACCTCATCACTTGACTTGTAGGTGGAGCTACTGAAAAATTTTGATTTTGGCTCAAATTATTCAAAGCCATCTACCTCACTAATGATGTAAGCTCCACCAAAGAATTATTGATATCGTCATTAGAAACCATCTGGACTTCATTCACTCCTCTAGTGGAAAGAGCTCTACTTCTAAATTGTTGTGAATTTTCTGCCATGTTTGAAATTAATTCCCTAGCCTGATCTAGTGTCTTGTTCACTAAAGCTCCTCCAGCTGTAGCATCAATCATAATCCTATCCATTTGAAGTAGACCCTCATAGAAATACTGAATAAGGAGCTGCTCACTGATCTGATGTTGTGGACAACTTGAGCACAGCTTGTTAAATCTCTCCCAATAATCATATAGGGTCTCTTCCACTACTTGTTGAATACCACATATGTTTTTTCTGATAATAGTTGTTCTGGAGGCTGGAATGTACTTCTCTAAAAATGTCTTCTTCATGGCTATCCAACTTGAAACATGTCCAATAGGCAAATAATAGAACCAATCCTTAGCTGCTCCAGTCAAGGAAAATGGAAATGCCCTCACCATGATATCCTCTTCTGAAATCCCTTGAGGTGTGGAGCATACTACGTGGAATTCATGCAAATGTCTGTTTGGATCTTCTCCAGATTGTCCTTGAAACTTGGGCAGTAAATGGATAAGTTCTGATCTCTGCTCAAAGTCACCAGCTAACTCTGGGTAAGCAATACATGAATACTAGAAAGCATCATTAGGAGCTGCAAGCTCCTTCATAGTTTTCTGGTGTCCTGCTATAGGACTACTAGAATGAGTAGAAAAATTATCAATAGCTTCAAAAATTCTGCCTTGATTTATCCTTGCTCTGAAAGTTCTCTCAATCTCTGGATCAAACTCCTCAAGACCACCACCAGCAGTCCTGGTCATAAACCAAACATGAAATGGCAGCAAATGTATATAGGAAAATAAAGCAAATGAAATGGATCACAAAATATGAAAATAAGCGCACAAGCTAAAATTAAACAAACTCAACTAGTGTTCCCCGGCAACGACGCCAAAAATTTGATGATTTAGCCCAATAGCAAGTGTCACGAATGAGCCTCAAATTTAGATATTTATAAGTTGAAAACCCTAGCTCACAAAATTAAATGTAGTACAAAGGCCTCAAGTCATATTTTCCAAGGACTAGTTAAGTGTGCTTAATCCAAGCTTGAGATTTTTGTCATTAAATGTTTTGGGTTTTCAAATAAGATGGGGGTTTGTTTTGCAATAAGGGATGAAATAGCAGTAGAAACAGAGTGAACTCAACTAAGACAGAAATTGACTAGGAAATTATGTAAACTACACGTAACCTAATTGAAAACTAAGTAATTTACCTTGAAATTATATGAATGATATTCAAGACTAGAATTAAGTTCAAGAAAGTTGTAACTAAGCAAATAAAATGGAATACAAGCAGTTTGTAACTAAACGGCAGGATTACAAAGTCTAAAACCAGAGATGCTTAAGGAATAGGGCTCAATTGTAGCTGAGATTGCTTAATTGGTCGATAGACTGATCAGATCCTGACTGGATCGGTCGAACAGACTGATCAGTAGCTAGAATGCGAACTGATACGAAGTGAAACGATTATAGAACTGAATATAGAACTAAATCTAGACTACAAATCAAGTTCTTCACCAGATCTTCTCCTTGCCATCACACAAGGATCGAGCTAGAGACCCTCTATCTCGAAAATCAAACAAGAAATCAATTCTCACAGTTAATTTGCGTTGGTTTGATGCGCAGCTGAGCTCTTCTTCTAATCTCCTTCTTCTTGATGAATCGGATGGCGAATGTGGCTCTGAAACGCTCAGAACTCCTCAGAGAACCCCTCTGAATGCTCTGAGAACTCTGATCGATGAAGACGTTCAATCAGGAGTTAATCAGATGAAGCAAACTCTGGCGAAACCCTAACCGGAGCTTGGCAGCGATGATATAGAATCATAACTTCTCGGGAAATCAATCCAGTGATTTGATATCTGAAGAATGCCTTGGATCTGCAGTGGCCGCGCAAAGAAATCAAAGAAGAAAGCGATGAACTGGGAAGAACAGGAAGAAAGCGACGACGCTCAAATCTGAGGAGGAGTTCGGTTTTAACTATTAGAAATGGACGGCTATGATCATCCTTGCTACATCCAACGGTCGGATCTACTCTGATCTGAACCAAACCTTCCAGATCTCCATCAATGGTCCTGATCTACTTCTCCTTGGCTTGGATCAATCAGATCTACGATGGATGGCTCAGATCTCCCTTTCTTTTGAATGGACAGTTGAGACTCCCCTTAAGCTTGGTCCGATGGTCAAATGGACTCTGATTTGGTTCAAAGCTTAAGATCTTGATCTATGGACTTGATTAACTCTATCTTGGGCTCGGAATGATCAGAAGCTGACAGATGGCTTAGATCTCACCGTTTCTTGATTGGATGGCCCACAGTTATCCATCTCTTGATCCCCTTGATCGAAGCCAACTCTGAGCTCAAGTCTGATCCAATTTAATCTAGGTCCATGGTCATTTGAAGCCTACAAAATTATATTCAAATTTTAGAGCCAAAACATCTTAAATATAAAAAGAATTGCATCATAGGCCAAAAATAGAGATAACTCATGAAACCTAGTGTAAATGCAAGATTAAGCATAGGAAAAGGAATCAAAACATGGATTTGAGAGCCTAAAATGATTAACAATATAGTAATTATCAATCTCTCCTTCTTTTCTTCTCATCCTCTTCACCACATCTTGGCCGGCAATCACAAGGATAAGGAGGAGTCTTCCTCTTCCTTTTGTGGTGCTTGGTAATAAGAAGAAGAAGAGGAAGTGGTCGGTTGTGGAGAAGAAGCCTCTTCTTCTTGGTGGAGTCGGCGCCGCAAGCAAGGGAAGAAGAAAGGGGATAGGTGGCTGAGTTTTGGTGAAGATGAGACTTGTTTCTCTTCTTCTTCTTCTTCTCCTTCCTCTCCGGTGTTTCCTTGTGGTTAGCGAGCTTGGGAGGCCTTGTGTGGCCGACGGTGCAAGGAGGAGTGGAAGAGGGTGTCCGGCGGCAACCCTAGTGGCTAGGGTTTGGTTGGCGCGAAGAAGAAGGTGATATTGGAAGGCCTTGGTGACTCCGGTTCTTAGTAGATCGTCGCCCACACGACGTCTAAGAGGGGAGGGTCATATAATAGATGATCGCGAGGTATCGAGAGGTATAACCTTCTCTTACGGCTCTTTGATTTGTATCATTTTATGTGGTTGTTTAATTATCATAGTTGATTAATTATTTGTTAATAAATTGTATGATAATTAATTATTGTGGACCCCGATGATTAACACAAAAATCGCCGATCCGCTCGTCGTCTTTTCCGCGACTAATTGGTTAGGCGAGTTACAAGGGTTGAGCAACATGTTTGGCTAAGTTGTAACTCGAATCAATTAGTACAGCGACGAGACGGTCGTTTGGAAGAGCGGTCTCCATTCGGATTAAATTTTTAATCCGTGGACATGGAGAGGTTTCCCATGGATGACCAAGTATTCGCTTAGGAAACCCGCCAAGCTGTCCTCTTATACATCCTAACAATCTCCCACTTCTACTCAAAGACTCTGTTGTCCTCACAATGTCATACATCTGACTCCCATATCCTCCACATGCCTATCGAAAACTCTCGCTTGAAAGGCTTTAGTGAAAGGATCTACCAGGTTGTCCTCTGATGTAATCTAGGCGACAACAACTTCTCCTCGCTTAGGTGGTACTTATGCTCTATGTGTTTACTCGCCTTATGGGCTTGTGGTTCCTTCGAGTTTGTAACTGCACTACTGTTACCACAATAAATTGTGATAGATCTGGGCAAACCAGGAATCACATCCAAGTCCATCATGAAGTTCCTAAGTCATACAACTTCTTTGGCCACCTCAGAGGCTGCCACATACTCAGCTCCATGGTGCAGTCTGCCACGCTTTACTGCTTGACACTCCTCCATTCTATGGCTCAACCTCCTAAAGTAAACACAAACCTCGAGGTATATTTGCTTTTGTCCCTATCTGATTGGAAGTCTAAATCCGTATAACCCACATGGAGTAATTGGTCTGCCTGGTAAACCAGCATATAATCCCTATTCCTTCTCAGGTATATGCTTTACCGTAGTCTAATTTTCCTGGCCTGGGTTATTCTGATATTTGCTAACCATGCCCACGGCAAAGCAGATATCTGGTCTCGTACACAGCATAGCATACATGAGGCTTCCTATAGCCGAAGCATAAGGAACCACCTTCATCTCCTCTATCTCCTTTGATGTTTTAGGACACATCTCCTTAGATAGAGGAACTCCATGCCTGAAAGGTAGAAATCCTTTCTTGGAGTTTTCCATGCTAAAACGAGCTAGGACAGTGTCTATGTATGAAGCTTGAGACAACACCACATCCTTTTCTGGTGATCCCTTTGAACTTTCATCTCAAGGATGTGTCCTGCTTTTCCCAAGGCCTTCATATCAAACTGTTTGGACAACCATACCCTTACATCTGATAATACTTTGACATTGTTTCCAATGAACAACATATCATCTACGTATAGTACAAGAATACCACTATGTTTCCGTCACATCTCTTATATACACATGACTCATTCGGACTTTGAATAAATCCATATGACTGGATTACCTTATCAAAGCTGATGTTCCACATCATAGGTCTAGGGATCCGATTCATGTTTTCCAGGGACCAAGTCCGATGACTCTGCCAAGAACATGAATCTTTCAGGTTGTCTAACAACCCTCCCACTACGACGAGGTACCACCTATGTATCTTCTGGAACACACGGTACAATGACTTGTGGTATTTCCTCTTATACAGTTGGTACTAAGGTCAGAACGCCCCCTCTTAATTCGTCAAGAATAATTCTACTCATGGGCTTGTGGTTCATCACACGGTCTTCTTCTAAGAATCGGGCATTCGTGCTAACGATTACCCTATGACCCTTAGGACTATAGAACGAGCCACCTTTCGTCCATCTAGGATAGCCTACGAACAAGCGCACTTCTGTATGAGATTCCAACTTATCAGTATCTCCCTTCAGCACATGTGTTGGACTACTCCAAATCCGAATATGTCTTAGACTAGGCTTTCTCCCAGTCCACAATTCTGTAAGAGTAGAGGGTGCTGACGTAGATTGTACCAAGTTCAGTATGTACGTTGTCATTTCCAGAGCATATCCCCAGAACGAATCTGGCAACTTTGAGTAGCTCATCATCGATCTAACCATCTCCATAAGAGTCCTATTCCTTTGATCTGCTACAACATTTTGTTGGGGCGTACCGGGTGCAGACAATTGGGATTTAATCCCATCCTCTGATAAGTAAGTCCTAAACTCTCCCAAGAGGTACTTGCCACCACGATCTGATCGTAGTGTCTTGATACTTTTACCTTGATGTTTCTCCACATCAACATTGAATTCTTTGAACTTATCAAAGCATTCAGACTTGTGGCACATCAAGTAAATGTACACATACCTTGAATAATCATCTATGAAAGAGACGAAGTATTCATACCCACCTCTAGCCTGGATAGACATAGGACCACACAAATCAGAATGAACTAATTCCAACACATCTTTGGTTCTATACCCCTTGGCCTTGAATGGCCTCTTGGTCATCTTACCTACCAAGCTAGATTCACAGGTTGGGAAGTCCTCCACCACCAATGAACCCAAGGGCCCATCAGCTATCAACCTTTGAATCCTACTAAGGTTAATATGACAAAGTCTTAGATGCCAAAGATATGTTTGGTTCATCTTGGAAGACTCCTTTTTCTTATTTTGGTTAGATGATGAGCTATTATCTTCTATTTGCATCGTGCGAGATTTTGGTTCTAAAGTTTACAAATTTCAAACCAATTGACCTGAATAGATAATCTCTCTATTCCTTTTTATAACAACACGGTCATTAAAAGAAATAGAATATCTATCCTTTATTATTTTAGAAACCGAAACTAGGTTCTTTCTAAAAGATGGTACATAAAGGCAATTTCTTAAAACCAAAACTTTATTTCTCTCAGAAGACAAATAAACCTCTCCCACTACAATAGCTGTCACCTCCGTAGCATTGCCCATGTATATGGTAATCTCTCCATCAGCTAGTCGTCGGGTTTCCTGGAACCCCTGCAAAGAATTGCAGACATGATCAGTGCCTCACATATCTACACACCACGTACCGGTAGATAACACCGCTAATCATATTTCAATGACAACAGAAAAAGATATACCTTTATCTTGACGACGGGGACAGTCCGCCTTCCAGTGTCCAGTCTACTTGCACGTGAAGCACTTGCCTTTCGGCTTCTTCATGGTAGCCCGAGGTCCCTGAGATCCTACCACCTTCTTTGCCCCACCTTGTTTCTTCTTCTTCTGTCCTTTCGGCATAGAGGTAGAAACCCTTTGAGCCACCAAAACATGAGCACTCTGACGAAAAAGCCCTTTTGCACCTGAAGTTCTGTCAGATGTTCCGCCAATGAATATGTACGTTTGTTCATATTGTAGTTTAGGCGAAACTGCTCAAAACTCCTAGGCAGAGATTGGAGAATGATATCGACCTGGGTTTCCCCATCGATCTCCACTCCAAGGGCATCCATCTCATTGAGATGGGCCATCATCATAAGGACATGATCCCTCACAGGTGTCCCCTCGACCATGGTAGTCGTCATCATGTTCCTCATCCCTTCCTGCCTAGCGACCTGATTCTGATGTTCGAAGAGCTCTTTGAGATTGTACATCATATCATAAGTAGTGGAAAAAGCCTGATGCTGATGTTGCAATATATTTAACATAGATGCCAAGATGTAACACCGCGCCATCTCATCTGCTTTGATCCACTTCTTATAGAGTTCTATCTCCCCTTCATCAGAAATCTCGCTAGGTTTTTTGAACAGAACTCGAACAATACAAACTTGTACTCCTCAGCAGTTAGGATAATGTCTAGGTTTCTTTTCCAATCAATGTAATTAGGGCTCGTAAGTTTGTTTTTCTTAAGTATCACAGATAGTGGGTTAAAGGCCATTTTGAAAATCCCTGTGAATCACAACAATCACAAGCTTTAGATTTCAAAAAATATTGATTCCTCAAAACAATAAATTTGAAATCAACCAACACCTCAAAACACCGAGAATTTCTAATGCCATGATAGTGTGGACATATACGAATTCTACATTTGTAAGAGGAGTTTTACCCATTAATTTTATTATCTTATCAACCTAACTTTTTGACAAATAAAATTAATAGTTGGTCCTCTTTGGCCCTACAAATAATAGCAGTGACTCCGATGGGGAGGATACTATTATTTGCATCTAAGTGTTGACCATTACATGATACTAAGAAAATTATCTCGGATTATGTGTCGTCCAATGGAGAAAATCACATGCTCTTCAATAATTTTCTATAATCATGTCTGACCTAGTGATCCGCAGAACAAGCCCATCCGATGGGGAGGAAGGCACTCAGAGCCGACGCACAAGCCTGTTCGCATCACTTGTCAAATTAGTAATGGAGGTCGCGGGACCCTTAGGATTCCTCTCCCACTTAGTTATTTACAATGAGGAATTTTCGTGCACGCACTACAAGCACATAAACAAAAATAATAAATAAGAAAAATTCTAAATTTTTCCAACTATCATGACTTTAGTCTCCAATGTGCCTCCAGTCGTGTCGTCACCTTGTCTGCTTCTCCCTACACCATTCTCAAGCCACCATTGAAGGGATCTCCGAGCCGAGATGAGAAGCTATTTATTTACATCCATCAATCCTATATTCCATAAAGGAGTGTACATAAATTCTAGATCGAAAGTAAATAAAAAGCGCGGCTAAATAAGTGTTGTATTTAATTAAATAATTAAATACTAATTTAGCCTCGTCGTCTACCCCGAGGATTCTAATAATTACAACTATGCACAACCAATCACATATACACATTATTTAAGCCATAATAGTTGGAATCTCATGCCTGCAACCAATGAGTTAGCCTATACACATCCTACTATTATCCGGCAAAAATAAAATACATGATAAAGTGCAAAATGTAACCGAATCCAAACACACAAAACCGGAAACCTTAGCTCTGATACCAGTTGTTGGATAGCTTGGTGGGTTTCCTAAGCGAATACCTGGTCATCCATTGGAAACCTTTCAATGTCCACGGATTAAAAATTTAATCCGAATGAAGTCCTATCTCCCAAACGACCGTCTCATCGTCGTACTAATTGATTCGAGTTACAACTTGGCCAAACATGATGTTCAAGCCTTGTAACTCACCTAACCAATTAGTCACGGAAAAGACGACGAGTGGATCGCCGGTTTTTGTGTTTATCATCGGGGTCCATGATAATTAATTACCACAATTAATTAACAAATAATTAAGAGCAAGATAATTAATTAATCACACATGAAATAATGGAAGAACAAAGAGCCGTAAGAGAAGGTTATACCTCTCGTTACCTCGCGATCTTCTACTATATTACCCTCCCCTCTTGGACGTCGTGTAGGCGATGATATACCAAGAACCGTAATCACCAAGGCCTTCCAATATTACCTTCTTCTTGCACCAACCAAACCCTAGCCACTAGGGTTGCCGTCGGCCACCTTCTTCCACTCCTCCTTGCGCCGCTGGCCACACAAGGCTTCCAAAACCTACCGACCATAAGGAAGCACCGGAGTGGAAGCTATGGAAGATGATGGAGAAGAAAATCCAAACACAAACCCTACTACTCCTTTCCTCCACCGTTGGCGCCCAAGCTATGAGTTGTTGTCCACAGCAACTTGTCTTCTTCTCCACAGCAACGTGAGTTGTTGTCCTGAGCAGCTTAGAGAACTCCCTTGGAGCAAGTTGCGTGAGCAACATGAGCAGTGCTCCCTTGGAGAAGTACCAGAATGTTGTGTGAGCAACTTTTCTCCCTTGGAGAAAGTTGCATGAGCAACTTTTCTTCCTTGGAGAAGAAAGTTGCATGAGCAACTTTTCTTCCTTGGAGAAGAAAGTTGTGTGAGCAACTTTAGTTGCGCTCCTTCCTTGTAGAAGGTTGTCGTCGGCACCGCACACCCAAACGAGAGAGGGAGAGGAGGAGAGGAGAGGTTTACGGTTCTCTTGTGATGAATTGGATGCCTTGGTTTCATGCCACCATGGGGTATATATAGGGCTACAATAGGGACCATAAGGAGGAGTTGGGTCTTGGCCACCCAATGGATCAAGGCCTGATCGATTAATGAAGATCCATTCCACTAATGAATCCTCATTGATTTACCTCTCCAACCCCCATATTTAAATATGGGCACCACCTATTATGAGTACAATTTCTCCCCGTGTTTAAGATATGTGCCCATTGATTAATTTAAATTACTGACAATTTTAATTAATCAACATCTAACTCCTTGATTAGTACCACTCATCCTTATCATCATGTTGGACCAAGTCCACCTATAGGATTTAACATGATGACCTTATGGGCTCATCAAGGGGGCATCATCATCCCGACTCACCAGGATACTGTTTCTGTCTATAATCAACGGCACACCATGAAAATAATATTATTTCCCAATTTACCGGGCCTATCGATTTAACAGAATAAATCTCACCAATTGGTAAATCAAAGAAATAAATACTAAGTACATGTGCCCGTTATTATATCAGGATTCAGAGCATGTACTCCATAATAAACTGAGGTCTGATCCAATTATAAAGTCAGTATAAATTGGATCACCTCTATGTTGATCCTGCTCAATGCACACAAAGTGCACTAGTATAATTCTATGGTCAAGATAAACCAACACTAAATTACCCAATCATCCTGATGGTTTGTCCAAATTCATCTCAGTTGTGAGCCTCTACTTATACATTACAAGGAACTGATAACATGATCTTCTATGTGATACCACACACCATGTTATCTACAATGCAAAGTATGAGACAATATGCACATACTAATATAAACATGCAAACTGTGACCTTGTGATTCTCTTTCAAAATGTAGATGCCCATATAGAAAGCAAGGCTTTTAGTTTACATCCTAACAGCAGGTACATAAAAGCACTCCTCTAGTTCTAAGATAAGCCCAATGGGCAAAGACAAGGAATATGTTCCTACAGCTATAGCAGCAACTCTTGCGTCATTGCCCACTCGTAGGTCCACTTCGCCATTTGTTAACGATCTCGCTCTTCGAAGACCTTGCACATTAGTACAAATGTGAGATGCACAACCGGTATCTAATACCCAAGAAGAAGAAATAGATAGATTGACTTCTATAACAAAAATACCTGAGGCAGAAGTCTCACTTCTTTTCTTCTTTACTTCGTCTAGGTAGATTTTGCAATTCTGCTTCCAATGTTCGGTCTCACCACAGTGGAACCAGGTCCCTTCCTTAGACACCCTGCCTTTGGCCTTCAGTGGGTCTTACCCTTGCCCTTAGGCTTCCATTTCCTTTGCCCTTCTATACCATCAGTACATTACTGGTCTTGGTTTTCTTGAAATTGAGTTCAGTAGTTCTCAACATGCTGAGCATCTCAGGCAATGGCTTGTCAATTTCATTCATGTTATAGTTAATGACAAATTGACTGTACCCTTCCGGCAATGATTGTAGAATAAGGTCTATGGCCAATTCATGGCCCAGTGGAAATCCCAATTTTTCAAGGTTCTCGATATACCCAATCATCTTGAGTACGTGAGTTCCTACGGGAGTTCCTTCTTGCATCTTGCATGCAAATAGGGCCTTAGACACCTCAAACCGCTCGTGCCTAGCTTGCCCTAGATATAGTTGTTTCAGGTGGTCAACCATATCATGTGCATCTATGTTCTCATGTTGCTTCTGAAGCTCAGAGTTCATGGTGGCAAACATGAGGCATGATACATCGAGTGCATCATCCTGATGCTTCTTGTAAGCATATTTTTCCGCACGAGTAGCGGTAGTGGCGAGTGCTTCTGGAAGAGGTTGCTCTAGGACGTACAACTTTCGTTCTTGCTTGAGGATGATCCTCATGTTTCTGTACCAGTCCAGGAAATTAGCTCTGTTGAGCTTGTCCTTCTCAAGGATGAATCACAGAGAGAGAGTATTTAACGTGTTAGATGACATGGTAATCTACAACAGTAAAACATACAGAAATAAGTATCATATCTAGATCATTTAATGAAGTTTTTAATTTAATGATACTCTCACTGAATCGTAGAGATTTGATAGGGACAAGTCATGTGTAGGGTACGACTTGGCGCGTTTCCTAAGCGAATACCTGGTCGATCCGAGAAACCTCTCCATGTCTACGGATTAAAATTTTAATTCGAATGAAGACCCATTTCCCATCGACTGTCTCATGCCGTATCGAATGATCCAAATCACAACTCGGCCAATTGCCCAAACCAACCTTGTGATTTGCTCGACCGTTCGACCTCGGAAAAGGCAACGAGTTGATCACCAGCTTTTGTGTTTATGGTCGGGGTCCAATTATCTAATTATTAACTATGATATCATATCAAAACAATTAAATAATTATCATGAAATTAGGAGGCAAATGAATAAGGCACAAAATGAACATAAGGAGCCAAAGGAAGAATTATACCTTTCATTACCTTACGATCTTCTACCGTATGACCCTCCCCACTTGGATGTCGTGTGGGTGACGATCTACCAAGACCTGTAGTCACCAAGACAATCCCTTCTCCTTGCACCAACCAATCCCTAGCCAAACGGATGCCATCGGCTGCTCCAAGGAGATAATCCAAACACAAACCTAATTGATACTTTCCTCCACTGCTAGCGTCTAAGCAACAAGTATCTTGGAGTTCTTATGATCTGAGCAACTCTAAGTTGCACAAGAAACCTGTGTTCTAAGCAACTCCACAACTCCAAGTTGTATTCTTCCAAGCAACTCGAAGAAAGTTGTCATGCCCCAAGCACGAGACAACTAGCTATCGCTCCAAATAAGTTGTTGAGGCAACTTACTGTCTCCTCTCCCAACCGAAAACTCACGACAATTACCAGGAATTTTGTTGCGTCTCGGTAGCAATTTTTGAGGTGACAATTGCCGCCTCCAATCGCTGCCTCGGCAGCAATTCCCGAGGTGGCATTTGCTGCCTCGGCAGCAATCGCTGCCTCTCAGCAGCAATTCCTGAGGCCGCAGTTGCCGCCTCAATTGCTGCCTCTGTAGAATCATTGCTCCCTCTAGGCAGCAATTCCCGAGGCGGCAGTTGCCGCCTCAATTGCTGCCTCGGCAGCAATTTTTGTTGCCAATCTCGGCAGTAATTCCTGAGGCGGCAGTTGCCGCATTAATTGCTGCTTCCCGAGGCGGCAATTGCTGCTGGTGAAGATGCTATACTTGAGCCGACGAATCGTGAGGGAGGGAGAGAGAAAAGGAGAGGAGGAGAGAAAACCTTAGGGTTTCTTGAATTCATCCACCGGATCGATTAACCTTCGGTTCCATGCCACCATGGGGTTTAAATAGGGCTATGGTAGGGACTATGAGGAGGAGTTGGATCTTGGCCTGCTAATGGACCCGGTCCATTAATGAGAATCCATTCCACTAAAGGACCCCCATTGAATTACCTCACCAACCCCCATATTTGCATATGGGCTCCACTTATTATGAGTCGTCCATCCCCCCGTGTTTAAGATCTCGAATGCCCATTAATTAATTAAATTACTGACAATTTAAATTAATTAACCTCTGGATCCTTGACTAGTGTCCTAAGGCAATCGTCTTATGATTGTAATTATTTACTTTAATAAATGAATATTCACTATTTGAGTATACATGTTCGTGTATTTGATTGAGATCTTAAACTCATTTACTGAATGCCCGCAATACAATTCACAGCATGAGAGAATTTGTGATGAATTCACAACTAGTGATTATCTCTACATGTGCAATTGTGAAGTATTGAAATTGTCCCTAGTCGATGAATTGATAAATACGGACACTATCAATTCTGTTGAGACTAGCATGAGTTATTCTCTAATCAGCTGATTCTCACTGGCTGGTGACATTGGGATGTCTGGAGATAAACATGAATGCTAGTTAAGGGAACTAGTTCATTGGAGTGACTGGCTGTAAAACTTCATATGGTAATCTACATATAGATATGTCAATGAAGTTCTTACTGTAGCTTAAGTCCGATGTTCCTTTGACTTGCGGTGTTCAAGTCATCTTGGTCATGGAGACTTATACTTTGACATCTTAAGCAAGCATCTCTAAGGAGGTGTGGACCCAGGATGGTTGGGTATAAGCCGAAGTGCCCGAAGATATTTGAACAGCCTACAAAGGATTCACCACTCCTTGCGAGGAGATGTATACCCAAGGCCTATCGTCGGATTGTTACTCGAAGCCTCTGGCCAGAGCATCACATGTTCAGAGTATGAATCTCTCAGAAACATGAGAGTAATTAGAATCCGTTGGACGAGAAAGACACTACTTGAGCTAGGTGTGACGTAGTCAGCCTAGTGGGGACTGACACACATAGACCGTGTCCTGAACCAAGTGGGTATAAGATGGTGAAGGGAATGGGGCACGATTCATTAAAGCTGCTGAAGGGTTTCAGAATAGTTTCTGAGGTCAACCGTTGATCTTTCGATTAATTGGGGATCATGATGTACTACTAGGAGCCACTCATGATCGTTCTATAATTGGTTAATTATAGACGGCCAACATAAATCGAAAGCCTATTTAGTCACACGCACTACGAGTAGTCCGAGGGATTTAAAACGAGTTGAAAATTAGATTTTCCAATCAAGAGAGATAAGTCGAATCTGAATTTTTCAGAGACGCATCGGAAGCATAAAATGGCTAAGTCTTTTGAAGACTTATTGAACGAATTAAATGAGTTTAATTCGTGAGATCATGGCTTGGGTTTGGCCGGCCAAAGAGGGTCCCCACCCTCTTTGTTTGGCCGGCCACAATAAGAGGGAATAACCAAATTGTTTGGTTCAAAATTATAAAATAAACCGCGCATGGTTTGTCTTATAAAATTATGGATAAAGAAATTTGTATAAAGAAATTTATATAAAGAAAATTTTTTCCATAATAAAAGGGGAGACATGGTTGTTTTTATTATAAATTAAGTTATAATAAAAACTTGGCATAACGGAATAATTCATAGAAAAATTTATAAGATAAATTTCTTATGAAAAATTTATTCCGTTAAGAGGAGACTTGGCGATTAAGAGGCTACTATATAAAGGTACCAAGGCAAGGCTTGGAAATCAATCTAAGAGATCAAGGAATAAGCCCTCTCTCTCTCCCTCTCTCTCTCTCCCTCCTCTAGTGCCGCCGGCCCTAGAGGATCTCCCTTTGTTGCTTTGAGCTTCATCCACCAAGCAGCTACCGTAAGAAGAAGAAGAAGCGGGCGCGACTCCTTCCTCCCCGGAATCATGATTCCGTTCTTCGTTTAGTGGTTAGTCTTCCCATCTCTCTCTTGGTATTCTTGTCGTGCCTTTGGAGAATCTAATAGTTCTTGTCGGCACGAAACTCGTGGGTTTGCGAAGTCATCCCAAAGAAAACTCGGCGTGGACGCGAATAGAGACGGAGATTCTAAGGGACGCTTACGGTTGGATCTCGTCCCTTCCTTCGAGTTACGCGAGGTAATAAGTAAATTAGTTTACTTTCTGCAAAATTTTAAATGTATGATCATGTCTACATAATATAAGGTTGCATGCTTAGATGTGTAGTTAAATAATTTGGGAAATTATTTATGCTAAATCTTCCGCTGCACGTAATTAATTTTAAAATTACGAACCCGCATCCATGTCAACATGCACCCGGTCCCAACAGTGGTATTAGAGTCGGTTAGTGTTCGACATAATCATATAATTATTTTGCGGAAAACTTTTTCATGATCTCAATTTTGGAAAATTTTCCAATTATGGAAACTTTCCAATTATGATAAATTTTAGATTTAGGAATTTCAAAGTTTGGAAATCCTCATGAAATTTCGCAAACTTTTGAAATATCCTAGTTTCTGAAATTTTATGATAATTGTGAAAACTTCCCATTTTTGGAAAATTTCCAATTTTGGAAATTTTGTATTTTGGAAAATTTTCAATTTTGGAAATATGTAAGTTTTCTTTGTACCAGAAACTTACAATTATTCTAAAAACCTATTATGAAATCTCGCAATTTTGGGCACTTTCTTTCAAGAAAGTCTAGACAAATTTATGGATTATTAATTGATAATTAAATTTGAATTGGTTTTAAATTGTTAACAAAATTCTTTATTTTGGATTGAGCCTCGGGGAGCCGTCCAATTTAAAGTTAGTTGTTGTAATTTAATTTCCTATTTTGAATAAAATTGTCATGTTTAATTTGGTTACGCCTCGCGGAGCGGACCAAATTAGATTTACAACAAATTCCTTTTTTTTAGGTATCTGAGCCTCGGGGAGCCACCCAAAGAAAATAATTTGTTGAAATTAATAAATCCATAAATAAAATATGTAATCAAATCTTGGAAATTTTGAGGTGATTCTCAAACGATAATTTCCTTATTTGATTTAAGAGGTGATGCTCTTACATATTGTTGTCTCCAAAATTAATTAGGAAAATAGTTTCCTATAGAGTTTTCTTAAATAAGATTTTCATGAAAATAATATGTGGTTGAATTAAGGGAATCTGTCTCTTAATTTAATAAGATTTGATTTAGAGAAATCAAAGTCTTAAACATATTATTTCCGAAATTGATTATGACAATTTAGGAAATTGTTTCCCAAAATAATTCCTTGAATAAAGTATGAAATTAGAATTAAGAAATCCGGTTCCTAATTCAATTAATGAGACTTGATAAATTAAGTCACATACATACTTTATTAAGGAAATCGTTAGTACATGACATGATTATATGTCATGAATGTGCTTAGAAAAGAAAAGATGAGACCCAAAACCCCTTACAAAATATTAAGGCCAACACCTTCCATTAATATGGTTAGAACCGGAGTTTTGTTTCTCGTTTGGGTTGATGGACACATCCATGCCCGGCTTGAACCTCAACATGTTCAAACCATAGAATTAGTTTATGATTAATATAGTTGGAGTCAGAGGTCAATCCTTAGTTTTGGTTGTTGGACACATCCAAGCCTGACTAAACGGTTGAATGAACTCCAACCATATTAAAACTATTTCTTGATTAATGGGTCAGCCTTAAGCTTGGACCATCGATTTGTTGTGCCACAGCCAAGGTCGATGTAAAGAGAGGTGCAGTTGGGTGCTATGTATATTGTTGCATACTTGTTAATGAGTTAACAACCCAATGATTTATGCAAACATTCAATTAGTTGATAGCATAAAGTGATAGTTACATATATATGATATGTAATCGGTATAATTACCTACCTTCATAGCTAAGAATAACTTGATGGTCACAGCCATGGTTGTTCTTATCTATGGTTGGATATCAATATATTTGGAGGTGTTCCTACGATCTCCCGAATTGATAAAAAGGGTTATTCAATTCGAAAAATAAATAGGATTTAATTAATGTATGTTGATGCATTCTTTATCATTCATCTCACATAAGCTCAATTTGTATTTCTAGGATAATCACTCGATCATGTCTTCTCTGAATTTGCGTTCCATTTTGGACACCAATAAACTGACTGGGCCAAACTTCATGGACTGACTTCGAAACCTGAGGATAGTCCTCAAGGCAGAGAAGCTTGCTTATGTCCTTGAAGATCAACTTCCCAACCATCCTCTAGAAAATGCAACTCCAGACCAGTTAGTGGCCTATCAGAAACATGTGACCGATTCTGAACTTGCGAGTTGCATCATGCTAGCCGCTATGGTACCTGAGCTGCAAAAGCAGCATGAGCATATGGATGCTTATACCATCATCTTCCATCTTCATGAGTTATTTGACGAGCAGGCGAGATCCGAAAGGTTCGAGGTCTCCAGACTCCTCTTCACCTCTAAAATGCAAGAAGGCACTTCTGTCTCACAGTTTGTGTTGAAGATGTTGGGGTACATTGAGCGACTGGGCACACTTGGTTTTACAATGGATCATGAATTAAGTATTGACTTAATTCTGCATTGTTTGCCCAAAAGTTATTCACAATTTGAGATGAACTATCAGATGAACAAGCTGAAGACTACCATTCCTGAGTTGCTCAACCTGCTGAAGACTGTAGAGCCTTCTGTGAAGCAGGATCAAAAGATGGTACTGTTAGTTGGTTCCTCAAAGAAAGGTTCTAAGAGGAAGGCCAAAGAACAGAATAAGGGAAAGAAGAAAAAGGCCAAAATGACTGATAAGACACCAAAAGGCACTTGCCATCACTGTGGCAAGGAGGGTCACTGGTAAAGAAACTGCAAGGTTTATCTTGAGTCCTTGAAGAAGAAGGCATCCGATGCCCCATCCTCTTCAGGTATCTTTGTTATTGAATGTCACTCTATTTCCTCAACCACCTGGGTACTTGATACTGGGTGTAGCTCACATATATGTAATGACATACAGGGGCTATGTAATGACCTATTATAGAAAGCTCGCAATTTTGGGCACTTTCTTTCAAGAAAGTCTAGACAAATTTATGGATCATTAATTGACAATTAAATTCGAATTGGTTTTAAATTATTAACAAAATTCTTTACTTTGGGGAGTGCCTCGGGGAGCCACCCAAATTAAAGTTAGTTGTTGTAATTTAATTTCCTATTTTGAATAAGAATTGTCAAGTTTAATTTGGCTACGCCTCGGGGAGCGGGCTAAATTAGATTTATGACAAATTTCTTTTCTTTGAGTATTTGAGCCTCTGGGAGCCACCCAAAGAAAATAATTTGTTGTAATTAATTAGTCCATAAATAAAATATGTGATCAAATCTTGAAAATTTTTGAGGTGATTCTCAAACGATAATTTCCTTATTTGATTTCTTACATATTATTGTCTCCAAAATTATTTAGGAAAATTGTTTCCTATAGAGTTTATTTCCTTAAATAAGATTTTCATGAAAATAATATGTGGTTGAATTAAGGGAATCTGTCTCTTAATTTAATAAGATTTGATTTAGAGAAATCAAAGTCTTAAACATATTATTTCCGAAATTGATTATGATAATTTAGGAAATTGTTTCCCAAAACAATTCCTTAAATAAAGTATGAAATTAGAATTAGGAAATCCGGTTCCTAATTCAATTAATAAGACTTGATAAATTAAGTCACATACATACTTTATTAAGGAAATCGTTAGTACATGACATAATTATATGTCATGAATGTGTTTAGAAAGAAAAGGATGAGACCCAAAACCCCTTACAAAATATTAAGGCCAACACCTTCCATTAATATGGTTAGAACCGGAGTTTTGTTTCTCGTTTGGGATGATGGACACATCCATGCCCGGCTTAAACCTCAACATGTTCAAACCATGGAATTAGTTTATGATTAATATAGTTGGAGTCAGAGGTCAATCATTAGTTTTGGTTGTTGGACACATCCAAGCCTGACTAAACGGTTGAATGAGCTCCAACCATATTAAAACTATTTCTTGATTAATGGGTCAACCTTAAACTTGGAGCGTCGATTTGTTGTGCCACAGCCAAGGTCGATGTAAAGAGAGGTGCAGTTGGGTGCTATGTATATTGTTGCATACTTGTTAATGAGTTAACAACCCAATGATTTATGCAAACATTCAATTAGTTGATAGCATAAAGTGATAGTTACATATATGTGATATGTAATCGGTATAATTACCTACCTTCATAGCTAAGAATAACTTGATGGCCACAGCCATGGTTGTTCTTATCTATGGTTGGATATCAACCTATTTGGAGATGTTCCTACGATCTCCCGAATTGATAAAAAGGGTTATTCAATTCGAAAAATAAATAGGATTTAATTAATGTATGTTGATGCATTCTTTATCATTCTTCTCACATAAGCTCAATTTGTATTTCTAGGATAATCACTCGATCATGTCTTCTCTGAATTTGCGTTCCATTTTGGACACCAATAAATTGACTGGGCCAAACATCATGGACTGGCTTTGAAACCTGAGGATAGTCCTCAAGGCAGAGAAGCTTGTGTTGGATCGTGAAAGCCGATAGAGGGGGGGGGTGAATATCGGAAATCGCTCTTTTTCGGAAAACTAAGAGTAAGTGCACAGCGGAAACAAAAATACGAGACACAGCAAAAAGGACACAGTGATTTTTACGTGGTTCGGAGCCTGTGTCGACTCCTACTCCAAGGCCCACTGTCGTTGACCGTTTACTTTGGGCAATTCTATATTCGCGCAAAGAGTTTACAATAATTTCAATTACAAAGAAAGTGCAATAAAATAATAAACTGTTAAGCTCTTCGTTACCGACGTCCGGAGTGTATCGACTCTTTTCGGGCAGAGGGACGTCGTCGACTCGAGGTGGGGCGTTTCTGGAGCAAGGCACGAGCGTAGAAGAGCGTGGAAGCTTTGGAGCGAAGTTGTCCTTAAGCTTGGGGTCGAGGGGTGCTATTTATAGCACCTAGGGCGCCCTGGACGTTGGGGGCGCCCTGCCAAGTGTCACCCGATCCGCAATCAGCTCGGTCAAGCTTTATCCCACCTGAATAGGGATGAGGTTTGACCTCTGGGGCCCCCTGGTCGCTGAGGGCGCCTTGGTTGACCCGGTCTTCTCGGCTGGATAGAGTTGCTGGCATAGGCGCGAAGCGCCTTGGCTCCTGAGGGCGCCTTCGGTGCTGAGGGCGCCCTGGCTAATGAGGGCGCCTTGGCTACTAAGGGCGCCCTGCCCAATAAGCAGCCGAAGCCCATGTTGCTTCAATTGGTTCTGGTTCACCTTGGGGGCGCCCTGGACACTCAGGGCGCCCTGCTCAGCTGCTGCCTCACTCCTTTGAGGCTCTCTGAGTTGCAGACACACATTCCTTCGGTCCTGCATCCAGGGTTAGTCCAAAAATAAAATAAAGCAATTAATTATTATTTTGTACAGCCTTAGCTGTCTTGGTTCTGACTTTGGTCTCCAAAATGGAGCCCTAGGTCGAACCGACGCCTACTGTTCCCTCGACGAGGAACGCGTCCTCACCTACTCCTCTCGGGAGAATTTACCTGTTGCCAACCGCTCCTTTGGTTGGACTTTTGCCTGACGGTCCTTTATCAGGGCTTGGATGCCGAGCTACCCTTCGCCCGGTGCCTAACAGTCCTTCGCTAGGTCTTTAGTCCCAGACTGTCCTTTGCCAGGTGCCTAGCAGTCCTTCGCTAGGGCTTTTGACTCTGGCATTCCTTCGCCAGTGCCTAGCGGTCCTTTGCTAGGGCTTGCACTGGACACTTGGTTAACTTGTTAGATAACAAGAAGGACTTAACTTTTGACCTATGTTGCCATTATCAAAACACAGGTTTGACTTAGGTGCATTCTGCACCAACAATCTCCCCCTTTTTGATTTATGGCAACCCTAGTTCAAAAAGTTAAGTTAAGCAAAAAACATCGAAAAGTTTTAACTTTTGTTCCCTCCCCCTGGAAGGAATCTCCCCTAGATTTTTCAAAAATTTGTGGGGTTTTTTAAAAACGTTACTTGTACTTAAGTTTAGGTACTTAGAAGTAACTTTAAAAATATATAGTAGAGTTTTTAATGCATAATCAGAGTACTTAGGAAATTTTAAAGTCTTAAGTTTTAAAGTACTCATAATGTTAGCTTAAATACTCTGTAGTATGTAACAAGCTTAAGTACTTAGTAGGTTTTGAAACACTTTAGTACTTAACAAATTTGAAAAACTTTAGCTTCAGAGTAAAGACAGGCTTAAGTAGAAACCTTTTGAAATGCTAGAGTACTTTGCAAAATTTGAAAGTTTGAAAAAGTTTTGAAGCTAGAGTACTTTGCAAAATTTGAAGGTTTAAAAAATTTTGAAGCTAGAGTACTTTGCAAAATTTGAAGTTTGAAAAAATTTTGAAGGATAATTAAATTTTGAAAACTTAACTATCTTTGAAAGCTTAAGTAGAAGTTTTGAAAGCTTAAAGCTTAAGTATCTTTCAGAAAGACTTTTTGAATAAAGGATAGAGTTTAAGAAAATTTTGAAAAGAAAATTTTACTCTCTCCTTTCCTATCTCTCCCCCTTTGCCATATATCAAAACAGTCAAATACAGCATAAATAAGGAAATAAGTAAAATTTTTCCTATACTAAATCAATCCATACTTAATTTTATACTAAATCAATCAATTCTCTCTGTAGGGGCCTGTCTAACCCAATTAGCTACTTACTAACTGTTATAAACAGTAGTTTTTGCTAGGGTTAGTCAAGTTAAGTGTTTTGTTCAAGTTAGATTTTCTAAACTTGACACTTAACTTGATTGCTGTATAAGTTGTATTAGTGCCCCAATGCTGCAGATGCACTGACTTAAAGCATCTTGAATTGAGGCAAAGACCTAAGCATCTCAACCCTTTCTAGGTTATCAATCATAAGTACCCTAAGGTGCTTGTGAGATGCTGGCTTCTAAGTCTATAGGTGCATGCAGTTCTAGGGTTAAAGCCTAGGCTAAGTCCATTTTTGAAAAATCCCTAGTTTTGAAGGGGGTAGTTTTAAAATAAATATAAAACTAAGTCGAGAAGATTTTAGAATTGATTTTTGAAAAAAAACTAAGTTGAAAACTGGTTTTGAAATTTAAATAAAACAGTTTTTCAAAAATAGACAATTTTAGTAAACTTATTTTTGAAATCAAGTATAGTAAAAGCAATTGAGTTAAACTATTCTACTGAACACAATCCTAACTGCCTGACAAGAACCCAATAATTATAAACTAGTCATCATAAAATAAAAGCAGGTACTCTAGTTTCAACATAGTCAACAGTCAAGCACAAGTCAACCCTACTGAGTAGGGGTAGTCAAATAGGTACAATGCTAAGTGAATCTAAGATGAAGGACCGGGGTGATTAGATGGACCCGGCTGCCACGCATCGAATCGTGCCATCATCTGTAAGAATCGTGCATCAGCTACTTCTCTATCAGCTCGGCGAGCGTCCATCTGCTCTATGTGAGAGGCCTCGACCTCCTCTCGGAGACTCTGTATCTGTGTCTCCATACGGGTCACTCTCTCGTAGAGTGTCGGTGGAGCGGGCTCGTCTATATGGGCTCGGACTTCTGCTGCTACATCTGTGACGTCGTACTCGACCTCGTCGTCCGAATCGATCTGATGAGCTGCTCTCCGACGTCTCCAGGACAGAACCCCGGTACCGGACACCTCTATACCTGCTAGGGCGAAGTTTCTATAGCCTATTTCATCGTAGTCGGTCAGATCGGCCATTTCTCCCTCGGTAATGTTCCTACCATGGTAGTGTAGTAGGGACGTGATAACTTGGCAGTAGGGTGTGCGTACCCGCCCTTGCGTGGTCACACTGGATGCGTGTAGGATAGTGTGAAACATATGAAGTCCTATATCAATATCTAGCTGGTGAATCAGGGCGTACAGGAGAAAGGTATGGAATGGTCGCATAGTGGTGACGTCCCTGGTGGATAAGGGCAGAATACATCGGACTAAGACCCTGTATAGGGCGTAGTCCTGAACCTCTAAGTCGACTGACTAGAATCGTCTGGCCACTGGTTGCCTAAAGAAGTATGCGTGTAATGTGTCTAAGGTGATGTGAGAATAGGGAGCATCAAAGGGAGGCTCCCTAGGAGGATAACAACAGAAGATGGACTGCGAGGTCGTAGTCCTAAAAATCGGATTCAGTAATGTTGGTGTAATGTTAAGGGAATACCTTGAACCATGGTGGAGAACATGAGATTATCCTGTCTAATGATATTATTGTAAAATACTGCACATAAAGAAGTATTGATTGGGTGAGTGCAGAATACGAGATTGTCCAGTTGGTAGTGGTTTATGACGTTCATAGCTAGGGGACAGGATTGGGTGAAGAATAGCCTATTCAAGTAACTCGTTTTGATAGGTTTATAGGTGGTACGAGCGAACTTGTTACATAATTCTAAATTGGGAAACCTAGGATCAGGACTAGGTTGAGTACCGGGTTCTGCCTGATTAGGTCGGCGTCTTCTAAGAGAAAGAATGTATACTTAAAGAGAGTGTGCATTTATTGAAAAATTGCAAAGAAATAAAAAAACAATAAATTATACCGATTTGCTCAAGGAGGCATTGTTGAGGGCTTGAGAGCTTGAGAGGGTTGCAAGATCTCTTGGAAGGTAGAAGGTTGAGGAGGAGAAGAAGTGTTTTGGGTGTGAAGAGTAGAAGGGGAAGGGAGCCCCTTTTTATAGGCAGTCTCGGGCGCCCTGCCTCGGGAGGGCGCCCTAACTGGCGAGGGCGCCCTGTATGACCAGGGCGCCTTGACCAGACTGCAGCTGCCTTTTTGGCAGCTTTTGACCACTGAAGGACACTGGCAAGGGCGCCTTTCCGGACGAGGGCGCCTTTATCAGGTCTGTAGTTCTGTTTGTGCAGCTTTCTGCCGCTGAACGATTGTGGGAGGGCGCCCTGCATGACAAGGGCGCCCTAAACAGGGCTGCAGCTGCCTTTTGGCAGCTTTTGACCAGCCTTGGGGCGCCCACACCGGTTTGGGCGCCCTAGGGACTAGCTTTTGACTCAAATGAAGTGCATTTGACCAGATTTGACCTGGTTTGACTACATTGACCGTAGTTTGACTATGTTGACCGTGGTTTGACTATGTTGACCATGGTTTGACATATAGAATTTCACTGAAACACAGGTATTAAGGGAATCATTTAGTCTTAATTTTACTGTCTCACCCAGATCTAGGGTTTTCAATCACGTTAACCTTATAGGTTTTGTGAGACAGGTTTTGATAGTTTTGAAATTTTGAAAATTTTGATTAATTTTGAAGGATAATTAAATTTTGAAAACTTAATTAATTAATTTTGAAATTTTGAAAGATGTTTAAGTCTATACTTAGTTGAAATTTTGTGT
>JAGFNQ010002754.1:239132-286427 GCA_024364735.1 Boesenbergia rotunda | reverse complement strand
TGACTTCCTACTTACCCATTATGCAGCTCTGCTTGACTTCTTGACCCTACCAGGACTTCCTGCCAAGGCTCAACCACCTTGGTCTTCCTGCCAAGTCTCAACCAACTTGGTCTTCAGCCAGTTGTCAGGTCCCGCGGACCCAACTGGACTTTCCGCCAGGACTCAACCATCCTGGACTTCAGCCTGGTGTCTGGTCTTAAGTCTTTCAACTCTGCACACTTGGTAAAGAGGTTAAACACACACAACCCTAACTTTAACCACTTTGTCATACATCAAAACCCGAGTTTGACCGTCAGTGCAAACTGCACCAACAAGTACTACGTTTGATGCAATTTTCTTAAAATAGATTCATCCCTCTCCAACAGTTCTTCGAGGTTACGATGGATGTCTGTTTCCTAAGATACAATGGAAAGACAACCTCAACAATCAAACAATGGTTGTTTGTGGCAAATTGAGTGAGGTCCCAAACGCTAGCATAGAGCTGTTGAATAGGTGCACAACAGAAAAAAAGAATACGGGAATGAAAGTGAAGGAGTTTCTTTGCTTTTGCATCTCTCATCCTTTTCAAGGTTATGGAGGGCCTCCTTATATAGGAGCTTTATACATCATTACTGTTGGTGCAATCTTGGTTAGGTCAGGGTTGACCTAGGTTGACTAGGCTCGGGCGAGCTTATATCTAATAAGCTGGGTAAGTTTATGTTTGGATGTTTCGATGTTTGATAATGATGTTTGAATATCGTATGATGTCAAGTGAGTCAAGGTTGACTGAAGGCTTGACGGGAAAAGACTAGTGGGACTAGGTGAAGTCCAGGTGGATCGGGGAGATCGTACGCTGGCATCGGAAAAGACCTAGTGGGACTAGGCACACCTAGTGGGACTAGGTGAAGTCCAGGTGGATCGGGGAGATCGTACGCTGGCATTGGAAAAGACCTAGTGGGACTAGGTGAAGTCCAGATGGATCGGGGAGATCGCATGCTGGCAAGGTGGAAGTCTACCGAGAGATTAGACCTAACTCGAGGGTTAGGCGAATCTGGTTGGGAACCAGGTTAAGTCTGAGCTGGGAGCTTGGCAGTAGAAATCCAGGTTGGTCAACGGGGTTGACCGGACACTTGGTAGGGGATCCTAGACTTGTGGAAACAAGTTAGGTTGGACTCAATCGATTGGGCAATCGATTGGGTGAATCGATCAGTTGATCGATTAGGGAGGTTTACGCGA
Source organism: Boesenbergia rotunda (assembly GCA_024364735.1). Classification (NCBI taxonomy): domain Eukaryota; kingdom Viridiplantae; phylum Streptophyta; class Magnoliopsida; order Zingiberales; family Zingiberaceae; genus Boesenbergia; species Boesenbergia rotunda. Next base: position 285,212 of record JAGFNQ010002754.1, on the reverse strand, counting down.
GAGGATAGGAGGTGGCTGAATCGATTGGGTAATCGATTCAGCCTTCTCTTGATCGATTGGTCAATCGATTAAGGTATCTCTTGATCGATTAGGGTAATCGATCACAGAGGTTTGCGCGAGAGAACAGAGAAGCTCTGAATCGATTGGGTAATCGATTCAGGGCCTGGTAATCGATTGGCTAATCGATTACGGCTCGAAAACTAGCCGTTGAACAGCTAAATCCTACGTGGTGATCGATTCGCTAATCGATTCAGAAACCCTAGGTGTCGGGTATAAGGGCTTTCGCGCTGGTTTGTGGCAGGAGTGCTTCTCCTCTTCTTCTCCAACTTCATTGCCATTTCGAAGGAAGCCTTGGAGGACATTGCTGCTGCATTTCCAAGGTTCTAGAGGCAATCACAAGATTGAAGATAGCAAAGAAAGCAAAGAGTGAGCTTATTATTGTAAATCTTGTAAGATTTCATTTTGTATTTGCTTTGTTCTTGTTGTATCTTTGTAACAAGCGTGTAAGATGTTTCTCCACCTCAAGAAGGAGACTTTCATAGTGCATGAGAGTGTGAGGAGAGTGAATCCTTGGATTAGTCACCCGACCGGGGTGGATACCAAGTAAATCCTTGTGTTAGCGATTGCTTGAAGTCTTCCGCCGCGACAAATCATCTACAAGCGAATCGGAGCTAATCACCCCCTCTAGCTCGTCTACCGGTCCCAACAAGTGGTATCAGAGCGAGGTTGCTCTTATTTTTGTTGGGTTTTTCGGGCCGCGAAAACCGCCTTTTCGCGTCGCGGAAACCCCGAGAACCCAAAGCCATGGATCTCGTGCGAAGAAAAATTCCGAAACAAAATCACGTATTCATTTCATGCTCAAAACTCGATCTACTCCTAGATCTAAAGAGGGATAAACCATTTTACCTTTGGTGCGTGCCCCGCTTAATCCCGCTCGCTCCTTTTGGATGTCGGATCTCTAGGACGTCAAGTGTCGTCCCTATAGAAGTATCCACGCGAACAAAGTGGATGGAGGAAACCCTTTAGGTGTGCTAGCACCTTTCAAGGGTTCGGCAAAGAGGAGAAGAAGAAGAAGAGCACCAACACTTGGAGGAGGAAGAAGAGAAGACACCCTTTTTTTTAGAAAAATGGAACCAAAACTTGGTTTTGTTCTCTCATTGTGGCCGACCACATAATGGCCATTAATGGCCATTAAGTGGCCGGCCATAACCCCTTTTTTAATTTGAATTCAAATTCAAATGGGGGGTTACAACCTTTGGAGATGATGTGGAGCATCATCATTGGTCAAATACCAAGCCAAGTCATCACTTGGTCAAGTCAAGGTGAGGTGGCCTTTTGGTCAAGTCAAACTTGACCATTAATCTTCCTTGATGAGGTGTCATCCACACTTAATGCTCTTGATGATGTGGAGCATCATCAATGGTTGGCTCCATGCCAATTCATCACCATGATGTGGCATTAAGTCAAGTCTAACTTGAGGTGGATTTGGGTCAAGTCAAACTTGCCTTTTATGGACTTTCCATATTTAGTCAAGTCAAACTTGACTCCATTTCTTCTCCCATGTCAAGTCTAACTTGAAGTGGAACCAAGTCAAGTCAAACTTGATTTGGATTTGGGTCAAGTCAAACTTGCCTTTTATGGACTTTCCATATTTAGCCAAGTCAAACTTGACTTCATTTTTCTCCATCTATTTGTTCTTTGTGTGTGACCCTATAGGTTCTTGTAACGTTGGCAATGCTTCTAACCTCTTAGAAACATAAGCAATGAGCGGTATCTAGTAACACATCATTGCTACCCAAGTTACAAGAATGTTGAGATCCAACATCACCAATGTGACTACTAATTATGACTTTCATAATATGTGACAATGTCCTTCTATCGTCGATATCTAGATTGATCTTCTATGAAGCATAGACCGTGTCATCCTCCAATCAATCTATGTGTCTTGAACTCCAAGTAGACTCACTATAATCAAATAAGCTCAATATCTCATATTGCCTTATTTGGGCATAGTCATGCACTTAGTGATCTCACTCTATCAAGACTATGATATCTCTCCCGTCATATAGGAGGGATAGATCCCATCTACATCACTCACATCCCTCCGCATAATTTGTTACATACCCAGTAATCGCCTTTATAGTCCACCCAGTTACGGGTGACGTTTGACGAAACCAAAGTACATAACTCCTTATGTAGGGAACTATGGTGACTTCAGGTCTAAGGACTAATAGTCATACTAATAGTCGCATGAGAAAATATATGACACTCATATAACGATCCATGATACTTTCTCATGGTGGGTCATTCAGTATACATTCTCCAATGCATACTCATGTGTCAACTTGATATCTCATATCCATGACTTGTGAGATCAAGTCATCGTGTTGACCTACATGCTAGTTTCTATGCATTAACATTGTCCCTGAATGTTAATACTTGACTAGGAATAATTAAGAGTAGTGTTCTCTATATCATCTCACTATCGATTCAACCAATCGATTGATATAGATATGAACCTACTACCAAGGACGTTATTACACTTAGTTATTTGGCACCAATACAAGTAAGTATAATAACCATAATCAAATGCCTTTATATATATATATGAAATATGATACAATGAGTCCATACAACAACCATCACATGATTGGCTCTAGGGCTCTCACTAACAATTTGGACTCATCGCCAAGAGGGCAAGAGCTAGAGGAAGAAGAAGAAGTTGGAAGAAACTCTAATTTCTAGAAGTCATCATCATGAGGTTTCAACTTCAATGATGGAGTTCGGCTATGACACAAGGGCACCTCCACCATTCGACAAGGCAAACTTCAATCTTTGGAAGTCAAAGAATGAAAATTACTTCATGATGGAGATAAAGCAATGGTTTGCTCTAATGGAAGGTTTTGAAGCTCCAACAAGCATCAAAGGGAAGCTCCTCAAGAAAAGCAAATGGAATGAGGAGCAAATCAAGATATGCGAGGCCAACTACAAAGTGACTAAGCTATTGGTCAATCTTTTGCCAAGCACCATCTTGGACAAGATTGGAGAATTTCAAGACGCCAAAGAGCTATGGAGCAAATTGGCAAGACTTCATGAAGATCCCTCCACTGTAACAAGTCAAGAAAAATCCGAAAAGGAAAATTCATCAAGTGAAGAGGACTCGGAAGTGGAGTAATGCTCAACATCCGGGGAGGAAACTCAAGAAGAAGCATCGGCCAATGAAGAAAACGAAGAAGCCTCTACCTCTAGGATTGAGGGGGAGCAAAGGTCATTGACTCCGAAAAAAGAAGAAGTATCTACTTCCGGATCAAGTGAAGAGTCATGCCACACCCCTACAAGCAAAGGTATAAACATTTCAATTTGTAAAAATAAAGATCACATTATTTGCTTTGAGTGTAGGAAAAAAGGGCACTACAAAAGTAAGTGTCCTACTTTGGCCAAGAAGAATGTGCAAGTGGCACCCAAGACCAAAGAAAAGTCAAAGGAGGTCAGTCCCGTGGCAAAGAAGGATAAGAAGTACATTGTGTGCTTCTCATGCAAGCAAAAAGTGTTGGTGACCCGGTTAGTTTTGATGTGATCCACCAAGTTAGTTGGGTCCTGTTGGTTTACTGATCCCTCTGCTAAGTGTGCAGGAGCTTAGGTACGGAGGAAGTCGAGCGTAAGACGTGGCGAACGAGAAGGATTGCACGGGAAAGCGAGCCGACGGGCTCGGTGCAATCCGAGGGACGCGGAAGCTGCGGAAGAGTACGCCGGTGGAACGAGAAGGACGTGCGCGGTGTCCGAGGGTCGAGAAGCCGGGAGGAAGGACGCTCGAGGGGCGAAAGGAGGCCGAGTCGGGTTCGGGTGAGCCTAACTTCGGTTGGCTGGAAATCACCTAGAAGATCTACTTACGAACGTCTTTTATAAAAGCTTTTAATTTAATCTTTTAATTAACAAGTTTTAATTAAAAGTGGATTATAGCTTTTATTAAAGCTTTTAATTAAAAGCTGATTATAGCTTTTATTAAAACGTTTTAAAGCTTTTAAAAAAAGCTTGTTAAAGCTTTTTAATTAAAAGCGTGAACGTTGCTTTAATCAAAGTTTTTTAAAAGCTTTTGAACGTTGCTTTAATTCAAAGCTTTTAATCAAAGCAACGTTCAAAAGGAACGTTTAAAAGCAACGTTCAAAACCAACGTTCAAAATTAAAGCTTTTAATTTTATCTCTTCTAATTAGAGTTCAAAATTTGGTTGAGATAATCTTAGATCTACGATCAAGATACAACTCAATCTTGTATCAACGATCAAGATCATATCACTCAACCTATAAATAGGCTTAGAGATTTAGATTCATAAATGCAATTCATTGAGTTGTAAACTCTCTTTCTCTCTAAGCTTTCTCTGTGCTACAACTGTAAAGGCTTCTCCGCCTTAAGGAGTTTCTGTTTGAGCATCAACTGCCTTGGAAGCAACGACTCTGTTGCAACCAAGTTTTTTTTTAAAGACGAGTGTTAGTGCTTATTTTTTATAAACCGTCTATTCACCCCCCTCTAGCCGGTCGACCCGATCCTACAAGTGATATCAGAGCGGGTTCACTTTTGAAGGACTAATCGCCTGAGAAAGCAACAAGACGATGGCCGGCGCGCACATTCATCCACCTAAATTCGAAGGGGATTTCACCATCTGGAAGAAAAAAATGGAGGTATTTTTTCGTACAGATTTTGATATTCTTTTATCAATAAAATATGGTTTTGCAGTTCCTAAAGATGCTAACGGGGATGGAAAAAAAGAAAACTTGTGGAATAAGAAGGAGCAGTCGGAATCTGTTGCCAATGGTAAGGCCGAGTTCCACCTCCTAACAGTCTTGCCTACTCAAGAGATAAACCGGATCGGCAACTACCACTCCGCAAAAGAATTATGGGAGAGGTTCCTAGAACTTCATGAGGGTACCTCTGATGCCAAATCAGCAATAAAGGATCTCCTCCGGAACCAGCTGATAAACCTGCAAATGAAGGAAGGAGAAACGGTGGCTGAACTTCATGCCAAAATAAAGGAGCTAATCTCCGGACTCACCCAACTCGGCGAATCGGTAAGTAATCGCGACTCCATTCGATACGCCCTCAACGCCTTCCCAAGGACCCAGGAGTGGAGCTCAATCGTCGACGCTTATTACATCTCCAAAGATTTAGAGGTAAGTATATTAGATGAAATGTTTTTAATTTTCGAATTACACGAATCTCGGTGGGCAGGATCTAGAAAGACGAAGAATCTGACCCTAAACACAAGGAGAACGGAGAAGGAGTCAGAATCCTCGACGGACGACGAGACAACGCAAATAGTAAATTCGTTTAAAAGTTTTTTTAAAGCTAATAACTTTTCGAGAATGCAGAAAAAAAGGCGGTCTCCGAAGAAACGAACTGTCCGATGCTACAACTGCAACGAGGAGGGACACCTAAAAGATCAGTGTCCCAAAATCAAAAACCAGCCAAAGAAAAAGAAGGCATCGAAGGCCACCTTGGACGAGACCTCGTCGGACGAATCAAAAGTTCAAGAGTACGCGGGACTTGCGCTGATGGCAAGTCATCAAGAGGGGAGCAGTGTTGAAGGGGGAGCGACATCAGAAAGCGACAACGAAGAAGGAATCTCGCTTTTCGAAAGCGATCCGGTAAGTGAGGTTTGTTTTCTTCCTCATGATCAATTGTATGCTGGTGTTAAAGCCTTGCTCAAATCTAATTGCAGATTAGAAAAAGAAAATTCTAAATTAAAAAATGAAAATATTGATCTGAAAAATTTAGTTGAGAAATTAGAATGTGACATTGTTTGTTTGCGACACAAGAAAAATAGTTATCCTGAAAAGTTGAATTGGTATTTTAAAAACCATAAAGGCCAATTTAAAAAGGTGTCAAAGAATTACATTCCATCCAAATTTTTCGTTAATCCTGTCGATAGAAATCTATTTTGGATACCAAAATCGATTTTGAATTAGTTTTCTATTACTGCATAATTTTTCTTGCAAAATTAGAAATAGATTAACACATTTTATGAGATTTTTTAATTTTAAAAATATATCGTTGAATTTTTTATTCTGCCACTATATGATTTATTTTTGAATATACAAAATAGATGTTAATTTGGAAATTTTTGTAAAAAGCAATAATTTTATCTTCCACCTGTACAAAAATTTTTAAAATTTTCCAATGGACGAATTAATTTCTATAAATTTTTAATTGAAATTCATATTTTTTCCTTTCCCTATTTTTTGTGCCCCATTTTTTGCTGTGATCAAAGGGGGAGAGTAGCTTAAGTTTAGTGGGAGGTTGTGATTATTGATTGCAATATTTTTTTCTATGCTTAACTGCTTAATTTAGTTTTACTAAATTCCTTATTTTTTGGTTTAACCCTAATTGAACTTGGATTGATACACATCAAAAAGGGGGAGATTGTTGGTGACCCGGTTAGTTTTGATGTGATCCACCAAGTTAGTTGGGTCCTGTTGGTTTACTGATCCCTCTGCTAAGTGTGCAGGAGCTTAGGTACGGAGGAAGTCGAGCGTAAGACGTGGCGGACGAGAAGGATTGCGCGGGAAAGCGAGCCGACGGGCTCGGTGCAATCCGAGGGACGCGGAAGCTGCGGAAGAGTACGCCGGTGGAACGAGAATGACGTGCGCGGTGTCCGAGGGTCGGAAAGCCGGGAGGAAGGACGCTCGAGGGACGAAAGGAGGCCGGAGTCGGGTTCGGGTGAGCCTAACTTCGGTTGGCCGAAAATCACCTAGAAGATCTACTTACGAACGTCTTTTATAAAAGTTTTTAATTTAATCTTTTAATTAACAAGTTTTAATTAAAAGTCGATTATAGCTTTTATTAAAGCTTTTAATTAAAAGCTGATTATAGCTTTTATTAAAACGTTTTAAAGCTTTTAAAAAAAGCTTGTTAAAGCTTTTTTAATTAAAAGCGTGAACGTTGCTTTAATCAAAGTTTTTTAAAAGCTTTTGAACGTTGCTTTAATTCAAAGCTTTTAATCAAAGCAACGTTCAAAAGGAACGTTTAAAAGCAACGTTCAAAACCAACGTTCAAAATTAAAGCTTTTAATTTTATCTCTTCTAATTAGAGTTTAAAATTTGATTGAGATAATCTTAGATCTACGATCAAGATACAACTCAATCTTGTATCAACGATCAAGATCATATCACTCAACCTATAAATAGGCTTAGAGATTTAGATTCATAAATGCAATTCATTGAGTTGTAAACTCTCTTTCTCTCTAAGCTTTCTCTGTGCTACAACTGTAAAGGCTTCTCCGCCTTAAGGAGTTTCTGTTTGAGCATCAACTGCCTTGGAAGCAACGACTCTGTTGCAACCAAGTTTTTTTTTAAAGACGAGTGTTAGTGCTTATTTTTTATAAACCGTCTATTCACCCCCCTCTAGCCGGTCGACCCGATCCTACAAAAAGGACATTACCGGAACCAATGTCCAAAGGGGAAGGATCCGACCAAGACAAAGAGGAGGAGCTCTAATCAAGGGGAGCCTCCAAGATTAAGACTAAGGTACCATTAGGTAATGATACTTATTTAAATCATGATAATATGCATGCTAGGAATAATTTTTATCATTTTAATGCAATTTATCATGAACATAGGAGGCATGAGAAACCTAAGGAAAACTATAGAGCTTTCCATGCTAGGACTACCACCCCTAAGGACAGGGAAGATTTTAGATCATCTAAGGGTAGACCTACCCAAAATAAGGCCAAGAAGAACAATCACCAAGGCTATACTAGAAAACCAAACCTTGAGGAGGTAATAATTGAAAATCAAGTTTTGAGGTCAAAACTTGAAAAATTAGAAAAATCCCTTAAGAAAATAGAAAATCTATTTAAGGGATCAAAAATTCAAAACCTAGGTTTAGGAAATCAAGGACCTTCTAGGAGCAAGAAAGGTTTGGGATACAAACCTAAAACCAAGGATGATGGTCCATCCTATCATAGAGTTCCATGTAGGTATGGAACTCAATCTAGGTCTAGGAGTCAAGTCAAGGTCGCAAGGGAAGCCATCCCTAGAGTTGACCAAGACAAGACAAAGGTGACTAAGGCTTCGGAGAAGCCTAAGAAAGTCTTTAGGAAGGTATCAAGGGAAGTCATCCCTAGTGAATATGTCACGCCCCGAGACCCAGGAGCCGCTGATCCAATAGAAAATCGGACAGCACCTCCCCTGTCCGGCGGACAATTTACACATACATACAACATAATAGACAAACACACGCAATATATATTTGGCCTCAGGCCTCCAAAGTAAATAAACACAATATAAAGACACAAAACAACTAAGTAAATCATACCTGACTGCGGACCGGTCCGACTTACGACGAAACAACCAATACAAAAGCCCCTTAGGGCACATGACACTCATACGACATATACAAATCACTAACAGAAATATAAAATAAGTGTACTACAAGTACAAGGCAAAAATATGTCGACGCGATAGGTAGGGACTGGCTGCCGGGCTCTTCTGGCGACTCCAAGTATCTCAACCTGAAATAAAAACATATGGCAACGGTGTGAGTCCATAAACTCAGCGAATACCCAGTAGATATGCATAGTATGTTATAATAACAATAGAAGCCTACGCTGATACAACCTCCTATGAACAGTAGGAAGAAAGGGTATACTGAACATACTGATTAAAGATACATACCAGAATCCATCTATCCTGCAGAGGGTGAAATAAATCCCTATGGAACAAGTATAACATATAAACCAAGGTATACAGGTATCCAGTATATGCATGTCAATCAAGTGCAGCAAATAAATGCAGCAAACACAATCAAGTGCACAATGCATCGTATGCATATGATGCAATGTCATGGTCACCCCTTAACACCAGTCAAGTCACCGAGACAGGCGATACTGTGTCGGCCGAGTGGGTAGAGCTGTGACACTGTACGCACCCTGCTATCACTGCTCCTGAGTGACCGAGTGGACAGGATGCTGGTGGAGTGAACACTCCGCCCCATATATATATGGGGAGATATCTCTCTCATCTTCTCTGGTCTATGGGAAGAGAAGGGATCCCTGCTTGCTACCACGCTCCAAAACCACTACCCATGAGCGGTGGAGCGGAGCAATACAGAGCAAATGCACACACGCTACGGTATCCACTAACCCATGAGTGGCCGTGTGTGCCTATCATGTGCCGGAAAACGATTAGGCTCAACCACAAGGGAGTCGCTGATCGCCGGCATGCAACAATGCAAGGATGGTGCATGATAGATACACATACCGCCCTCCCAAGTCCTCAGTATACTAGGTCTCGGTCTGAAATCCTATAACAGGAAATACAATTAACCTACAAGGTATACTGGCCGAAAACTACAGATCCCTCAGGGTCAAAGGCAGGAGATACATCACGATCTCTAAGCATACATCTAGATATGACACTACCTGATACTGTATGAAACTAACAGCATAATAACTCAGGGATAACTAACAAGTATCCAGAACGGACATAACAATTAAGGGATAACTAACAAGTATCCAGTATAGACATGATAACTCAAAGATAACTAACAAGTATCCAGTATAGACATAATAATTAAGGGATAACTAACGAGTATCCAGTATAGACATAATAATTAAGGGATAACTAACAAGTATCCAGATCAGACATGATAACTCAAGGATAACTAACAAGTATCCAGGACAGGTATAGTAACTCAGGGATAACTAATAAGTATCCAGAACAGATATGATAACTCAAGGATATCTAACAAGTATCCAGGACAGGTATACTAACTCAGGGATAACTAAATAAATATCCAGAACATGAATAATAACTCAGGGATAATAGATAAGTATCCAGAACATGAATAATAACTCGGGATAACTAACAAGTATCCAGAACATGAATAATATCTCAGGGATAACTAATAAGTATCCAGAACATGAATAATATCTCAGGGATAGCTAACAAGTATCCAGGTCATGAATAATAACTCAGGGATAACTAATAAGTATCCAGAACATGAATAATATCTCAGGGATAGCTAACAAGTATCCAGGTCATGAATAATAACTCAGGGATAACTAAATAAATATCCAGAACATGAATAATAACTCAGGGATAATTAACAAGTATCCAGAACATGAATAATATCTCAGGGATAACTAATAAGTATCCAGAACATGAATAATATCTCAGGGATAGCTAACAAGTATCCAGGTCATGAATAATAACTCAGGGATAACTAATAAGTATCCAGAACATGAATAATATCTCAGGGATAGCTAACAAGTATCCAGGTCATGAATAATAACTCAGGGATAACTAATAAGTGTCCAGAACATGAATAATATCTCAGGGATAGCTAACAAGTATCCAGGTCATGAATAATAACTCAGGGATAACTAATAAGTATCCAGAACATGAATAATATCTCAGGGATAGCTAACAAGTATCCAGGTCATGAATAATAACTCAGGGATAACTAATAAGTATCCAGAACATGAATAATATCTCAGGGATAACTAACAAGTATCCAGAATAGGCATAGTAACTCAGGATAGCGTATAAACTTACTGCTATCTATAACAGACAATGCATAGCAATATGACAATATCTAAAAGATAAGTCAAAGGGTACCCGCCTCCAGAGAGTAGAAGTAGTTCGTATAGAGACTGAAGCCCCACGACCAAGCGGAGTAACCAATCAGCGTCCTGTATCAAAGGCATGATTATTTAGCTATTTACACAAATACCAAATAGCTAATATAGCACAACTTCATTAGGATCATCCTAATCCTAATGATCAATTTCAACATACAAACCAACTCAAAATCCAGCTAAACAATGTATCTCCACCACCAAAGGGCTGATCTGATCTTAATCCTCAACTAAACCTAATCCCAACTATGTATCTCAATACACAAAACATAGGAGACTGACCTAACACCATCCACCTCACCGTGGAAGTATTACAACCCTAATGGATCAAGCTTATCGTAGCAACATCAAATGGCCTCAAATCCCACACCAAGTATCACACGACATTGACAAATCCCTATACCAACATGCTACAAAACCGACCACGAATCCAAGGTATTCCATGATATGGAACCACTAAAAATCAAAGGATTAACAATGATCTAGCTCATGGCCTCACAGCTTCATCCCAATCAGATCCCAAAAGAAACCCTAGCTCCTCCAACAAAACACACATCCAACAGAGCTAAACAACCAAAGAACAACACAGTGAAACTTATCCAAAAACTAAGAATAGAAAGCTCAATCCATACTTTAATCTCTAAACAAACCATGGCAATTCTCCATCTTGAAGCTTACGGCCAAAGAAGCAAGACCAAACCTCCAGCCACCTCCAAGAAGCTCACGGTAATCACTATGAATCCAATCCAATCAGTCAATCCCCATTCTAAACACTTATCGATTGCTCAAACAAGAAATCCCAAATTCTGCCCATTATTAATCATGACCAGCTTACCTCCCAAAGATCACAGCCACCGAATTGCCATCTCCGATTGACCTTGATCAAGCTAGGTCCAGATCCACCACGCGGAGGAAGATGCCACTGGATCCAACCACGGCGATGCTAAATCAAGGACCAAATCAGTGTAATCCAAGAAAATTGGAGGAAACCCATTTGCCACACTCAACCGAAGTGCTCAAGGAAATCGAACTTACCGGAAAACAGATCACCGGCGTCGACACTGGCATCGGGCGATCGACACAATGGAAGAGGCGCTGGCTTCTTCTTGGTTGCGATCGATTGAGGAGGAGTCGACGCTTGGCTGTGGCTAGGGCTCGCGGAAGGGAGAGGAAGAAAGAGGGAGATGGCGCTGCGGCTAGGGCAAGCGCGAAGGGGAGAAGAGAAGGAGTCGGCTGCAGCTTCGCGAGGGGAGAAGACAACGAAAGAGGAAGGGCGACGTCTTCGGTTAGTTCGCGTGTGCGAGGAGAGGCTAGGTCACGAGGGATGTAAAGGAGAGGTTACGGCCGAATGAAGAGGAAAAAGAACTTAAATAAGGGATGGGACTTTTGCGAAAAAGTCCCTACATTTCCTCAATTTCACATGCTACCCTTAGGGTAAGGATTTTAACCAATTAACCCTCTCGTTTATTATAATTTAACCTCAAATAATTTTCTAGGGTTAAATTATTCACGCTCAAAATTTAAGAGTTTACCCGTAAACCCTTGCTAAGTTTAAGTTTTTTACAATAAAGCCCCTTGGGCTCCTCCCGTAGGCCGGAAACCCTAAACTCTATCCGGAAAAACCACAAAAATTTTCTGGTCCGGATTTTCGAATAGCCGTATTTTACAGAATACCTAGAAAACCCAAGGAGCACCAATAGATTTTGGGTTCCTAAGAGTGTGTTCGCCACACCCTAGATAGGTCTAGGGAGTGTCAACTCTAATTGGATGGGTAGTTAACCCAACCTTGATGTAGTTGGCACTTTGGTATATTTTCGAGGAATTATTACCCTTGAAAATGAAGGATTTATTTGTTTACTCTAGGAAGAGTAAATTTTATGCCAAACTATATTTTTGGAAGTTGGAACTTAATAAAAATTGGCACAACTAGGTTAGAATCCAAAGATAGGCCAAGTTGGGTAGTTTTGGCACTATCTTGGAAATTAGGGGCAAGTTAGGATTATCAATGGCTTAGCGATGAGTTATTGATACTTAGATAGGAAATCTAGGTATTTTCTTTTGTGCTATTATGCCATGTTTTGTATGCCCTATCACATGCCATGACATCATATTTCATCATTCATATTTATTATGAAAATATTATATGTCATGCCATACATGCATCATTTAGCTATAATTTCTTTTGAAAATCCTAATATGATGCATGTCATAGTCATAATCATGCATAAATCAATTTTTATTGAAATTAAGGACATTGGCATTAATTGACATCCTAGGTGGATGATCAAAGTTTATAATGCCTAGATAGAAATGCATGAACCCTTAGATTAGGGAGAACATGACTTTCACATCTTACTAAGACTATAAGGTGACTTGTATGTGTTTTTGAGACACATTAGAAACAAGTGAGATGTTAGGAAGATGAACAAAACTCAAGGTGTTGATAAAGTGCATCAAATTGAGTTTTAGATTCATCAAAACAAGAAATTAAATGAACTCCAATCATTGGGAAAGCTAATGTACAAGTCATGTGCACTTAGCCCAAGGAATATGGTTGGATATTGTTTTTGAAAAACATTTTAAAACTATCTTGAAAAATCTTGGTGAAGACTATCTCTTGATAGTACTCATCATTGATGAATTGGATACAAAACAATGAAAAACATTGAAATATGTCAATGGTTTCCAATTTTGTGTCAATCTTTGAAAAAGGAGGTTATTTTCATAGAAAATTATTTTTCCTTGATAGTATATGGTATAAATAATATCTACACGAAATTTCAAATTTTTTTAAATTTTGTAGAATTATTTAGGAGTTTCTGAAATTCGAATCTGAAATTGTTTTCAGAAATCAGAAACTCCCAATTGATCAGGTGATCGATTGGGACCATAGCCAATCGATTGGTCAATCGATTGGTCGATCCTTTTACGAGCGCAGAAGCTCGTGTAGTCGATCCGGTGATCGATTAAGGCAGGTCATAATCGATTGGTTCCCAACACCAATCGATTGGTGAGACTGAAATTGTCTGATTTCAATCAGTTAACCCATTTTTGAGTAACCTAACAATCCCTAGCCCCTTGAAATACTTTTATAAGTATATTTGGGTAAATTTTATTGTGAAATCAATAAGGGACATGGTTTGGTGAACATTTAAGGGTTAAGGAGAGTTTTTGATTCAAGTTTTGAATCTCAAAATCTCAATCACCTCAAGTTGAGTTTTCCTGAAGGTTTAGGAACTCAAAAATCATTGTTGGTGCAATGATAGATGTTTAGAGCATGTTTTGAGGGGGAGGTCTTCCTTGACAACATGTGGTTGCATTTTTATTTTTAGATCATGATGAATGCTCAAGGATGCGCATAGGTTCAAATGAAAGTATGAGACTTTCATTGGGTTTGCCTTTGACCATAGAGACTCTTGGGAAGAGTTTTTGATGTATGTCAAAGGGGGAGAAGATTGAAAGGCTAATAGGAATTAGTCTTTCTCAAACATATTGTCAAACATAAAAAAGGGGGAGATTGTTGGTGCAATCTTGGTTAGGTCAGGGTTGACCTAGGTTGACTAGGCTCGGGTGAGCTTATGTCTAATAAGCTGGGTAAGTTTATGTTTGGATGTTTCGATGTTTGATAATGATGTTTGAATGTCATATGATGTTTGAATATCGTATGATGTCAAGTGGGTCAAGGTTGACTGAAGGCTTGACGGGAAAAGACCTAGTGGGACTAGGTGAAGTCCAGGTGGATCGGGGAGATCGTATGCTGGCATCGGAAAAGACCTAGTGGGACTAGGCACATCTAGTGAGACTAGGTGAAGTCCAGGTCGATCGGGGAGATCATACGCTGGCATCGGAAAAAACCTAGTGGGACTAGGTGAAGTCCAGATGGATCGGGGAGATCGCATGCTGGGAAGTTGGAAGTCTACCGAGAGACTAGACCTAACTCGAGGGTTAGACGAATCTGGTTGGGAACCAGGTTAAGTCTGAGCTGGGAGCTTGGCAGTAGAAATCCAGGTTGGTCAACGGGGTTGACCGGACACTTGGTAGGGGATCCTAGACTTGTGGAAACAAGTTAGGTTGGACTCAATCAATTGGGTAATTGATTGGGTGAATCGATCAGTTGATCGATTAGGGAGGTTTACGCGAGAGGACAGGAGGTGGCTGAATCGATTGGGTAATCGATTCAGCCTTCCCTGGATCGATTGGTCAATCGATTAAGGTATCTCTTGATCGATTGGGGTAATCGATCACAGAGGTTTGCGCGAGAGAACAGAGAAGCTCTGAATCGATTGGGTAATCGATTCAGGGCCAGGTAATCGATTGGCTAATCGATTACGACTCGAAAACTAGCCGTTGAACGGCTAAATCCTACGTGGTGATCGATTCGCTAATCGATTCAGAAACCCTAGGTGTCGGGTATAAGGGCTTTCGCGCTGGTTTGTGGCAGGAGTGCTTCTCCTCTTCTTCTCCAACTTCATTGTCATTTCAAAGGAAGCCTTGGAGGACATTGCTGCTGCATTTCCAAGGTTCTAGAGGCAATCACAAGCTTGAAGATAGCAAGGAAAGCAAAGAGTGAGCTTATTATTGTAAATCTTGTAAGATTTCATTTTGTATTTGCTTTGTTCTTGTTGTATCTTTGTAACAAGCGTGTAAGAGGTTTCTCCACCTCAAGAAGGAGACTTTCATAGTGCATGAGAGTGTGAGGAGAGTGGATCCTTGGATTAGTCACCCGACCGGGGTGGATACCAAGTAAATCCTTGTGTTAACGATTGCTTGAAGTCTTCCACCGCGACAAATCATCTACAAGCGAATCGGAGCTAATCACCCCCCCTCTAGCTCGTCTACCGGTCCCAACAATTACACCACGGTTTGATCCCCAAGTACCACATTTGCGGAGATTTTTCCTTCAAAAAACGCGCGTAACTACAAGATCTTGGACTTCTGGGCTGTCTGCCGCGAATGCTTTCTGATTTACCCTAACAGTCAGTGGAAAACTTCCGTGGGGTCGGGTTCTCGATCACCTTAGGTTTAATGTTACCCGGTTTATCATTTTTCATACATCATTACATACTAAAATCTCATCCACAATAAAATCTCCTTAACGTTTTTCAAATTTTAAATTATGATTCAGACCGTTCCATTAGGAGTAAAATTCATTTTCATCCCTAAGATTTCAAGTCACTTGTAAAATAGTTTCTATAATTTTAATTTATTTCAATATAGTCTCTCATATCATTTTCGGATAATATTTTCTAATAAAAAAAATATGAAATCACCAACTCGCTCTTTCACTATATTTTATTCAAATATATTAAAAATAAAATCATCCCTAGCATATGAATATTAAAATAAAATAGTCCCTAAGTTATAAAAAAATATAAAATAGTCTGTATTTTATAAAATTATAATAAATTTAAAAAAAAATTGACATTTACCTACAAATATACAAAAGAATATAATTTTCTAATGATACATTAAAGATAAATCTTAATATATATAAACTAAAACTCTCTTAGCTGATTATTAATATAGTTAAAGAATTACTTTCCTATATACTTAATTAGATGAGATCCTATTAAAATTAGTAAATGCCACAATCTAAATATTTTATTTGCATAGAATAAATCTTCGATGCATACAAAACCTAAATATATGGAAGGCGGTGCCCTATTACAGAGGGTGAGATAGGCTGGTGTAGTTATGAGGGGCGATGGCATGCAACGGGACCGCGACGAGCAATAGCAAGTGATGTGGTTGTAGAAAATGACAAACTGCAGAGGGCAATACCATGTGATACAGCTGTAGACTACGAAGGACAATGACCTAAAACACCAGTCACTCGAGCACCCTGTTTGGAAACTTTTTAAGTAAAGAAAATGAATTCAATTCTCATGTTTGGAATGAGTTAGTAAATAACAGAATTGAATTAAATTTCTTGATTTGAAATCTATCAGAATTGAATTCAATTATTATATTTTTATTATTTTATCCTTCATCCAAAATGGCGCTAAGTGAGAAATAAGAATTATTTAGTAATTTTCATTTGTCGGAACAATTCCCTTTACAAATCAGACCTCTTTAAGTCTGATTTGTTTTGAAGGATTTGAAAGAAATTGAATTTCAATTCCTTATCAATTCTTGGCTACAAATATATTCCAAACGGTGGAATTAAATTTCAATTCCCGAAGGAATTCAATTCTACTCCTTTTCAAACAGGGTGGGAGTTATGACATATGCTAATCGCACGCATGCACACACGAATTTAATATCCTTTTACTTTTTTATTTTTCTATAATATAATATAAAATTCATTCATAGATTCAAAAAGTACAGTTTTATACGATGATAGGTCTTGAAAATCATCACGGTATTTTCATAGGATAAAATTCATTTGATTTTGAGATTTTTTTTATTTATTTAATTTGATAATTACATAAATACTTCTCAATTTGAAAGGAATATTATCGGAAAATGATGCGAGATGAAAATAAAGTAAATTAAAATTATAGGAACTATTTTATAATTGAGTTCAAACGTCGGGACTAAAATGAATTTTACACTCCATTAACCAGGACTAATATATATTAAGTTAGACATATGCTAATCACGACGATATGCTACCATTTTTCTATAATCACGATGTCCTTTTAATTTTTTATTTTCTATAATAAAATATAAAACTCATTCATAGATTAAAAAAGTATAGTTTTATACGAGGATAGGTCTTGAAAATCATCACGGTATTTTCATAGGGTAAAATTCATTTGATTATGAGATTTTTTTTAATTTTTTTTATTTATTTAATTATATAATTACATAAATGCTTCTCAATAAAAGAAAATATTATCGAAAAATGATGCGAGAGATGAAATTAATGGTCTGTTTACTTGGGAGAGTGGATTTAAAAACTAAGGAAAGTTTTCCTTAGGAAAAATTTTCTAATGTTTACTTCGTAAGGAAGGATGGATTAATTTCATTTCTCCTGTTTACTTATTACTAAGTAATGGACGGATGGATTACTAAATCCATCCGTGGATCAGTTTTAAATCATTTTTTCGTCCACCCAAAATCGGACGAAACAACTTTCCCTTCCCCTCTTCTTCGCGAATAGGCATAGCGCGACCATGCGAGGCTACACTATGATAGCTCTGCCTCCCTCGGTGATGGATGCAAGTAGAGTCCTCTCTCTGTGATGTCGCGCTGATGAGGAAGGCGAGCACGGCTGCTTGCCGATTGTTGGGGAGCACGGCCACTCGCCGGTCGCTCGCGAGCACGGCCACTCGTCGTTCGCTCGCGAGCACGGCCACTCGTCGTTCGCTCGCGAGCACGGACGCTCGCGAGCACGACCACTCGCCGTTCGCTCGCGAGCACGGACGCTCGCGAGCACGACCACTCGCCGTTCGCTCGCGAGCACGGACGCTCGCCGGTCGCTCGCGAGCACGGACGCTCGCCGGTCGCTCGCGAGCACGGACGCTCGTCGGTCGCTCGCAGCACGGACGCTCGTCGGTCGCTCGCGAGCACGGCCACTCGCCGTTCGCTCGCGAGCACGGACGCTCGCCGGTCGCTCGCGAGCACGGACGCTCGTCGGTCGCTCGCGAGCACGGACGCTCGCCGGTCGCTCGCGAGCACAGTCGCTCGCGAGCACGGACGCTCGTCGGTCGCTCGCAGCACGGACGCTCGTCGGTCGCTCGCGAGCACGGACGCTCGTCGGTCGCTCGCGAGCACGGACGCTCGCAAGCACGGTCGCTCGCTGAATCGCTCCAAGCACGGCCGCTCACCGCTTGCAAGCACGATCGTGAGCAACCATGAGGGAGCGCGAGCGCGAGCGAGGTGCTGGACCTTCTCTTCTCCAAGTTTCTCTTCCATTTCCCCTTCTTCCTCCTTTCTTCCTAACAAATTCATTTCTCTTCCCTTCCCTTTCTCTTCCTGATGGATTATTTTCTTTTCCCTTCTCTCTCCGTAGGGATAGTTTTCCGCAGCTGATTCCTTTCCCTCATTCTTCCGCCCGTCCGAGTAAACTGAGCGTAAAGTAAATTAAAATTATAGGAACTATTTTATAATTGAGTTCAAATTCGGGACTAAAATGAATTTTACACTCCATTAACCAGGACTAATATATATTAAGTTAGAGGGGTATATATTTTGAAAAACAGATGTGCCTTTTACTAAAAATTAAAATGTAGTAAGCCGACCTTGGAGAATTTTGAAGATCCGAGTGTTTCCTTTAATTAAATTGGTAGAATGTTGAACATTTATTGATCCCCTTGTACAACAATTCAATTTCAAGCTTCAACAATTTAATTTTTTTATTTCTTATGATTAACGAAGTAAGCAAACACACCAACAAACGGCGCATTGACATAAGTGGTGGGCTCGGATAGCCCTGCCTGACGCCGGTCGTCGGCGTATATATCTGTTCCATTGTTAGGCCCTCCTACAATGGCTCCAGTCAGCTCATTCAGATTAGGATTGGAGGTGTCTAAGTACGGCCAGCCGTCGTTGCACGCGATGAATGAGGGATGCACGCCGATTGACGGGAGGGAGGCCGCCCTGTGATGAATGCGCTGAGGGAAATTGGGGCCGTAACCGACCATGTAAGACATTCCCGCTGGATTAGTGCCTAAGATGTAGTCCATCTACATATATCAACAATTAAACAACATTACTCAATTTTCAGAGAAAGTGACGACTGATAATGTCGGTCCCTGGTGACAAAAAGATGATTTGTTCGTCTCTCAGTGTTGACGCTTGCAAATTGGGGTTCGATGGTAAATTAATAATAATTACCTGATTTTTTGCAAATTCTACAAGCTTCCAGTGGGGGAATCGGGTGTTGCCGCAAGTGATATATCCCCTAGTCACTCTGACATGTTTAGCATAGATAAGAGAAATCAAAGAAAGTGCACCGACGACTTGATTGTTGCACCCTTCAGACTTAAAAAGCAGACCCCCTGCACATAAATAACTAAATAAATATAATTATATATTCCCCAATTTGAGAAATATTAATTTTCACTCTGTCATTTAATTAATTTTTTCATCGATCGAGAAAATGATAATTAATAACACGAGAAGTTAATTGACGAATTAATTACCCGGTGTGTATTTGACGGTCCTGGTGGGGGATTCTGGTAGCACCGCGCATCCAAAGGTTTGAGCTTCCTTTTTGTATTCACCAATCTGTAATTTTGTTAAATAAATTGCCAAAAGTAAAAAAAAAAGCCGGTTTATAATTTTTAAAATTATTTTCATTAATAGATATATGAAAATTAATACCTGGCTCAGGAGGACGTAAAGTCCTGCGTGTTTATTGTCCCATGAAAACTCAGTGTCAATATAATAATAACCAGTTTCTTCTTCCATGAGTTTGATTTTTCGAATGGCTCTATCGACGTGTTTTTGGTAGTCTCGGCTGTTGGTGGCTTTATTCAGCCATGCTGCTGCCCAAGCTAACTCATCCTGCAACATTGATTAATATATAAATATTTTACTAAAATAAAAACAATTAATTATTAGCCCCTTAATCTGTTAATTTTATATATTAATTATAATTACTTGGTAGCCACTGAAATCACAGTAAAACGGGCAGACTGCGTGGCCGATGCTATCGTTGTATGAGCCCTGGTAGGTGTGTGCGAAATAAAAAGCCTGCAAAAAATTAAAATAAAAACAAATTAATTAAAAATATTTAAATAAGAAGACAGTTAGTTAGTTAACATTTGTATGTTTTTATATGTGTTGAACGTTAACTAAGTGGAGTCAACAACTTCTAAAACCCTACCTCCTTCGCTTTAGACAACAAGCGCCAGGAGTAGGCAGGGTCGTCGGTCTTGAAGGCGATTGAGGCAGCAGCCAGCGCGGCGGCGATCTCGCCGGCGACCTCGGAGCCCGGGTGAGTGGTGTTGACGGCGAACACGGGGCGCGGGGTGTCCATATCCTCGGGGCGTTCCCAGCAGATGTGGTCGCTGTTGGGGTCGCCCACCATGGCGTAGACTGTGTCGGGCAAGTGAGCCGTGGCCTTCAGCAAGAAATCGGTGTTCCATCTCAGAGCTTCCGCAGCACGACTCCACTCGCCTGCCACGGCCATCCCGTCGCCGAACTCGATGATGCCCCACGCCAACATCGTCGCCGTGAACGCCATCGGAAAGCTGTACTTCACGTTGTCCCCGGCGTCGTAGTATCCTCCCGTCAGATCAACCTAAACAAACAAAAATATATATAGCTCGATCAAATCATACAATTAGTTGTTCCTCGTAGACACAAGAATATATAGGCATGTCTTACACCGCCCTCTTGGCCATCGCGTAGAGCCGAGTCCTTTCTCCAAGTCATGCGCTGCCAAGAAGGAAGCTTGCCTGATCGCTGCCCTTCGAAGAACAACAAGCTCTTGCTCAGCGCGAGCTTGTAATCGTGCTTTTGATCCCATCCAACCGATGTCGTTGACATCAACAACAACACACCACAAACAACAACGCAAATCCTCTCCAACCACATTTTCTTTTCCTTTCAAGTCAATTCGATCTTTGTCGTCTTAATTAATCGGTATTTTATAGATAGTGCAGACGATCTTAATCGGATAGTGGTTCATTTTGAACACCGCTGTTCAACGTTCTCACTTGCCGAATAAGGTAAATTTCCTTAAGAAGTTTATTTATTTATATATATATAATGTATTTCCAATCAATGTAAACCTGATTAATTTGAATAATGAAACTATGATAGGATCCAATCAACAAAATATTGAATTGAATAGTAATGGTTTATTACATTTAATTTGGAAAGAAACCATCCTTACAATTATACATGTCTAATTTTGTCTATAATGTTAACATTTGAAAAAAAAAAATATAGAGGAAAGTAGGGGAATTGGTAGGTATTGCAACTGATATTATTCCAATGAATTTAATAGGCGCTTTTATTTCACATTCATATTTTAAAATTTATTTTACCATGTTCCCACTAGTTTTTGGTATTTGTCACTAATTTTTGGTAACTCAAATTAACATCTCCCTTTCACTCAAAATAAGAATTGCTTTTGCAATATTCCTCTTTGGTTAGTATATATATATATATATATATATATATATATATGTGAAAAGTGTACTCATAATATTTGCCTAAATTATTTTGGTGTCATTTAATTGGTGATAAAAGGTGAAGTCATTTTAGCGGCCCTCCAAGTGGCTCGTGACCCATATACTTTGGAAGAGAGTAAATCAGGGAGGTTTATTCAGTACAGGAGATATGAGATAATCCAAAATAATTTTTATATCTATCGAAAATCAAGTCATTACCAACTCGACTATATCAGTGGAGAAATTTTGGTGTCATTTAATGCTGTTATATATGTGGTGCTGCTTGCCTAAATTATTATTATTATTTTTTAAAGGATATCATCCTTATAATATGATTGATATATTAGGTTGGCTTTGACTATCGAAGTGATTGGTTTCTCACGTTGTCATTTTAAATTTAGCTAATTTGTGTTTTAGTGAAATATAAATTAGAAATTTATTGTGGGAAGACTCCTTCCCATATTTTCCTGATTCATAATTCCATTATTAACTTTATATTTGTTTTGCTATAGTATGTGAAGGCTAACAATTCAGATCGTGTTATCATTCGATTATGATATCGTCGATGTTAATTAAAGTTATTGGAAACGTGTATTTGTGTTGATGAAGCATTTTGTTGTATATCAATTTTGACCAACTTTGCTTTGATGATGTAATAATCTATAACTAAACTTAAATTTTTTTTATTTTTTAAATGTTTTATTGGTCCACGTGTTGGTCCGCCTAACCTGCAATCTGTTTTGGGTTGGGTTGGAATTTTTCCAATCCGTCAAGATGACGGATCGGTTTGCCTCATCCAGCCCTGCCACGGACTAGCCAGCCCTACCGCAGACCGACCTGCCTTATCAAAAGTTAGTCCATTTAATAGCTCTATCTGTCCATTACCAACTCAACTATGTTCGTAAGGGAATTTTGGTGTCATTTAATGCTGTTATATTTGTGGTGTTAATTGAATTTATTTGCTTGTCTAAATTAATAATAATAATAATAATAGTAATAATAATTATAAGGATATCATCCTTATACCACGATTGATAATTTATATTGGCTTGACTATCCAAGTGATGGGATTGTCAGGTAGCCATTTCAAATTTAGCTAATTTGTGTTTTAGTGAAATACAAATTAGAAAAATGATGAATACATATATAAAAAATATTTTTAAAAATAAAATAAAGACACAGTAATACTGAAAAAACATATAAATAATTTTGATATATTTTTAGTTTAATAAGATGGTTGGATTCTTCGTTTAGAAATATAAATAAATAAAAATAGAGTTTTTTTTTGATAGGGATAACAATTTTCCTTACCCTGAAATGGGAGCAGATTCGGAGAGTATTTTCAAATATGGGTTCAGGTTTAAGAATTTTTCAAATCCTGCATTTGATCGAGGATAGGTATGAGGATGTTATCCCTATTAGGATGTATAATATTATAAGCCTAATTTTTGTATGAATATCTATTTTGGACTAAGAATCACAGTGATCATGTGTTTGCATTTTATATTTGTCATATGTGTGCAATTGTCCATTACTTTACATCGTAGATAACATGGTGTATGATGTCACACAGAAGATCATGTTATCAGTTCCTTGTAAAGTATATAAGTAGTGACTCACAACCAAGATGGATTTAGACAAACCATTGGAACGATTGTAGTGTAATTTAGTATTAGTCTATCTTAACTATAGAATTATACTAGTGTACTTTGTGTGTATTGAGCATGACCGTTTTGAGGTGATTTGATTTATACTTGTAGGATCGATTATGTCCGCTAGAGGGGGTGAATAGCGATTTTCGGCTTCTTCTTCCTACGTTGTTAGTATGCGCAGCGGAAGCAATAATAATAAACAATAAAAACAAAGAAAGCACTGCTAACAAACCTATTTACTTGGTATCCACCCCGGTCGGGTGACTAATCCAAGAATCCTTCGGTGGATCACTCCCCGGATAACCTTCGGCTAGCCCGCGTCGCTCTTTGTGGGTGGAGAAACCTCGCCACAACACCTCGGACACTATCTGGGCACAAAAGACTACTAACACGTTTTACCCAAGCGAGTTTCGTCAAGAAACTCAGCCACCACGAAGTCCTCTTTAAATAGGACTCGGGGCTGATTTCTCGCTACCAGTCGAATGCCCCCAGGGCAGTCGACTGGTGCTAGCCAAATTCGATCGTTAACACCCCCAACGTTCGAATTTGCCAGCTCACCAGCCACCTACCAGTCGACTGCCCCCAGGGTAGTCGATTGGTACCCTGCTGATCCTAGGGTTATACTCCCCGAGTACATTCCACTCCGCACTCGAACACTAGGATTTCTCGAGTACAATCACACATCACTCGTACCCTCACGACTCGACTGACTCCTCCTCCGCAGCCTCGACTGTTGCCTTCGCGCCCTCTTTATCTTCGGCTCCCGTCCCTCGGATGCACGCAAGCCTCCAACTTTCCTCCATGACATCCTTCACGCATGCCTTGAAGTCCGCGCCCATCAGCTCATAGTCCCTGCTCACCAAGGTCCCTCAAGTGCGCATACAAGCCTCCAGCTTGTCTCCATGCCACCCTTCACCGTACCGAGGCCGTCCAGTCAAGTCCATATGTGTAACCTGTACAACCTACACACTCAACATACACATATGAGATCACAAGGGTAAACCTAACTTAAACCCTTTGCACAACCATCAAAACACTTGGTCACTTCGGACCACAAATTGCCTCAATAATCTCCTCTTTTTTGATGTTTGGCAATACGTTTAAGTTAGGAAAAGCAAGATAGCTAGTAGTCAATAGCAAAACCATGCTAAATAAATGCATATGCAATGCAAAATGGATCCTATCTCAGGCATCCTACACCTAACCCTCCAAGTTAGGATTTTCACACCTAGCCCTCCAAGCTAGGAATTTCTACACCTAGCCCTCCAAGCTAGGAATTTTCACCAAAACGGGGTTTTTAAAGCTTCTCCCAAGCTCCCCCTGCATTGAACTTACAAAGGCTTTTTAAGAACCTCTCCAAGGTTAAGAATGGAGCAACCATGCTCCCCCTTAATTTCAACTCCCCCTAAACCTAGGGTTTCTTGCAAAGATAAGTTATAAAGGCTTTTTAAGCTTGGTTTCCCAACTTAAACCAACACTTCTCCCCCTTTGCCTAACATCAAAAAGAACCCAATAATATCCCAATTATCGATTCTTTTAATCCCCAATGATTCCAAACATAGTGTACTTGACCCCCATACACTTATTTCTTTTCATTTGGACACCAACCCAGTTGTTGATACCCAAATCAACCCTGGTCAGTCGACTGCAAACAGTAGCAGTCGACTAATACTCTGAATATCATATTTTCTGGCTATTTTCAAAAATGCGTCAGAAATTTCATAAATTTCCAAAAATTCTCAAATTTCGTAAACAACTTTGTGGAACCCATACATACTTGGAAAAAATACATTTCACCATGTATTCCTCACCATTCCCAAGTTTAGCAAAACCCCCAAAAGTTTTCTTATGAAAATCAAAGCAAACCAAAAGGGCAACCTCCGCCTTTAACCTATGTCTTCTCTAATTTTCATTCTTCCATGGTGAAGTTCTACCCAACTTAACACCATAACACCATGTTGAGTTATACCCAACCCAACACCCAAGTTCTTTCCCCTTGGACACCATTAAAGGATTGCTCCCAAGCAATCTTTGCCCTAGTGTCAAAAAGAACTCATCACCACAAAAAAATCTAATAGATTTGCAAGCACATTTGCTAGGATATACCCTATCCTAGAAAAATATGATTTCATGAAAACCACAAATGTGCTTGACTTTTGGTACAAATCCTAGTTTCCTAAACATGGTATCAATATTGAAATCCATCCATAATTCCATGTGTTTCTCAAGACTCACACTTATAAACTAACGCATGGAGTCGTCCTCAATACTCTCCTTTCCATTCATCAAGCATTTATTATTGAAAATAAAGCCCTCACAAATTTTCCTTAAATTCCATGCTATTCACATTGCCTTATTTTATATAATCATCATTAGATCATGAGACAACACTTTACTTCAAGGAATATGAAATCATAATCTAAACTTTCAATCCAAATCCATATCCAATGTTCCATTCTCTTACTATGCAATATGACTTTTATTCTGAAACCTATGGACCAGTCGACTGCCCCTAGGACAGTCACCTGCTAAAACTCACAAAATGTTTCTGGGCTGAAATTCTTCTTGGGGCAGTCGACTGCCAAAATGGCAGTCACCTGCTATCTGATTTTCAGATTTCCAGTTCGATTTCAGAAATACCTAAGAAATTCTACAAATCTCCAAAAATTTTGAAATTTTGTGTGGAGATTTGTGGGGTCAATGTTTACATGGGAAAAATACATTTCCAAACAAATGTACTCCGGATCCCAAGATTGGCACGAAACTCCACTTATCCTAAAGTGTATTATTAAAACCTTAGCTCAAAGTTCTAATTTGGACCTCACCTTGATGCTTCTTCCCATACTCATTAATAATCCATTAGTAGCATCAAGTTACATGGTATTTTCACATTAAACCCAATTTCTTTCAATTATAATATCATTTTCACTCTTTTTCTCCCTAAATCCCCTTTTTAGTGTGCCAAAACCTAGGATTAAGACTTACCTAAGTCTCCCAATCCTATTTGGCACATTTCATCTAATTCCTTGGGAGAAACACTGTTGAGATCCACTTACCATAGATCCCAAAGGCTCCTAGAGCTCCCCCTTGAGCTCTTGGCCTTAGCTACCTCCCTAGGTGACTCGATCCACACTAGTCCACACCGGTGTCCCACCAGTGACTTCTGGCCTACAAAATGAATATTCTTAACCTTAGACACTTTGTCATTGGTCAAGTTGTCCTTTTTACCCTTGGATAGCACTCCCTTGCCATCCTTTAACTTTCCCTCCTTGCCATAACCATATGCTACCCTAGCATTTCTCTTTTCCTTAGCCTTGGAGGTCTTAGATTGGTAGCCCAACCCCGATCTATCATGGTTGGGTTTTATACTACCCAACATCATGTCTAGACCCTTTGATCCAACCGTGAATCTTTCTAGGGTCTTTTCTAATTTATCAAGTCTTACCCTCAAGGCTTGATTTTTCCTTTCTAAGGTTTTAACTTTTGAGTCCATATGTCCATTTTGGACATTCCTAGACCTATTCTCCTTTCTAGGCACATTCCTTCCCTTCTTGGGATTAGTGCCTTGATCCTTAGGTACATAGGTCTTTGGCCTACCATGATGCATGTTTTTCCTAGAGTTATGATCTACCTTGTTATTCCTATTCCTGTTATTTTATTTAAAACCATGGTTATGCACCATCAAGCATTTTTCATGAGTTCTAGCATGCATGGATGAATGATTTGCATTATCTTTAACATTCATGGAGGAATTTAAATTTGAATTGCATTTAAATTTAAGGTTAGGAATTACCTTCCTTACCTTTGGAGTCCCTCCATGTTGTGAGCTTTGTCTCTTCCTTTCCTCTTTTTCCCATCTTCTTAGATGTTCCATCTTCTTGAATTCTTTACTCCTTAGGTACCTCATGTGGTAGTGTCCTAGCTCTCCACACGTGAAGCATCTAATTCTCTTCTTCTTAGCTTGGGCTTCTCCATTCCTACAACCCATATTAGATTTAAATTGAAAGGACTTGGGTTTAAGAATTACCTCCTCTTTACCTTTTGAGCACTTATCCTTATAGTGCCCCTTTTCATTACACCCAAAGCATGTGATGTGCTCTTTCTTCTTTGCTTTGGTGGAGGTGGAGGCTAGGTTGATTTCTTCAACCTTGGAAGAGGTGAATGCTTCCTCTTGATCCGGGATTGATGAGGGTCTCTCCTCCCCCTCAATTTTTGAAGTTGATACCTCCTTTTTTTCTCTTGAGGAGATTGATGATCTTTCACTTAATTCCTCCTCTTTACTTGAAGAAATTGACACTTCACTTGATGATGTGGATGATTCATTTCTCTCCTTTTCTTGAATCATGGAGCTCACTTCATTGGAATTTTCTATTGGTTGAGCTTGGATGGTGTTCTTATGAAAATCTTCTATTTTGTTCCACAATTCATGCGCATTTTCATATGCCCCTACACCACTCAAGACATTGTTAGGCAAAACATTTATTAATACATCAATTACCTTCTTGTTTGCCCTTGCTAGGTCTTGTTGTTCTTGATTCCAATACCTAGGCCTAAGCCTTTTCCCGTGCTTATCCTTTGGAATTTCATAGGGTTCTTCAAGCACCACCATACACTCCCACTCCATTCCAAACCAATTCTTCATCCTCGCCCGCCAATAGTCGAAATCTTCATGATCGTAGGGCGGCGGAGTGTAGATGTCGTCCCCCAACTTATCTTCCATCTTCTCTTCTCCTCTAGCATTTGCTCCTTTGGCGATTAGTCCAATAAGAGCGGTCCTTCGCTCTGATACCAATTGTAGGATCGATTATGTCCGCTAGAAGGGGGTGAATAGCGATTTTCGGCTTCTTCTTCCTACGTTGTTAGTATGCGCAACGGAAATAATAATAATAAACAATAAAAACAAAGAAAGCACTGTTAACAAACCTATTTACTTGGTATCCACCCCGGCCGGGTGACTAATCCAAGAATCCTTCGGTGGATCACTCCCCTGATAAACTCCGGCTAGCCCGCGTCGCTCCTTGTGGGTGGAGAAAACCTCGCCACAACACATCGGACACTATCTGGGCACAAAAGACTACTAACACGCTTTACCCAAGCGAGTTTCGTCAAGAAACTCAGCCACCACGAAGTCCTCTTTAAATAGGACTCGGGGATGCTTTCTCGCTACCAGTCGACTGCCCCCAGGGCAGTCGATTGGTGCCAGCCAAATTCGACCGTTGACACCCCCAACGTTCGAATTTGCCAGCTCACCAGTCGATTGCCCCCAGGGCAGTCGACTGGTACCCTGCTGATCCTAGGGTTACACTCCCCAAGTACATTCCACTCCGCACTCGAACCCTAGGATTTCTCGAGTACAATCACACAGCACTCGTACCCTCACGACTCGACTGACTCCTCCTCCGTAGCCTCGACTGTTGCCTTCGCGCCCTCTTTATCTTCGGCTCCCGTCCCTCGGATGCACGCAAGCCTCCAACTTTCCTCCATGCCATCCTTCACGCATGCCTTGAAGTCCGCGCCCATCAGCTCATAGTCCCTGCTCACCAAGGTCCCTCAGGTGCGCATACAAGCCTCCAGCTTGTCTCCATGCCACCCTTCACCGTACCGAGGCTGTCCACCCTGCTCACCAAGGCTAGTCATCTCTTCTTCTCTTCTCCTCTTAGTTCTTCTCTTATCTCCTTTGGCCGGCGCAACCACAAGGGAGGGCCAGGGCCGGTGGCGCAAGGATGAAGAAAGGAGGAAGAAGGAAGGGTGGTCTTGGTGGCTTTGTTTCTTGGAAGATCGTCGCCCACACGACGTCCAAGAAGAGGATAGGAATACAATAGAAGATCAAGAGGTAGATCAAAAGGTATATCTTGTTTTTATTTCACTTGTATTCTTAATTGAATTTGTTTGCTTGGATCCTTAAACAAACATAAGAATCGGTGATCCAAACTTCATCTTGTATTCCGCTGCTAATCGATAAAGGAGTTTGATTGCTTGAACAACAAGTTTTTTCAAGCGATCACTCAATCGAAAAGCATGATGATAATGTAGATCGTTCGGGAAGTTTTCTTTCCCTATCCGGATTAGTTCTAATCTATAGAATTTTAATCCGGGGATATAGGGAGGAATCCCAACGCCAACAATTTATATCAGAGCCATGGTTTCTGATTTTGTGTGTTTTGGATTCAATTACTTTCATGCTTTTATATATAATAGGCCGAATAATAGTAGGATGTGCAATAGGCTAATTTGGTGGTTGCAGACATGAGATCCAATTATTATGGCTGTGTGTTTGTGTATGATGTTGTGTGATTGTATTTATTTGAATCCTCGGGGTTGACAAGGTCATTTGTATTTAATTAATTGTAATTAAATACGACAATGTTAGCCGCTTTATTTTTAATTTACTGTTCGATCTAGATTTTATGCAAACTCTTTTATGAAGTATAGGATCGATGGATGTAAATTTACAATTTTTTTCTCGGCTCGAGTCCCTTGCTTGCGCGGCTAAAGAAGGAGGAGATGAGGTGACAACACGACTGGAGGCGTATTGGAGAACAGCGGAATCTACAAAGCCATAATAGTTGGAAATTCTGAATTTTCATATTTATTGCTTGCTGTTTAATATGCTTGTTTTTGATTGTTTGAAAATTCCTCGATTTTTTTAAAAATAAAATAACTAAGTGGGAGAGAGAATCTTTGAGTCCCGTGGCCTCCATTACTGGTTTGAAAAGTGATGCATTCAAACTTACGCGTTAGCTCTGAGTTCATTCCTCCACATCGGATGAGTTTGTTTTGCGGATCACTAGATCAAACTTCCTTATGGATGATTTTAGGAAATTATTTAGGAGTGTATGATCTTCTCCATCGGAAGGGACATAATCCTAGATAATGGACTTAGTATCAAATAATGGTGTATACTTAGATGCAATTAATAGTATCCTCCCCATCGGAGTCACTGCTATTATTTGTATGGATGAAGATAAACCAACTATTAATTTTATTTATCAAAAAGTGAGGTTGACAAGATAATAAAATTAATGGGTAAAACTTTCTCTTACAAATGTTTAAATTAGCATACGCTCACACCATCGTGGCATACGAAATTCACGGTGTTTTGAGGTGTTGGTGAATTTAAAATTTTATTGTTTGAGGAATCAATATTATTTTAAATTCTAATGTTTTGACCAATGTGATTTTCAGGTTTTTCAAAATGGCTTTCAATCCCCTTACTGTGATTTTAAAAGAAAACAAACTTACTAGTCCAAATTATATTGATTGGAAAAAAACTTGGATATTGTCTTGACTGCTGAGGAATACAAATTTGTACTTTTTGAGATCTGTCCCGCTAAGCCTAGAGATGATTCTAGTGAAGAGGAGAAAGAGAGTTATAGAAAGTGAGTAAAGGCAGATGAGATGACACGGTATTACATTTTGGCCTCCATGTCAAATGTACTGTAACATCAGCATCAGGCCTTCGCTACTGCATATGACATGATGCTCAATCTCAAGGAACTCTTCAGACACCAAAATCGGGCTGCTAGGCAAGAGGTCATGAGAAACTTAATGACGACTACCAAGGCTGAGGGGACACCCGTGAGGGATCATGTCCTCAAGATGATGACTCATTTAAATGAGATAGAAGTCCTTAGAGATGAAATCGATGGGGAAACCCAGGTCGATATTATTCTCCAGACGCTACCAAAGAGTTTTGAGCAGTTCTGCCTGAACTACAACATGAACAAAAGGATGTATTCATTGGCGGAACTTCTGATAGAACTCCAGGCGGCAGAGGGGTTGTTTCGTCAAAGTGCTCAAGCTTACATTGTTGAAAACGTTTCTGCTTCTAAGCCGAAAGGCGGAAAGAAGAAGAAGAAACAAGTTGGTTCGGCAAAGTAAGCGACTGGATCTCAAGGACCACAAGCTGGAGTGAAGAAGCCAAAAGGCAAGTGCTTCATATGCAAGCAGGTTGGACATTGGAAGTTGGACTTTCCCCATCGAAAGGAGAAAAATCAAGGTATATCTTTTTCATTAGTTGTTGAAATATGTTTAACAGTACTATCTACCGGTACCTGGTGTGAAGATACTGTTGGGACCGGGTGCATGTTGACATGGATACGGGTTCGTAATTTTAAAATTTAATTACGTGCAGCGGAAGGTTTAGCATAAATAATTTCTCAAATTATTTTTACCACGTATCTAGCATGCAACCTTATGTTGTGGAGACATGATCATACATTTAAAATTTTTGCAGAAAGTAAACAAATTTACTTAATACCTCGCGTAACTCGTAGAAAGGGACGAGATCCAACCGTAGCGTCCCTTGGAAGCTCCGCTTCTATTCGCGTCCACGCCGAGTTTTCTTCGGGATGACTTCGCAAAACCACAAGTTTCGTGCCGACAAGAACTACTAGATTCTCCAAAGGCACGACAAGAATACCAAGAGAGAGATGGAAAAACTAACCACCAAACGAAGAACGGAATCAAGATTCCGGGAGGAAGGAAGGAGTCGCGCCCGCTTCTTCTTCTTCTTCGGCTTCTCCTTGGTGGTGGAAGATCACGGCAAAGGGGGAGGGCTCTAGGGCCGGCGGCACTAGAAGAGGGAGAGGGAGAGAAGGAGAGGGAGAGAGGCTAGGCAAGAATCCTTGATCTCTCGGATTAATTTCCAAGCCTTGCCTTGGTACCTTTATATAGTAGCCTCTTAATCGCCAAGTCTCCTCTTAACGGAATAAATTTTTCATAAGAAATTTATCTTATAAATTTTTCTATGAATTATTCCGTTATGCCAAGTTTTTATTATAACTTAATTTATAATAAAAACAACTATGTCTCCCCTTTTATTATGGAAAGAAATTTCTTTATATAAATTTCTTTATCATGGTAAATCAATCCATTATTGATTTTATAAAATAAAATAAACCAATCCAAGATTTATTTTAATTTCCATGAAAAATAAATCTTTTTATATAAATTTCTTTATCCATAATTGTATAAAACAAACCGCGCTCGGTTTATTTTATAATTTGAACCAAACAATTTGGTTCTCCCTTTTTGATGTGGCCGGCCAAACAAAGAGGGTGGGGACCCTCTTTGGCCGGCCAAACCCAAGCTGAAACCATACGAATTAAACTCATTTAATTCGTCCAATAAGTCTTCAAAAGACTTAGCCATTTTATGCTTCCGATGCGTCTCTGAAAAATTCAGATTCGACTTATCTCTCTTGATCGGAAAATCCAATTTTCAACTCGTTTTAAATCCCTCGGATTACTCGTAGTGCGTGTGACTAAATAGGCTTTCGATTTATGTTGGCCGTCTATAATTAACCAATTATAGAACGATCATGAGTGACACCTAGTAGTACATCATGATCCTCAATTAATCAAAAGATCAACGGTTGACCTCAGAAATTATTCTGAAACCCTTCAGCAGCTATAATGAATCGTGCCTCATTCCCTTCACCATCTTATACCCACTTGGTTCAGGACACGGTCTATGTGTGTCAGTCCCCACTAGGCTGACTACGTGACACCTAGCCCAAGTAATGTCTTTCTCGTCCAACGGATTCTAATTACTCTCATGTATTTGAGAGTTTCATACTCTGAACATGTCATGCTCTGGCCAGAGGCTTCGAGTAACAATCCGACGATAGGCCTTGGGTATACATCTCCTCGCAAGGAGTGGTGAATCCTTTGTAGGCTGTTCATGTTGGTGCAGTTTGCACTAACGGTCAAACTCGTGTTTTGATGTATGACAAAGTGGTTAAAGTTAGGGTTGTTGGTTTTTAACCTCCTTACTAAGTGTGCAGGGTTGAAAGACTTAGGACCAGACACCAGGCTGAAGTCCAGGATGGTTGAGTCCTGGCGGGAAGTCCAGTTGGGTCCGCGGGACCTGACAACTGGCTGAAGACCAAGTTGGTTGAGACTTGGCAGGAAGACCAGGGTGGTTGAGCCTTGGCAGGAAGTCCTAGTGGGTCAAGAAGTCAAGTAAAAGCTGCACAAAGGGTAAGTGAGGTAAGTCACTGGAGGAGCGAACCAGTGAGGACGAGTCCATTTATGGGACTTTAGGCGCGGTCCAATTTAGACCCATTTGGGTGATCTAAGTTGA
Source organism: Boesenbergia rotunda (assembly GCA_024364735.1). Classification (NCBI taxonomy): domain Eukaryota; kingdom Viridiplantae; phylum Streptophyta; class Magnoliopsida; order Zingiberales; family Zingiberaceae; genus Boesenbergia; species Boesenbergia rotunda. Next base: position 251,774 of record JAGFNQ010002754.1, on the reverse strand, counting down.
GGCCTGGTTAGATCCTGGTCTAGGAGACAGGGTCTAATTAACTATGAATATAATTGTTATTTGGACTAACCCTGGATGCAGGATCGAAGGACTAAGTATCTGCAGCTCAGAGAGCCTCAAAGGAGTGAGGCAGAAGCTGAGCAGGGCGCCCCGGATGAACCGGGCGCCCCCAAGGTCAACCCAAGTCTATAAGAACCACAACGCGCCTCGATAGCTAGATTCGGGGCGCCCCGGATGCTCTGGGCGCCCCGCTTGTCGCGGGCGCCCCGCGTGTCGCGGGCGCCCCCACTGCCAGCTGCCGAAGCGCATCCCTGCGAAGCCGAGGAGATGAGGCTTTGACCGGTCAATCCGGGCGCCCCGAGTCCTCCGGGCGCCCCAGTCAAATCGGATCCCGAGGATAAGGGGATCAGACGGCGACCGAGCTAAAACCGGATCAAACGCCACGTAGGGGGCGCCCCGACATCCCGGGCGCCCCCAGGCCCTATATAAAGGGCCCTCGACCCCAGGCTTACAACAACGCTTCTTCCAACGCCTTAAAGTTCTTCTACGCTCGGCCTTGTTCCGGAAACGCTGCACCTCGAGCCGACGACGTCCTGCTGCCCCGAAAGAGTCGACCTACTCCGAACGTCGGTAAAAAGAAGATTTTTTTTTATATTTTATTGCACTTAATTACTTGAAAGTGTGGGGTTGTCACACTTTCAATTCTTTTGTACTCGCCTACTCTATCGGGGTTGACCGGTAGAGAGTTTTAGTGGATTGCCCAACGGAAAGGTCCGAGGGACCTGGGCCTTCGAGTAGGAGTCGCCGAAGGCTCCGAACGAAGTAAAATTACCTGTGTCGTTTGTATTGGTTTTTCGTTCGTGTTTTATCTTTTCCGCTGTGCACGCTTTTTAAAACGCTCTAATTTTTTAAAGTCACGTGATTCACCCCCGCCTCTCACGTGCATCGATCCTACAAGTGGTATCAGAGCCTGGTACGCTCTGTATCGGTGCAACCACCATAAGAGCCGGGGGAAATCCAGTTTTTTTTTCGATTTTTGGTTTTTCGCTACACATAATCTAAATTTGGTATTCTTGCCTAAATTTAGTTATTTTTCTCGTTCGTTGGTTTTACTTGAATCTGGTGCAACACCATTCAAGTTGCTTTTCGTTAGTATATCCTTTCCCGCACTACTAATCCAAGACCCAGTCTTGGGATATTGTGTCTACTTTTATTTCGTGTGCACAGAATTTAAATGTCCCAAGGTGAAGGCTATAGCACTGCCCGGCCTCCCCTCTTTAATGGGGAAGACTTTCCCTACTGGAAGAGAAGGATAGAGGTTTATCTGAAGACCGACATGGATCAGTGGTTCGCAGTTCAAACAGGCTACACACCACCAATGGATGAGGGAAATAATGCTCCACTGAAGCCCGACAAATGGAACCCGGAGATGAAGAAAAAGGCTCAGACTGAGTTCAAAGCTCAGAACACCCTCCAGTGCGGACTTACCAAAGAGGAGCTAAACAGAATTGGACCAACCGACTCGGCGAAGGAGCTATGGGACAAATTAACAGAATTACATGAAGGCACTTTTGACGCAAAGGTAACAAAGAGAGATCTGTTATTGAATAAGTTATTTAACATAAAAATGCAGGAAGAAGAATCAGCAAGTCAACTCCACGCCCGGATTAAGAACATATTGAATGGACTCCACATGATCGGGCATAAACAGGGGAACCGGGACATCATAAGGTATGCGTTAAATGCATTTCCTAGAAATTCACTATGGGCATCTATTATAGATGCCTATAAAATTTCTAGGAACCTTTCAAAAATTAATCTGGATGAACTATTTTGTGAATTAGAGCTGCATGAGCAAACTAACGCCAAGGTCGAGAAAGGGCTAGCTTTATTTGCAGGTTCACCAAAAGAAGCCAAATCAAAAAGAAAAATTCAAGAAGAACCTGAAGATGAGTCAGACTCTGACTCAGATGAAGAAAAACAACTGGTGAACTTGGTAAGAAAAATGTTCACCAGAAGGAAGAACAAATTTTCAAAGAAAGATATTCAAAAGGTAATGAAGCCCTCCAGCACTGAAGGTAAAAGCAAAATGATCTGCTTCGGCTGTAACAGAAAGGGCACTTCAAACATGAATGCCCTTACAAGAAGGAGGACCAACCCACTAAGAACAAAAAGAAGAATGCTCTTCAAGCCACGTGGGATGAAAGCTCGGACGATTCCAACGATGAACAACCAAAGAACGCAAGCTACCTCGCACTGATGGCAACCGGACCAGAATCGGACTCAGAGCACGACGAAGATTCCGAATACGAGTCGAGTCAAGAGATCGGACTCTTTTCGGACGACTCGACTAAGGTATATTTAGATTCAGTTAATCAAAATTTTTTTAAGATTATCTCTGCTTTAAATAAAAAATTGCTTGCATCTGAATCTAGAAATGACCAGCTCCTTAAGGAAAATCAAGACCTTAAGGAGCAATTAATTAATACCAGAACATTAATTGAACAAACTCAAAATCAAAAATTAATTGAGCTTGAAACTGAAAACTCAAACCTAAAGGGCGAAGTCCTAAAACTTAAGGATCTACTAGCAACTTTCACAACCCGATCCAAGAACCTTGACCTTATTCTTGGATCACAAAAGGGCATGTACAACAAATCTGGGATAGGATATAAATCAAGATCGAACCAAAGATCCTTTATCTCCTTTATCCACCCCCGCAAAAATCAACGAAAAGCGTGGGTTCCGAAAGCTTATCTAACAAAGCAAGTAGGTCAGAATCAATTTTACTTGTCTACTTCTTGACTCTAACAAAGCGTGGGTCTCTTTTCTTTTCTCATAACTTTTCTTAGACCCTAACCTCATATAGGGTACTTAATTAAACTTATACAAGCATGGATTAAACTAAGGTTACATGCAAAATCATAAACTAAAGGAAAATTTGCATTTTTAACTTTCTAACGGGAAAAACTTGCGGAAAACCGCCTCTTACTGCAGGTGAGCAGTACTTACCTCCTGCGCTAGGTTTTCCTTACGAATAAAATCTGAAATTCCCGAGGAAACGTCGAATTTCGACGTTCTTCTTGCTCCTTGGCCTCTCTCTCGCCCAAGACAAAGGAGAAGCCAAGGGAAGGTCTCAAGAGGCCCTATTCTCTACGAGAACTCTCGTAGACGCGAGGAGAACGCCAAGGAGCAAGAAGAACGTCGAAATTCGACGTTTCCTCGGGAATTTCAGATTTTATTCGTAAGGAAAACCTAGCGCAGGAGGTAAGTACTGCTCACCTGCAGTAAGAGGCGGTTTTCCGCAAGTTTTTCCCGTTAGAAAGTTAAAAATGCAATTTTTCCTTTAGTTTATGATTTTGCATGTAACCTTAGTTTAATCCATGCTTGTATAAGTTTAATTAAGTACCCTATATGAGGTTAGGGTCTAAGAAAAGTTATGAGAAAAGAAAAGAGAAGATAAAGATAAGAAAAGAAAAGACCAAGGCCTTAAGAAATCCCCAAAAGTCATGACTTAGGGATTTGGGCACACAAGGTGCTCGTTAAAATGCCAAGGCATTCAAGATAAGAAAAAGTAAGTATTTTATTTTCTAAGGTCAGTACCCGGCGTCCAAGGGCGTCGTTAAAGAAATCCAGGTGTCCAATTCCAAGGTCTTGGCCCTGGTAGACCAAGGTCTGCTCTATTAGGATTGGCGGCTCGCTACCCCAACCTTTTAGGGAACGCGCATAAGATGGTACTTACGTCTTAAGTGGATCCAAGTGAGTTATTATATTCAAGTATATGCTTTAGCAAAGATTTCTAAAATTTAAGGAAGTTTTCTAAAAGTTAAAGAAAGGTTTAAAGTTAAAGAATTGCTAAAGTTTCAAGTTAAGCCAAGTAAAAGTGAGTTAAGATTTATTAATGCTTGAGTATGCATGTTTTGAGTTATACATGTTTTAGTGTTTCTTTTAAGCATAAAAGTATCTCATGTGATTTTCCACTGTTTAAAAAGCATGCTTGCACATTTCGAGATTTTGTGAGCTAGATAGTACTTGCTAAGCTTTATGCTTATTAGTTGCATTTCCTCTTGCTGCAGATAAAGGTAAAGGCAAGCAATTCTGAAGAAAGACGACGAGGCGGTGCTGAGTGACGTGTGTGTGGTGGCTGACCTTGGAGAGGTCCTTGGGACGAGACAGTTTAACTTATTTGAAATGCAATGTTTAAGGTTTCCAAATTCTAAGTTATTGTGTTATGGAGTTTATTAAACATTTATGCTTTGGATAGTTTTACAGGCTCAATTTTGTAGAATGAAGATCCCATGTCATTTCAATTAATATGTATACTTTTGTGAATGCACTAGATAAGCAAGGGCATGAGTAGTTTAGCATATTGATACATTGAATTTTAGACTTATTCTCGAGCTTATTATTATTCCCTTTTGGACTAGGTCCTAATTGTACTTAAAATGCTTGTAAATTCGGTAGAAAAGTAAGATTTACATTCTATGAAGTTCTAGAAATATTATTGCATGTGCCAAGATGTGGTTAGTTTCGAATTAAGTCTTATTGCTTGAAATATGCTTAGAAAGGTTGCATTCATATTCCATAATGCTTTAGTAATATTATAGAGCCTTGTGTGATAAGTTTAAATGCATGACTATTAAAGTTAGAATATCATTCTTAGATAGATTTAAATACAAATATACAAAAAAAAGAGTTAAAGAAAGTTCCGCATTTTAGTCATTGCATTAGAGTCAAGAAGTAGACAAAGTAACGGTCCGTCTAAGGTAGAGAAGGCGGGTCGCTACAGTTGGTATCAACCTTGCCGTCTTCAAGTAAGAAAGTTGTAGGTTGGGCATCTGCCACTTTATTAGCTTTACCTGGGTGGTAGAGGATTTCACAGTCATAATCTTTGACCAACTCTAGCCACCTGCGCTGCCTCATATTCAACTGTCTCATCAACCCGCCTTCTCTGTAAATCTTTATCTACAGTGGGCAAGAGTTGGTATCAGAGGACCGTTACTTATAACTCTAACACAATGCTAAATTAGGGCTCTTCCACATGCGGGTTGATATAACTCTTTATCTGCAGTGGTAGAGTTGGTATCAGTTGCCCAATTAGGACCTAGTCCGTCTAAGGTATTCCAGAGACGGCAAGGCTGAGAGGAATTTCTGAGTTTTCCTCCTTGGGGCTCCTTGAAACTCGAATGGTGGTTCTCCTTCTGGGCTGAAAACCACCTTCCTTCTACGACAGTCCACTGAAGCGCTGTACTTACTGAGGAAATCCATGCCCAGTATGATGTCGAAGTCTTACATCGCAAGGACTATCAGATCGACATATAGCTCTCGGTCTGAAATCTTGATTGACACAGCCCGGAACCTCTGGGTGGATTCCATGATTTCCCCTGAAGGGAGAGTTGTCAGGAATCTGGACTCCCAACTCTCTGCAGGCACCTGTAACTTACTAGCAAAAGGTACTGATACGAAAGAATGGGTCGCCCCAGTGTCAAACAGTGTAGTAGCTAAATGCTGGAAAATAACGATTTGACCTGTTACGATCGTGGAGGCGCTGGCAGCTTCTTCCTTCGTGAGGGAAAAGACTCTGGCATTGGTTGAAACTGGTACTGCTTCCAACCTTCCCTGACTGATCTGAGGTCCCTCCAGTATAGTAGGCATGTAATGTAACTGAGGCTTGCCTCCATACTGTACGGACTGTTGAGGGAGTACCTTAAACTTGTTTGGGCAGTCTTTGGATCTGTGTCCCTCTTGTCCACATGAGTAGCACCCAGTTACACCTAAAAGGCATGCTCCTGGATGGGTCCTCCCACACTTAGGGCAAGGTGGATACCTAGCTTGCTTGTTCTCTGGGTTTCCTTTTTGGCTGCCAGGCCACTGCTTCCTTTTGTGGTTCTTGTTCTTCCAGTCCTGGTTATTTAGCGGAGGCTTCTGGCCTCCTGTTGCTTGCTCTCAATCAGGACTGGCTTCTGCAGTGTTTGTTGTGCCTTGATGCTATTCAGATAGTGCTCTGAGATTAGTGCACTACTGACCAACTCCTCGCTAGTCTGGGGTCGGTGCGTCCCGCTGTTCACGTTGAGTGCTATCTCAGGGTTCAACATGCGGAGCATCAGTCTGACTCGCTCCTTCTCTGTGCTGACTAGCTCTGGGCAGAGGCGAGCTAGTCTGTTGAACTTCGCGACTGCTTCTCCCACTGGTAGGTTACCTTGTCTGAACTCCATGAAGTCCTCGTAGTGCTTGTTGGTAACCCGCATGTGGAAGAACTCCTCATAGAACTCTTGCTCGAAATCTATCCAGCTCATCTGGTTGACTATCCTCTTACTCTTGACCCGCTCCCACCACATACGAGCATCTCCAGTTAGGCAAAAGGAGGCACATTTGACCTTCTCGACTTCTGGCCAGTCAAGAAGCTCCATTGTGCTCTCTAAAGTCTTGAACCAAGCCTGGGCATCCCAGGGCTCAGTCGTGCCTGAGAAGCTTTCAGGTTTCAGCCTCTGCCACTGGACGAGGTATGCTTCTTGTCTTCGGTTCACGGCAGGGGTCTCCTGTGGGACTGGTGGAACTTCAGCCACCAATGGAGTTCCCACTCCTGCTGTGGGTGGTGTAGGGGGCACTGGGTGCTGATTTGCCATCAGTGTGGCGATGGTCTTCTGTTGCTCTGTAATCTGAGCTTGCATTTGAGCAATGACTGCCATCAGGTTTGGCTGTTCTGTGCCAGGCTCATTGTTATTTGGAACTGGAGTTCTGTTCCCTGCATTAGGAGCTCGGCCTCTTCTTGCCATCTAATAATGCATAAGGGAATAAGAAATCACTACTACATCTCTAGGTATAGACTTGTCTTCTTACTTAGTAACCTAATATCCATTCTAGGGATTAAACATGATTCCGTGATACTAAAGTATTAAACATGCTTCCTTGTTCTATGCACATATAAGTAAGTACTTAAGCATTTCTCTATACTGCAATTAAATAAAGGAGCAATAGAAAAACTGAAACTTAAAACTTTCTTACTTGAAGACGGCAAGGTTGATGCTGATGTGTGTGTGATGCTGGAGAATGGGAACTGCGCTGATACCAACTGTAGAGAAGGCGGGTCCGTCTAAGGTAGAGAAGGCGGGTCGCTACAGTTGGTACCCATTTGGCGACCCCTTATGTCATCAACCGACGGCCAATGGTCGTCGGTTGACGACATAAGGGGCCGCCAAGTGGGCCGCCAGTTGGGCCGCCCAAGGGGCCGAGGGGCCAGGTCGTTACAATAAAAAGGCGCCTTTTTATTGTAACGACCCGGCCCCTCGGCCCCTTGGGCGGCCCAACTGGCGGCCTAACTGGCGGTCCCATGGGCGACCCAACTGGCGGCCCATTTGGCGTTTTTCTCTTTTTACCCGTTTTATGAAAATTTATTCCATAATTAAAAAGAGAGATGTATTTGTTTTATTATAAAATTAGTTATAATAAAACTTGGCATAACGGAATAATTAATAAGAAAATTTATAAGATAAATTTCTTATGAAAATTTATTCCGTTAATTCCGTTAAAGGGGAGACATGGCAAGGGGAGACAGCACTGTTAGTTAATTCCTCAAAGAAAAGTTCTAAGAGGAAGGCCAAAGAACAGAACAAAGGAAAGAAGAAAAAGGCCAAAAAGACTGAAAAGAAACCAAAAGGCACTTGCCATCACTGTGACAAGGAGGGTCACTGGCGAAGAAACTGCAAGGTTTATCTTGAGTCCTTGAAGAAGAAGGCATCCGATGCCCCGTCCTCTTCAGGTATCTTCGTTATTGAATGTCACTCTATTTCCTCAAATACCTGGGTACTTGATACTGGGTGTAGCTCACATATATGTAATGACATACAGGGGCTAAGGGATAGAAGAAGACTCGTCAAAGGAGAAGCAAATCTACGAGTTGGAAATGGAGCAAAGATTTCTGCTGTTGCCATCGGAACATATTTGCTAAAGCTCCCCACTGGACGTATCTTAGAATTGGATAATTGTTATTTTGTTCCTTCATTAATAAAGAACATTGTATCTATTTCATGTTTGAATGAAAAGGGTTATCATTTAACTTTTAGTAACAATTGTTGTTACATAACTTTAAATGGCGTTCTTTATGGGAATGAAACTTTGTGCAATGACATCTACACGTTAGATTTATCCAGTGACGTTTTCAATATCGAAGTTAGCAACAAACGTGCTCGAATAGATAATCGAATAGACTCCTACGCATGGCATTGTCGTCTTGGCCATATAAGTAAGAAACGCATGACCGAATTGCACCGATATGGAATTTTAGAATCATTTGAACCCGATTCATTTGATACATGCGAATCATGCTTAAAAGGCAAGATGACCAAATTACCCTTTTCCGCAAAAGGTAATCCAGTGGGAGAATTGGTTGGTCTAATACATACTAATGTATGTGGACCAATGACAACTCTTGCACAAGGAGACTATAACTACTTCATCACCTTTATCGATGATCACTCACGATACTGTAGCGACCCGCCTTCTCTACCTTAGACGGACCGTTACTTGTCTACTTCTTGACTCTAATGCACGACTAAAGATGCGGAACTTTCTTACTCTTTTTTTTTGTATTTAAATCTATCTAAAAATGATATTCTAACTTTAATAGTCATGCATTTAAACTCATCACACAAGGCTCTATAATATTGCTAAAGCATTATGGAATATGAATGCAACTTTTCTAAGCATATCTAACAACATCTTGGCACATGCATCAAATAGATAGAATGTAAATCTTACTTTTCTACCGAATTTACAAGCAATTTTAAGCACAATTAGGACTTAGTCCAAAAGGGAATAATAAGCTCAAGAATAAGTCTAAAATTCAATGTATCAACATGCTAAACTACTCATGCCCTTGCTCATCTAGTACATTCACAAAAGTATGCATACTAATTGAAATGACATGGGATCTTCATTCTACAAAATTGAGCATGTAAAACTATCCAAAGCATAAATGTTTAATAAACTCCATAACACAATAACTTGGAATTTGGAAACCTTAAACATTACATTTCAAATAAGTTAAACTGTCTCGTCCCAAGGACCTCTCCAAGGTCAGCCACCACACACACGTTACTCAGCACCGCCTCGTCGCCTTCCTTTAGAATTGTTTACCTTTATCCTTACCTGCAGCAAGAGAAAATGCAACTAATAAGCATAAAGCTTAGCAAGTACTATCTAGCTCACAAAAACTCGAAATGTGCAAGCATGCTTTTTAAACAATGTGAAATCACATGAGATACTTTTATGCTTAAAAGAAACACTAAAACATGTATAACTCAAAACATGCATACTTTTGTGAATGCACTAGATGAGCAAGGGCATGAGTAGTTTAGCATGTTGATACATTGAATTTTAGACTTATTCTCGAGCTTATTATTATTCCCTTTTGGACTAGGTCCTAATTGTACTTAAAATGCTTGTAAATTCGGTAGAAAAGTAAGATTTACATTCTATGAAGTTCTAGAAATATTATTGCATGTGCCAAGATGTGGTTAGTTTCGAATTAAGTCTTATTGCTTGAAATATGCTTAGAAAGGTTGCATTCATATTCCATAATGCTTTAGTAATATTATAGAGCCTTGTGTGATGAGTTTAAATGCATGACTATTAAAGTTAGAATATCATTCTTAGATAGATTTAAATACAAATATACAAAAAAAAGAGTTAAAGAAAGTTCCGCATTTTAGTCATTGCATTAGAGTCAAGAAGTAGACAAAGTAACGGTCCGTCTAAGGTAGAGAAGGCGGGTCGCTACAGTTGGTATCAGAGCAGTTCCCATTCTCCAGCATCACACACACATCAGCATCAACCTTGCCGTCTTCAAGTAAGAAAGTTTTAAGTTTCAGTTTTTCTATTGCTCCTTTATTTAATTGCAGTATAGAGAAATGCTTAAGTACTTACTCATATGTGCATAGAACAAGGAAGCATGTTTAATACCTTAGTATCACGGAATCATGTTTAATCCCTAGAATGGATATTAGGTTACTAAGTAAGAAGACAAGTCTATACCTAGAGATGTAGTAGTGATTTCTTGTTCCCTTATGCATTATTAGATGGCAAGAAGAGGCCGAGCTCCTAATGCAGGGAACAGAACTCCAGTTCCAGATAACAATGAGCCTGGCACAGAACAGCCAAACCTGATGGCAGTCATTGCTCAAATGCAAGCTCAGATTACAGAGCAACAGAAGACCATCGCCACATTGATGACAAATCAGCACCCAATGCCCCCTACACCACCCACAGCAGGAGTGGAAACTCCAGTGGTGGCTGAAGTTCCACCAATCACACAAGAGACCCCTGCCGTGAACCGAAGACAAGAAGCATACCTCGTCCAGTGGCAGAGGCTGAAACCTGAAAGCTTCTCAGGCACGACTGAGCCCTGGGATGCCCAGGCTTGGTTCAAGACTTTAGAGAGCACAATGGAGCTTCTTGACTGCCCAGAAGTTGAGAAGGTCAAATGTGCCTCCTTTTGCCTAACTGGAGATGCTCATATGTGGTGGGAGCGGGTCAAGAGTAAGAGGATAGTCAACCAGATGAGCTGGACAGATTTCGAGCAAGAGTTCTATGAGGAGTTCTTCCACATGCGGGTTACCAACAAGCACTACGAGGACTTCATGGAGTTCAGACAAGGTAACCTACCCGTGAGAGAAGCAGTCGCGAAGTTCAACAGACTAGCTCGCCTCTGCCCAGAGCTAGTCAGCACAGAGAAGGAGCGAGTCAGACTGATGCTCCGCATGCTGAACCCTGAAATAGCACTCAACGTGAACAGCGGGACGCACCGACCCCAGACCAGCGAGGAGTTGGTCAGTAGTGCTCTCATCTCAGAGCACTATCTGAATAGCATCAAGGCACAATAAACACAGCAGAAGCTAGCCCTGATTGAGAACAAGACAACAGGAGGCCAGAGGCCTCAGCCAAATAACCAGAACTGGAAGAATAAGAACCACAAAAGGAAGCAGTGGCCTGGCAGCCAAAAAGGAAACCCAGAGAACAAGCAAGCTAGGTATCCACCTTGTCCTAAGTGTGGGAGGACCCATCCAGGAGCATGCCTTCTGGGTGTAACTGGATGCTACTCATGTGGACAAGAGGGACACAGATCAAAAGACTGCCCAAACAAGTTTAAGGTACTTCCTCAGCAGTCCGTACAGTATGGAGGCAAGCCACAGTTACATTACATGCCTACTATACTGGAGGGACCTTAGATCAGTCATGGAGGGTTGGAAGCAGCACCAATTTCAACCAATGCCAGAGTCTTTTCCCTCACGAAGGAAGAAGCTGCCAGCGCCTCCACGGTCGTAACAGGTCAAATAGTTATTTTTCAGCATTTAGCTACTACACTGTTTGACACTGGGGCGACCCATTCTTTCGTATCAGTACCTTTTGCTAGCAAGTTACAAGTGCCTGCAGAGGGTTGGGAGTCCAGATTCCTGACAACTCTCCCTTCAGGGGAAATCATGGAATCCACCCAGCGGCTCCGGGCTGTGCCAATCAAGATTTCAGACCGAGAGCTATATGTCGATCTGATAGTCCTTGCGATGCAAGACTTCGACATCATACTGGGCATGGATTTCCTCAGTAAGTACAGCGCTTCAGTGGACTGCCGTAGAAGGAAGGTGGTTTTCAGCCCAGAAGGAGAACCACCATTCGAGTTTCAAGGAGCCCCAAAGAGGAAGACAGAAATTCCTCTCAGCCTCGGCAGCCCACCAGATGCTATAGCAAGGGTGTGCTGATTTTCTTGCACACGTAGTGGACTCAGAAGCAAAGAAAGAACTCAAGCAGGAGGATGTACGGGTAGTCTGCGAATATCCAGAAGTGTTTCCAGAAGAACTACCTGGACTACCGCCCAACAGGGAGGTGGAATTTGAGATTGAGCTGGTGCCAGGTACCGGCCCGGTCTCAAAAGCCCCATATCGTATGTCTCCTGCAGAGCTGAAAGAATTACAAGAGCAACTCCAGGAGCTACTAGACAAGGGCTTCATCCGCCCGAGTCATTCACCCTGGGGAGCTCCTGTACTTTTCGTCAAGAAGAAGGATGGGTCTATGCGTCTGTGCATAGACTACAGAGCTCTGAACAAGGTAACCATCAAGAACAAGTACCCCCCTTCCTAGAATAGATGATTTATTTGATCAACTCAAAGGGGCTACAATGTTCTCGAAGATAGTTCTGCGTTCTGGATATCATCAGCTAAAGGTTAAAGAAAGTGACATCCCCAGGACGACCTTCAGGACAAGATACGGCCACTACGAATTTGTAGTGATGCCTTTTGGAGTAACCAATGCTCCAGCAGTCTTCATGGAGCTGAATGAACCACATCTTCAGGGAGTATCTCGATAAATTCGTCATTGTATTTATTGATGATATTCTCATATACTCACAGACTCCAGAGGACCATGCTACACACTTGAGGATAGTGCTGCAGATCCTTCAGCAGGAGAAGCTCTATGCAAAATTCTCAAAGTGTGAGTTTTGGCTAGATCAGGTGGCCTTCCTAGGTCACATTGTATCCAAAGAAGGCATTCAAGTTGATCCAGCCAAGATAGAAGCAGTCAGCAACTGGTGTAGACCCAAGAATGCCAGTGAAATCAGAAGCTTCTTAGGCCTGGCAGGATATTACAGAA
>JAGFNQ010002754.1:137253-230108 GCA_024364735.1 Boesenbergia rotunda | reverse complement strand
TTGCTCAAAGAAGTCCATTCCTAAAATGACATCGTAATCCTTCATCTCAAGGACTAACAAGTCATGTAGAGCTCTCGGTTGGAAATCTAGATTGATACTGCCCTTAGCCTCTCAGTAGAGGCCATTACTTCCCCTGACGGTAAGGTTGTTAAGAACTTCATCGTTCAACCTTTCTGGTGGCCTTTATACTGTTTAAGTAGTGCTCATGATCAAAGCACTACTTATTAGTTCTCGGAGGTTTGCAGCCTCTTAACACCGCTAGCCCCCCTTCAACGCTATCTCAGGCCTAACATCTTGAGCATTAGCCTAACTATCTCTTTTTCTGTGCTAACTAGCTCTGGGCACAGATGAGCTAACCGCTTAAACATCTTCACTGCTTCATCCACGGATAGTTCTCCTTGTCTGAACTCCGTGAATTCATCATAATGCTTGTTGGTTACTTGCATGTGAAGTATTCTTCGAAGAACTCAGTCTCGAAGTCGGCCCATGTCATCTGGCTGACATTTCTCTTGGCCTTGACTCTCTTCCACTATATTCTAGCATCTCCGTAAGGCAGAAAGATGCACACTTTATCTTCTCACCTCATGCCAGTCCAGTAGCCCTACTATTCTTTCCAACGTTTGAACCATGCTTAAGCATCCCATGGTTTGCTTGTGCCTGGGAAGTTCCCTGGCTTCAGTTTCTCCTACTGAATGAGGTACGCTTCTTGCCTTCTAGGAGCTTGCTCCTCGTTTTGGGCCTTTCTAGGACGTCCTCAAATGTATAACTTAACACTTAATGGTAATGTTCCCAAACTTGCTTTAGGATATAACAAGACCTTGGTCTTGATTCTTATCTCATTTCTTAATCCTAGAACTCGTTCTAGGGCTTAGTAAGACCTTGGTCTTACTCAAAACTTTTATCAAGCACCATGCGTGCCATAATCCCAAAACTTACTTTTGGGCAAATCAAGTAAGTACTTAAGCATTTCTCTAATATCCATTCTAGGGATTAAACATGATTCCGTGATACTAAGGTATTAAACATGCTTCCTTGTTCTATGCACATATGAGTAAGTACTTAAGCATTTCTCTATACTGAAGTTAAGTAAATGAGCAATAGAAAAACTGAAACTTAAAGCTTTCTTACTTGAAGACGGCAAGGTTGATGCTGATGTGTGTGTGATGCTGGAGAATGGGAACTGCTCTGATACCACCTGTAGCGACCCGCCTTCTCTGCCTTAAGACGGATCGTTACTTTTCTCTACTTCTCGACTTCTGATGCATGACTAATAGAAATGCGGAAATCTTTTTTTTCTTTTAAATTCATCTAACAATGATATTCTAACTTAAGTAGTCATGCACGATACCATATCACACTTTCCTTCTCAAAAGCTCGCAAGATGATACTCCTTGAAGCTTGCCTCGCCCAACTCATCTTTCGGGTATCAGTCGACTGATACTGTATCAGTCGACTGATAGGCCTGAAATCTGAAATTCAGGTTTCGACACTTGCTTCAAAGGTCCACCAATCATGTATTTTCGAGCCATATAAAACTATGATACCATTTCTATACTCTATGCCAGTTTCTAAACAATTTAGCCAAACAAAATCAATCCATAAACTTGAAATTAGGACTTTTGCGGAAGAAAATAAACTATTCAAGTTATATGAACTTTAACACTAAAGTTTGTACCAATCTTGACTCCTATGCATTCATAACACCAAATACATGTTCTATAACCTTGTTAAAGCATTATGAAATGTGAATGCAACTCTTCTAAACATATTTAAGCAATAAAACTTAATTCAAAGAGAAATTAATACTATCTTAGCACATGCATCTATATTTCTAACAAAGTATCAATATTTCCAACTACTCACACTTCTACTCATCCAATGCCATCATAAGGATATATATGCTAAATGAAATGACATGGAATCTTCACCCTAAGAAATTGAGCATGTAAAACTATTCAAAGCTTAAATGTTCGCTAAACTCCATAAAGCAAGAACTTGAGATTTGAATAAACTAAAACATTGTAATTCAAATAACTAAATTGTCTCGTCTCAAGGATCTCTCCAAAATCAGCCACCACACACACTTTACTCAGCACCGCCTCGTCGCCTTCCTTCAGAATTGCTTGCCTTTACCTTTATCTGCAGTAAGAGGAAATGCAACTAGTAAGCAAAAAGCTTAGTAAGTACTATCTAGCTCACAAAATCTCGAAATGTACAAATATGCTTCTTGATCAATCTGAAAATCATATGAGATACTTATATGCTTGAAAGAAAACTAAGGACATGTATAACTCAAAACATGCATACTCAAGCATTAATAAATCTCAACTTGCTTTTCTTGGCTCAACTTGAAACTTTAGCTATTCTTTAACTTTTTGAAAACTTTCTTAAACTTTAGAAACTTTGCTATAGCATATACTTGAAAATAATAATCACTTGGATCCACTGAAGACGTAAGTACCATCTCATATGCGCGTTCCCTAAAAGGTTGGGGTAGCGAGCCACCAATCCTAATAGAGCAGACCTTGGTCTACCAGGGCCAAGACCTTGGAATTGGACACCTGGATTTCTTTAACGACGCCCTTGGACGCCGGGTACTGGCCTTATAAAATAAAATAGCTTTTCTTTCTTTTCTTTCTTATCTGTAAATGCCTTGGCATTTTCTGGAGCACCTTGCGTGCTAAAATCCCTAAGTCTTGACTTTTGGGGATTTCTTAAGGCCTTGGCCTTTTCTTTTCTTATCTTTATCTTTTCTTTTCTTTTCTCATAGCTTTTCTTGGACCCTAAACTCACATAGGGTATTAATCAATATATATAAGCATATAATGAACTAAGATCACATGCAAAAACTAAAGCAAAAAGGAAAAATTCTCTTTTAAAAACTTTTAAAGGAAATTCTCGCGGTAAAACCGCCTCTTACTGCAGGTGAGCAGTACTTACATTGATATCTTGGACTTACAACCAAGATTAACGTCTAGGACTCGAGAGAAACTTGAGATCTCGGAGAATTCTTCACGTCTACGCGTTCCTCTCGCCGCGGGGATCCCGAATATAGAATTATCTCTTGGAGAAGAGCCTTAACCGGCCCCCTAGAGCTTGGTGTAGTTTCGCCCAGAAGAGGAGGGGTCGGCGTGAGGGTTTGGAGAGGAGAGAAAATAAAACTTCTCTCTTTAATTACCTATTTATACTTATGGGACGGATTAACCTAACTACACCTTAAATATAGGTCTCTCCATCCTTATCTGTGCTTGATACCCTAGCCCAGCTGGTCGCGCGCGTTTCTAGTTACGTGCTGGTCGCGGGTTCGATCCACCAGCTGCCCTTAATTGGTTTTTCCATTTATACTTATGGGGGCAAATCGACCTAACTACTCCTTAAATATAGGTCTCTCCTTCCTTTTTTGTGCTTGATACCCTAGCCCGGCTGGTTGCGCGCGCGGGCTGTTTCGTGGTGGTCGCGGGTTCAATCCACCGGCTGCCCTTAAACGTTTTTATTATTTTTCTTTTTCTTTTTCCAAAAACACCAAACGGACTCGGAAAATTCCATAAAAATACTCTAAAAATTCCTAAAAATATCTAGAATATTTCTAAACCATTTCTAAATAATTCTAAGGACTTTATGTACTAAAAATGGAAATTTTGGGGCGTTACAGTCTTGACTTTTGGGGATTTCTTAAGGCCTTGGCCTTTTCTTTTCTTATCTTTATCTTCTCTTTTCTTTTCTCATAGCTTTTCTTGGACCCTAACCTCATATAGGGCACTCAATAAAATATATAAGCATATAATGAACTAAGATCACATGCAAAAATCTTAACAAGAAGTAAATATCTCTTTTTAAAAACTTTTAAGGGAAATTCTTACGGAAAAACCACCTCTTACTGCAGGTGAGCAGTACTTACATTGATATCTTGGACTTACTACCAAGATTGACGTCTAGGACTCGGGAGAAACTTGAGATCTCGGAGAATTCTTCGCGCCTACGCGTTCTCCTCGTCGAGACGAATACAACGCTCCGCTTTCTTTGATCCCTCCTTGGCCGGCGCCCCTTGGAAGAGAGGAGAAGGGCTTGGGCGTGCGTGCGTGAGAGGGTGAGGCTGCTTCGCGCGGCTAGGGTGAGGAAGAAAAACCCAAAATTCTAATTTCCTCTCTTAACTTATCTATTTATACTTATGGGGGCGGATTGACCTAACCACACCTTAAATATATATCTCTCCACCCTTTGCTGTGCTTGATACCCTAGCCTGGCTGGTCGCGCGCTTGCCTGGTCTCCTGCTGGTCGCGGGTTCGAACCCCCGGCTGCCCTTAAACGTTTTTCATTTTTTTATATATATATATATACTAAACGAACTCGGAAAATTCCATAAAAATATTCTAAAAATCCCTAAAAATATCTAGAATATTTCTAAACCATTTTTAAATAATTCTAAGGACTTTAAGAACTAAAAATGGGAATTTTGGGGCGTTACACTATAGGCATATGAACATCATAATGCAGCGGAAAAATTGAAAACCTTATACATACATGCAACTAACTCTTGAATCATGCATACATGTCTTAACTAACATTCCTAAACATGGTGACATGGTAACTTAGCATATCAACATCATACGTAGCATCATGATATAAAAATCACATAAGTCGTCCATTAGGCCACATAGGTAGCAAGTGTATATTTTTTTTTTTACCAAACCATCATAAGCATAGCATGAGACTTGCAAAACATAGGACATTTAACAAATTATAAATATTAAAGACTCTTTCGTTTTCTTTTGCCATGTCGCTGCCACACACACACTCTTGCCCCTCCTGTGGCTTCCCTTATTTTCCTCTTGCTTGATCTGCGGTATAAGAAAGTAAAACTATAAGCACATAGGCTTAGTAAGACTCTTTCCTACTCACTAAAATCATACATCGCATAACATAAAACATATAACATTCTTAACATATAAAAGTTCTTGATACAATCATAGGCATATAAAACACTTAACATGGCATGATTCTTGTCATAAACATAACATATGGAATACTCAGCATGGCATGGTTCTTGACATACATAAACATATGGAATACTTATCATAGCATGGTTCTTGACATGCATAAACATATGGAATAATTAACATAGCATGGTTCTTGACATTATAAACATATGGAATACTTAACATAGCATGGTTCTTGACATTATAAACATATGGAATACTTAACATAGCATGGTTCTTGACATACGTAAACATATGGAATACTTAACATAGCATGGTTCATGACATACGTAAACATATGGAATACTTAACATGGAGGAAATGCATAAGATGAATGGATGCATGAATCAAATGCATATAACATAAGGATGCTTATTTGAAAATCATAATTATAATACTTAAACATAATCATAACATCATGGGGGTCCCCGGCTTATACCACATACATACATCATATGCGCGCCCCTAAATAAATGCGAGGTAGCTAGTCTCGACCTACTAGGGTAGGAACAGCTACGGTAGTTCCAGAACCGAGGTGTTCTTAAGGTGCCCATCCCTGTTGGATAGCTACGGTAGTCCCAAAACAGTGGACAGCTACGGTAGTCCAGAACCGAGGCGTTCTTAAGGTGCCCATCCCTTGGACCCTTACTTCGGTCCGGTACAAGCCCATTCATATAGTAAAATAACTTTGCATGCTTCATCATTCATAGAACATACATAGCATCTTTTAAGACATAAACATAATCTTGTTACATGAACCATGACATAAAGCATACTTAGCATTTCATCATTCGTACTTTGTGCATAACATCATTATGCCCTAAGGCATAAACATTATCTTCATTCATCATCTTTCATTCATAAGACATGACATACATACAAAATTATGCCTCAAGGCATAAACTGTTGGAACCGGGTGCATGTTGACATGGATGCGGGTTCGTAATTTTAAAATTAATTATGTGCAGCGGAATGTTTAGCATAAATAATTTCTCAAATTATTTAACCACACATCTAACCATGCAATTTTATCTTGTGTAGACATGATCATATATTTAAAATTTTTTGCAGAAACGTAAACTAATTTACGTATTACCTCGCGTAACTCGAATGAAGGGACGAGATCCAACCGTAAGCGTCCCTTGGAGGCTTCGCCTCTATTCGCGTCCACGCCGAGTATCTTCGGGATGACTTCGCAAAGCCACGAGTTTCATGTTCTCGAGAACTACTAGATTCTCTGAGAATGCGACAAGAAAACCCAAGAGAGAAGTTAGAAGACTAACCACAAAAGGATGGCCGAAATCAAAATTCCGGCGAAGTAAAAGAAGAGGCTTGCGGCAAAAAGATCCTTACGGCAAACCCGAATTCCGGCACCACCTTCTTCCGGCCAAGAGATGGCCGGAGCTTCCTTCTCCAGGAGCAGGTGGTGGTCAGCAGGGAAAGGGAAGGGGCGGCCGGCTGGTGCTCCTTCTTGGGGCTAGTTGGAGCACGGCAAGAAGGGGAGAAGAGAAGGAGAGAAAGAGAGGGAGAGAGTCTATGCCTTCATCTCTTCGATTATTTTTCAAGCCTTGCCTTGAGTCCTTTATATAGTAGCCTCTCAACCATCAAGCCTCTCAAATATGGAAAAACATATTCCATCATGCCAAGTTTGATTTTATATCATAGTTAAAATCATATTTTAATTAATGATAAAATCAATCAAGCCTCTTCTCTCCTATGGAATAAATTTCCTTATCATGGTAAAACAATCCATGATTGATTTTATAAAATAAATCAATCCATGGTTCATTTTAATTTCCATGAAGATATAAACCAAACCTTGGTTTATTATAAAACAAACCACACTTGCTTTATTTTATAAATTGATCCAAAATTGTGGTCGGCCAAGCAAAGAGGATGGAGGCCCTCTTTGGCCGGCCCATCCAAGCCACGCCCCAATGAATTAAACTTATTTAATTCATCTATTAAGTCTTCAAAAGACTTAGCCATTTTACGCTTCCGATGCGTCTCTGAAAAATTCAGATTCGACTTATCGTTTGGCTCAACCAAACCTAATCTCTCTTGATTGGAAAATCCAATTTTCACCTCGTTTTAAATCCCTCGGATTACTTGTAGTGAGTGTGACTAAATAGGCTTTCGATTTATGTTGGTCGTCTATAATTAATCAATTATAGAACGATCATGAGTGGCACCTAGTAGTACATCATGATCCCCAATTAATCGAAAGATCAACGTTTGACCTCAGAAACAATTCTGAAACCCTTCAGCAGCTATAATGAATCGTGCCCCATTCCCATCACAATCTTATACCCATTTGGTTCAGGACATGGTCTATGTGTGTCAGTCCCCACTAGGTTGACTACGTCACACCTAGCCCAAGTAATATTTTCTCGTCCTACGGATTATAATTACTCTCATGTATTTAAGAGATTCATACTCTGAACATGTCATGCTCTGGCGATTAGTAACAATCCGACGATTAGCCTCGGGTATACATCTCCTCGCAAGGAGTGGTGAATCCTTTGTAGGCTGTTCAAACATCTTCGGGCACTTCGGCTTATACCCAATCATCCTGGGTCCACACCTCCTTGGAGATGCTTGCTTAAGATGTCAAAGTATAAGTCTCCATGACCAAGATGACTTGAACACCGCAAGTCAAAGGAATATCGCACTTAAGCTGCAGTAAGAACTTCACTGACATATCTATATGTAGACTACCATATGAAGATTTACAGCCAGTCACTCCAATGAACTAGTTCCCTTAACTAGCATTCATGTTTATCTCTGGACATCTCAATGTCACAAGCCAGTGAGAATCAGCTAATTAGAGAATAACCCATGCTACTCTCAACAGAATTGATAGTGTCCGTATTTATCAATTCATCGACTAGGGACAATTTCAATACTTCACAATTGCACATGTAGAGATAATCACTAGTTGTGAATTCATCACAAATTCTCTCATGTTGTGAATTGTATTGCGGACATTCAGTAAATGAGTTTAAGATCTCAATCAAATACACAAACATGTATACTTAAATAGTGAATATTCATTTATTAAAATAAATAATTACAATCATAAGGCGATTGTCTTAGGACACTTCTCTCATATTACTAACAAACTCCCACTTGGCCTAATGTCAATCGTTACGGTACCCAATACCACAGACTCTAACATGGCCCTCAAACTTGCTTTAAGGCAAGGCCTTAGTTAAAGGATCCGCTAAATTCTTTTCAGTGAGAATTTTCTCAATTTGTATATCATTCCTACTTATAATCTCTCTGATCAGATGATAGCGGCGAAGCACATGTTTGGATCGCTGATGAGACCTTGGTTCCTTTGCTTGTGCAATAGCTCCATTGTTGTCGCAGTAAACCGGTATTGCTTCATCAATGGTTGGAACCACACCAAGTTCTGAGACAAACATCTTGATCCAGACTGCTTCCTTTGCTGCTTCCGAAGCTGCAATATATTCCGCTTCCGTGGTAGAATCCGCTACGGTGTCTTACTTGGAACTCTTCCAACTTATTGTGCCTCCATTCAAAATAAATACGTATCCGGACTGAGATTTGGAGTCATCCTTATCTGTCTGGAAACTGGCATCTGTATACCCACGCATTACCATATCACCTTCTCCATATATTAGGAACACATCCTTAGTGCTTCTTAAGTATTTGAGGATTGTCTTGACAGCCGCCCAATGATCAAATTCCTGGATCAGACTGATATATGCTTGTGACGCTCAGAGCATATGATACATCGGGCCTAGTACATAACATAGCATACATGATAAATCCTATCGCGGATGCATAAGGAATCTTATTCATGCAAATCCTCTCATTTTCTGTGCGCGGACACATAGACTTCAAAAGGTTGATCTCATGCCTGATGGGAAGGTAACCTATCTTGGATTCTGACATGTTAAACATTTCATGCACTCGGTCTATATATGTAGACTGCGAAAGACCAAGCAATCGTTTTGATCTATCTCTATAGATTCTAATCCCAAGGATATTGGTTGCTTCTCCCAGGTCTTTCATGGAGAAAGTTTTGGACAACCAAATTTTAACTGACTGTAAGACTGATATATCATTTCCTATAAGTAATATGTCATCGACATATAACACTAGGAATACGACGGCACTCCCACTAACCTTCTTGTACACACAAGGTTCGTCAGGATTTTGTGAGAAATCAAACTCTTTGATTGTCTCATCAAAACGGATGTTCCAGCTCCTCGATGCTTGCTTTAGTCCATATATGGATCATCGAAGCTTGCATACTTTGGTTTTATTAACCAATGTGAAACCTTTAGGTTGTATCATGTATACATCCTCAAGAAGGTTTCCATTAAGGAAAGTTGTTTTCACATCCATTTGCCATATCTCATAATCATAATGAGCTGCTATGGCCAGGAGCATCCGAATGGATTTAAGCATAGCTACTGGCGAATAGGTTTCGTCATAATCAATTCCTTATTTCTGATGATATCCTTTTGCCACTAATCTAGCCTTAAAGGTAATAACATTACCTTCCATGTCGGTTTTCTTCTTGAAAACCCACTTGCACCCTATTGGCTCAATCCCTTCAGGTGGGTTAACCAAGTCCCATACTTGATTTTTGTACATGGAATCCATTTCCGACTTCATGGCTTCAAGCCATTTATCCCTTTCTGAATTTTTTAGAACATCTTCATAACTGATAGGTTCGTCATCGTTAATGAGTAACACGTCGTTTGATTCACTTATGAGAAATCCGTATCTCTCTGGAATATTGTGTGTCCTATCAGACCTACGAAGAAGTGGTGTTGTTTTAGGTTCAACTGATAACTCATTATTATGAGTTATTGGTTGTGGGTCTAGACTAGGTGTCTCTGTAATGTCTATTGGAGTTTCTTGAACTTCTTCAAGTTCAATGCTACTCCCATTGTTTTCTTGTAAAAGAAATTCTTTTTCTAAAAATACAGCATGCCTTGAAACAAACACCTTTTGTTCCAAGGAATGATAGAATTAGTAACCTTTCGTTTTCTTAGGGTATCCAATAAATAGACATTTATCAGACTAAGCATCCAATTTGTCTGATACAGTCCGCTTTACATAAGCAGGACAACCCCATATCTTTAGGTGAGATAAATGAGGTTTCTTACTATTCCACGTCTCATATGGAGTAGTAGAGACTACCTTGGTCGGGACTCTGTTTAGTAAGTAAACAGCTGTCTTAAGTGCATAGCCCCAAAAGGATTTTGGAAGAGTTGCATAATTCATCATAGATCTAACCATGTCCATCAAGGTTCGGTTACGCCTCTCAGATACACCATTATGCTGTGGTGTATATGGCGGAGTCCATTGAGACAATATCCCATTGTCCCTAAGATAATCTTGAAACTCTTGACTTAAGTATTCACCAGCCCGATCGGATCAAAGTATCTTAATACTTTTGCCAAGCTGTTTCTCTACTTCACTTCTAAACCTTTTGAATTTCTCAAAAGCTTCAGATTTGTGTTTCATTAAGAACACATACCCAAATCGTGAGTGATCATCGATAAAGGTAATGAAGTAGCTATAACCTCCTTGTGCAAGAGTTGACATTAGTCCACATACATCAGTATGTATTAGACCAAGCAATTCTCCCACTGGTTTACCTTTTCCGGAAAAGGGTAATTTGGTCATCTTGCCTTTTAAGCATGATTCGCATGTATCAAATGAACCGGGTTCAAATGATTCCAGAATTCCACATCGGTGTAATTTGGTCATGTGTTTCTTACTTACATGGCCAAGACGACAATGCCACTTATAGGAGTCTATTTGATTATCTATTCAAGCATGTTTGTTGCTAACTTCGATATTGAAAATGTCACCGGATAAATCTAACGTGTAGATACCATTGCATAAAGTTCCGGTCCCATAAAGAACGTCATTTAAAGTTATGTAACAGCAATTGTTACTAAAAATTAAATGATAACCCTTTTCATTCAAGCATGAAATAGATACAATGTTCTTTATTATTGAAGGAACAAAATAACAATTATCCAATTCTAAGACAAGTCCAGTAGGGAGCTTTAGCAAATATGTTCCGATGGCAACAGCAGCAATCTTTGCTCCATTTCCAACTCGCAAATTCGCTTGTCCCTTGACGAGTCTTCTTCTATTCCTTAGCCCCTGTATGTCATTACATATATGTGAGCTTTACCCAGTATCAAGTACCCAGGTGTACGAGGAAATAGAGTGACATTCAATAACGAAGATACCTGAAGAGGATGGGGCATCGGATGCCTTCTTCTTCAAGGACTCAAGATAAACCTTGCAGTTTCTTCGCCAGTGGCCCTCCTTGCCGCAGTGATTGCAAATGTCTTTTGGTGTCTTTTCAATCTTTTTGGCCTTTTTCTTCCTTCCCTTATTTTGTTCTTTGGGCTTCCTCTTAGAGCCTTTCTTTGAGGAACCAACTAACAGTACCGTCTTCTGATCCTGCATTACAGAAGGCTCTACAGTCTTCAGCAGGTTAAGCATCTCAGGAATGGTAGTCTCTGTTGGGACCGGGTGCATGTTGACATGGATGCGGGTTCGTAATTTTAAAATTAATTACGTGCAGCGGAAGGTTTAGCATAAATAATTTCTCAAATTATTTAACCACACATCTAAGTATGCAACCTTATCTTGTGTAGGCATGATCATATATTTAAAATATTTGTAGAAACGTAAACTAATTTACTTATTACCTCGCGTAACTCGAAGGAAGAGACGAGATCCAACCATTAGCGTCCCTTGGAAGCTTCGCCTCTATTCGCGTCCACGCCGAGTATCTTCGGGATGACTTCGCAAAGCCACGAGTTTCGTGTTCTCAAGAACTACTAGATTCTCCAAGAACGCAACAAGAAACCAAGAGAGAAGTAATCATATCGAAAAACTCACCACCAAGGTTGGCCGGAATCACAATTCCGGCGAGGAGGAGGAAGATGACTTGCGCCCAATCCCAAGGTGATGATGGCCGGAGAGGAAGATCGTCCCAACGGAAGAACTTCGTCACCTCGGTGCTTCTCCTTGTGCTCACGGCAAGAAGAAGGGAGAAGAAGGGAGTGTTGGATCGATAGAACCGATAGAGGGGGGGTGAATATCGGTATTCTTTCTTTCGGAAAATTAAGAGTAGATGCACAGCGGAAAATAAAAAGAAAACACAGAGACACAGTCGTTTTTACTTGGTTCGGAGCCTGTGTCGACTCCTACTCCAAGGCCCACGGTCGTTGACCGTTTACTTTGGGCAATTCTATATCAGGCACAAAATCGTTTACAAAAGATTACAGAATTAGAATTAAGTACAGTAAACATTAAACTAGCTCTTTTACCGACGTCCGGAGTAGATCGATTATTTCAGGGCAGCAGGACGTCGTCGGCTCGATTTGGAGAGTTTCCGGAACAAGGCGCGAGAGCAGAAGAGCTTTAAGGCGTTGAGAGAATTGATGTTCTGAAGCCTTGGTCGAAGGCCCTTTATATAGGGCCTGGGGGCGCCCGGGACGTCGGGGGCGCCCCCCACGTGGCCTTTGATCCGCAGAGGTCTCGGTCAGCATCTATCCTCTGGATCCGCTTTGACCGGGGCGCCCGGATTGACCGGGTCAAAGTTCTATCTCCTTGGCTTCGAGGGGTTCTGGTTCGAGGTTGCGCATGGGGGCGCCCGCAGCGCAGGGGGCGCCCGGGAGCACGGGGGCGCCCGGCCCAGCATGTATTCGAACCCTTTTTTCTCTTTACTTGTTTTGTATGCACCTTGGGGGCGCCCGGGACACTCCGGGCGCCCTACTCAGCCACTACCTCATTCCTTTGAGGCTATCTGAGCTGCAGACACTCCTTCCTTTGGTCCTGCATCCAGGGTTAGTCCAAAACACAATAAAGCAATACAATATTTGTTTATACAGCCTTAGCTGTCTTGGTTCTGACTTTGGTCTCCAAAATGGAGCCCTAGGTCGAACCGACGCCTACTGTTCCCTCGACGGGGAACACGTCCTCACCTACTCCTCTCGGGAGAATTTACCTGATGCCAACCGTTCCTCTGGTTGGACTTTTGCCTGACGATCCTTTGTCAGGTCTTGGTCGCCGAGCTGCCCTTCGGTCGGTGCCTAGCATTCCTTCGCTAGGGCTTCTGTCCCAGACTGTCCTTCGCCTGGCGCCTAGCAGTCCTTCGCTAGGGCTTTTGACTCTGGCATTCCTTCGCCAGTGCCTAGCGGTCCTTTGCTAGGGCTTATTTCTCTGGCATTCCTTCGCCAGTGCCTAGCAGTCCTTCGCTAGGGCTTTTCCTGCACACAAGATTAACTTGTTATAAAACAAGAAAGACTTAACTTTTGACCTATGTTGCCATTATCAAAACACAGGTTTGACTTGGGTGCATTCTGCACCAACAATCTCCCCCTTTTTGATTTATGGAGGAGAGGGAGAGAGGCCAAGCAAGAATACCTTGATTATTTCGAATGATCTCCAAGCCTTGCCTTGGTTCCTTTATATAGTAGTCTCTCAACCGCTAAGTCTCCTTTTTATGGAATAAATTTTCATAAGAAATTTATCATATAAATTTTTCTATGATTTATTCCATCATGCCAAGTTTTTATCATAATTTAATTTATAATAAAAACAACCATGTCTCCCTTTTCTTATGGAATAAATTTTCACAAGAAATTTATTATATAAATTTTTCATATCATGGAAAAATCAATTCATAATTGATTTTATAAAATAAAATAAACTATTCAAAGTTTATTTTAATTTCCATGAAAATAATAAACCAAACCTCGTTTTATAAAATGTATATTATCCATAATTTTATAAAACAAACCACACCTGATTTATTTTATAACATGAACCAAACAATTTGGTTCTCCCTTTTAATGTAGCCGGCCAAACAAAGAGGGTAGGGACCCTCTTTGGCCGGCCAAACCCAAGCCAAGATCATATGAATTAACTCATTTAATTCGTCCAATAAGCCTTCAAAAGACTTAGCCATTTTATGCTTCCGATGCGTCTCTGAAAAATTCGGATTCGACTTATCTCTCTTGATCGGAAAATCTAATTTTCAACTCATTTTAAATCCCTCGGATTACTCATAGTGCGTGTGACTAAATAGGCTTTCGATTTATGTTGGTCGTCTATAATTAACCAATTATAGAACGATCATGAGTGGCACCTAGGAGTACATTATGATCCCCAATTAATCGAAAGATCAACCATTGACCTCAGAAATTATTCTGAAACCCTTCAGCAGCTATAATGAATCGTACCTCATTCCCTTCACCATCTTATACCCACTTGGTTCAGGACATGGTCTATGTGTGTCAGTCCCCACTAGGCTGACTACGTCACACCTAGCCCAAGTAACATTCTCTCGTCCTACGGATTCTAATTACTCTCATGTATTTAAGAGTTTAATACTCTGAACATGTCATGCTCTGGCCAGAGGCTTCGAGTAACAATCCGACGATAGGCCTTGGGTATACATCTCCTCGCAAGGAGTGGTGAATCCTTTGTAGGCTGTTCAAGCATCTTCGGGCACTTCGGCTTATACCCAACCATCCTAGGTCCACACCTCCTTGGAGATGCTTGCTTAAGATGTCAAAGTATAAGTCTCCATGACCAAGATGACTTGAACACCGCAAGTCAAAGGAACATCGCACTTAAGCTGCAGTAAGAACATCACTGACATGTCTATATGTAGACTACCATATGAAGTTTTACAGCCAACCACTCCAATGAACTAGTTCCCTTAACTAGCATTCATGTTTATCTCCGGACATCCCAATGTCACCAGCCAGTGAGAATCAGCTGATTAGAGAATAACCCATGCTAGTCTCAACAGAATTGATAATGTCTGTTTCTATCAATTCATCGACTAGGGACAATTTCAATACTTCACAATTGCACATGTAGAGATAATCACTAGTTGTGAATTCATCACAAATTCTCTCATGATGTGAATTGTATTGCGGACATTCAGTAAATGAGTTTAAGATCTCAATCAAATACACAGACATGTATACTCAAATAGTGAATATTCATTTATTAAAATAAATAATTACAATCATAAGGCGATTGCCTTAGGACACTTCTCTCATATTACTAACAGTCTCCAGTTTGTTCATCCTATAGTTCATCACAAACTGTGAGTAACTCTTGGGAAAACAATACAGAATTAAGTCAATACTTAGTTCGTGATCCATTGCAAATCCGAGTGTGCCTAATCGCTCAATGTACCCCAACATCTTCAACACAATCTGTGAGACAGAAGTGCCGTCCTGCATCTTAGAGGTGAAGAGGAGTTTAGAGACCTCAAACCTTTCGGATCTCGCCTGCTCGTTAAACAGCTCATGAAGATGGAAGGCGATGGTATGAGCATCCATATGCTCATGCTGCTTTTGTAGGTTAGGTACCATAGCGACCAGCATGATGCAACTCGCAAGTTCTGAATCGGCCACATGTTTCTGATAGGCCACTAACTGGTCTGGAGTTGCATCTTCAGGAGGATGGTTGGGAAGTTGTTCTTCAAGGATATAAGAAAGCTTTTCTGCCGTGAGTACTATCCTCAGGTTTCGAAGCCAGTTCATGAAGTTTGGCCCAGTCAGCTTATTGATGTCCAAAATAGAACGCAAATTCAGAGAAGACATGATCAGGTGATTATCCTAGAAATATAAATTGAGCTTATGTGATAAGAATGCATCAATATACATTAATTAAATCCTATTTATTTTTCGAATTGAATAACCCTTTTTATCAATTCGGGAGATCGTAGGAACATCTCCAAATAGGTTGATATCCAACCACAGATAAGAACAACCATGGCTAGAGTCCATCAAGTTATTCTTAGCTATGAAGGTAGGTAATTATTATTGGGTTTTTCGGGCCGCGAAAACCGCCTTTTCGCATCGCGGAAACCCCGAGAACCCAAAGCCATGGATCTCGTGCGAAGAAAAATTCCGAAACAAAAATCACGTATTCATTTCATGCTCAAAACTCGATCTACTCCTAGATCTAAAGAGGGATAAACCATTTTACCTTTGGTGCATGCCCCGCTTAATCCCGCTCGCTCCTTTTGGATGTCGGATCTCTAGGACGTCAAGTGCCGTCCCTCTAGAAGTATCCACGCGAACAAAGTGGATGGAGGAAACCCTTTAGGTGTGCTAGCACCTTTCAAGGGTTCGGCCAAGAGGAGAAGAAGAAGAAGAGCACCAACACTTGGAGGAGGAAGAAGAGAAGACACACCTTTTGAAAAATGAAACCAAAACTTGGTTTTGTTCTCTCATTGTGGCCGGCCACATAATGGCCATTAATGGCCATTAAGTGGCCAGCCATAACCCCTTTTTTAATTTGAATTCAAATTCAAATGGGGGGTTACAACCTTTGGAGATGATGTGGAGCATCATCATTGGTCAAATACCAAGCCAAGTCATCACTTGGTCAAGTCAAGGTGAGATGGCCTTTTGGTCAAGTCAAACTTGACCATTAATCTTCCTTGATGAGGTGGCATCCACACTTAATGCTCTTGATGATCTGGAGCATCATCAATGGTTGGCTCCATGCCAATTCATCACCATGATGTGGCATTAAGTCAAGTCTAACTTGAGGTGGATTTGGGTCAAGTCAAACTTGCCTTTTATGGACTTTCCATATTTAGTCAAGTCAAACTTGACTCCATTTCTTCTCCCATGTCAAGTCTAACTTGAAGTGGAACCAAGTCAAGTCAAACTTGATTTGGATTTGGGTCAAGTCAAACTTGCCTTTTATGGACTTTCCATATTTAGCCAAATCAAACTTGACTTCATTTTTTCTCCATCTATTTGTTCTTTGTGTGTGACCCTATTGGTTCTTGTAATGTTGGCAATGCTTCTAACCTCTTAGAAACATAAGCAATGAGCGGTAACAACACATCATTGCTACCCAAGTTACAAGAATGTTGAGATCCAACATCACCAATGTGACTACTAATTATGACTTTCATAATATGTGACAATGTCCTTCTATCGTCGATATCTAGATTGATCTTCTATGAAGCATAGACCGTGTCATCCTCCAATCAATCTATGTGTCTTGAACTCCAAGTAGACTCACTATAATCAAATAAGCTCAATATCTCATATTGCCTTATTTGGGCATGGTCATGCACTTAGTGATCTCAATCTATCAAGACTATGATATCTCTCCCGTCATATAGGAGGGATAGATCCCATCTACATCACTCATATCCCTCCGCATAATTTGTTACATACCCAGTAATCGCCTTTATAGTCCACCCAGTTACGGGTGACGTTTGACGAAACCAAAGTACATAACTCCTTATGTAGGGAACTATGGTGACTTCAGGTCTAAGGACTAATAGTCATACTAATAGTCACATGAGAAAGTATATGACACTCATATAACGATCCATGATACTTTCTCATGGTGGGTCATTCAGTATATATTCTCCAATGCATACTCATGTGTCAACTTGATATCTCATATCCATGACTTGTGAGATCAAGTCATCGTGTTGCCTACATGCTAGTCTCTATGCATTAACATTGTCCCTGAATGTTAATACTTGACTAGGAATAATTAAGAGTAGTGTTCTCTATATCATCTCACTATCGATTCAACCAATCGATTGATATAGATATGAACCTACTACCAAGGACGTTATTACACTTAGTTATTTGGCACCAATACAAGTAAGTATAATAACCATAATCAAATGCCTTTATATATATATATGAAATATGATACAATGAGTCCATACAACAACCATCACATGATTGGCTCTAGGGCTCTCACTAACAATCTCCCACTAGAACTAGTGTCAATCACTGTAGTATCTAATACCCAATGACCTAGTGTAACCATCATGCTTAGTCTGTGCCAAAGCCTTGGTCAAGGGATCTGCAATGTTAGCCTCTGTGGGTACTCTGCATATCTTCACATCTCCTCGATCGATGATCTCTCGAATGAGATGGAAACGCCGTAGTATGTGTTTGGTCCGCTGGTGTGAACGAGGTTCCTTAGCCTGCGCAATAGCTCCATTGTTGTCACAATAGAGCTGTACTGGGTCGGCTATGCTAGGAACCACTCCAAGCACAGTAATGAACTTGCGGATCCAAATTGCCTCCTTTGCTGCCTCAGATGCAGCAATGTACTCAGCTTCTGTTGTAGAATCAGCAACTGTATCCTGCTTTGAACTCTTCCAGCTGACAACGCCACCATTTAAGCAAAACACGAACCCTGACTGTGATCTGTAGTCATCCTGGTCAGTTTGGAAGCTTGCATCACTGTAACCTTTTACAGTTAGCTCCTCTTCGCCTCCAAATATCAAGAAATATTCTTTAGTCCTTCTCAAGTACTTAAGAATATTCTTGACTGCTATCCAGTGACGTTCACCTGGATCTGACTGGTATCTGCTCGTCATGCTCAAAGCATACGAGACATCAGGACGAGTACATAACATGGCGTACATGATAGATCCTATGGCTGAGGCATAAGGGATCTTGCTCATGCGGTCTCTCTCCTCTCTAGAAGAGGGACCTTGAGTCTTCGAAAGACTCACGCCATGTGACATTAGCAGATTTCCCTTCTTGGAATTCTGCATGGCAAACCGTTGCAAAACGGTATCAATGTATGTACTCTAACTTAGGCCAAGCAATCTCTTAGATCTATCTCTATAGATCTTTATGCCTAGAATATAGGCTGCTTCACCTAAGTCTTTCATTGAGAAGGAATTCCCCAACCAAGTCTTCACAGACTGTAGTGAAGGAATGTCATTCCCAATGAGTAGTATGTCATCTACATACAAAACAAGGAAGACAACTGTGCTCCCACTAACCCTTTTGTAGACACAAGGTTCATCTTCATTCTTGATGAAACCAAACTGTTTGATTGCATCATCGAATCGAAGATTCCAGCTTCGAGAAGCTTGCTTTAGTCCATAAAGGGACTTATGCAGCTTGCATACTCTACCAGTATGCTTTGGATCTACAAAACCCTCAGGTTGTGTCATGTACACTTCCTCGAGGAGGTTTCCATTCAGAAACGCAGTTTTGACGTCCATCTGCCAGATCTCATAATCGTGGTATGCTACAATAGCAAGCAAGATCCTAATGGACTTGAACATCGCGACTGGAGAAAAAGTTTCATCATAGTCAATACCATAAATTTGCTTGAAACCTTTAGCTACTAGTCTACCCTTATAGGTATGTACAAGTCCATCCATGTCAGTCTTTCTCTTAAAGACCCACTTACACCCAATGGGTTTGACCCCTTTAGGTGGATCAACCAAAGTCCATACTTGGTTGGTGTACATGGAATCCATCTCGGAACTCATGGCCTCTAGCCATTTCTCAAAATCTGGGCTCATCACAGCTTCCTGATAGGAGGTAGGCTCGTTCTCAACGAGCATAACGTCATCATGGTCAGACAAGAGAAATGAGTATCTCTCAGGCTGACGACGTACCCTATCAGACCTGCGAAGAGGTAGGTCTACATGAACAGGTTGTTGTTCCACAGCTTCTTGTGCAACAACCTCATCAACCACCACACTTTGTGGTTCTTGTTCAACTTCCATCAAGGCTTCAGTGCTATTGTCCATGTCTTGAACTTCTTCAAGACTGAACGTACTCCCACTAGTCTTTCTAGAAACAAAGTCCCTTTCTAGAAATACTCCAGTCTTAGCAACAAACACTTTGTGCTGACTAGGAATGTAGAAGTAGTATCCCTTCGTTTCCTTGGGATACCCTATGAAATAACACTTATCAGATTTAGGTCCCAGTTTGTCTGAGACTTGACGTCGTACGTAAGCCTCACAACCCCAAACCCTCATGAAAGACATCTTGGGACTCCTCCCTGTCCATATCGTATATGGTGTCTTCATGACAGCCTTTGATGGAACACGATTTAGTGTGAACGCTGCCGTGTCTAGAGCATATCCCCAAAAAGATATAGGAAGATCTGCGTGACTCATCATAGATCGTATCATATCTAATAAGGTACGATTCCTCCTTTCGGATACACCATTCCACTGTGGTGTTCCAGGGGGAGTGAGTTGGGATAGAATCCCACACTCAGCTAGGTAGTCACGAAACTCATGGCTCAAGTATTCTCCACCTCGATCTGATCGAAGTATCTTAATACTCTTGCCAAGTTGGTTCTGTACTTCATTTCTGAATTCTTTAAACTTTTCAAAGGATTCTGACTTATGTGTCATCAAATACACATAGCCATATCTACTGAAGTCATCTGTAAATGTGATGAAGTACCTGTAACCACCTCTAGTAGCGACATTGAAAGGGCCACATACATCACTATGTATGAGTCCTAACAAGTCTGTCGCTCTTTCGCTATGTCCACTAAAGGGAGTCTTAGTCATCTTGCCTAGAAGGCATGACTCGCATGTCTCATATGACTCAAAATCAAATGAGTCCAGCAAACCATCCTTATGGAGCTGGGACAAGCGACTCTCATTTATGTGGCCTAAGCGACAGTGCCAGAGATAGGTTGGGTTCAACTCATTTGATCTCAACCTCTTGGTATTCACGTTATAGATAGGGCTCTCTAAGTCTAGAATATAGAGGCCATTCATCAGATGTGCTCTACAATAGAACATATCCTTTAAGTAAACAGAACAACATTTGTCCTTTATTATGAATGAAAAAACTTTGTTATCTAAACATGAAACTGAAATGATATTCTTTGTTAGTACAGGTACATAACAACAGTTATTCAATTCCAGTACAAGCCCAGAGGGTAGAGATAGAAAGTAAGTCCCTATAGCAACAGCAGCAACCCTTGCTCCATTGCCTACTCGTAGGTCCACCTCGCCCTTGGCCAATGCCCTACTATTTCTCAGCGCCTGCACATTAGTACAAATGTGAGAAGCACACCCAGTATCTAATACCCATGATGTAGAAATAGAAAGGTTGACTTCTATAACATTTATACCTGAAGTAGAAGTCTCACTTCTCTTCTTCTTCAGATCTTTCAGGTATACCTTGCAGTTCAGCTTCCAATACCCAGTCTTATCGCAGTGGAAGCAGGTAGCATCCTTAGCAACCCCACCTTTAGGTTTGAGTGTTGAAGAGCTGGCTTTGCCCTTGGTTTGGGTCTTACCCTTACCTTTGGGCTTCCACTTGCCCTTACCCTTGCCCTTTTGTACCATTAGGACGGTACTGGACTTGGCAGTGGTGAGATTAGGCTCAGCAGTTCTTAATATGTTGAGTATCTCGGGTAGTGGTTTGTCTAATTCGTTCATGTTGTAGTTCATGACGAATTGACGGTAACTCACCGGCAACGATTGCAGGATCAGATCGGTAGCCAGCTCTTGGCCCAAAGGGAACCCCAACCTCTCGAGGTTCTCGACGTACCCAATCATTTGGAGTGCGTGAGTTCCTACAGGGGTTCCCTCTTTCATCTTGCATGAAAAGAGGGCCTGAGTCACTTCAAACCTCTCATGCCTTGCCTGCCCTTGATATAGTTGCTTGAGATGGCCAATCATATCAAAAGCATTCATTTTCTCGTGTTGCTTCTGAAGCTCAGGAGACATACAGCATAGCATTAGGCATGACACGTCTAACGCGTCATCTAGATGCTTCTGATGAGCATCTCTAACACTACGAGCGGCAGAGGCTGGTGGTGCATCAGGAACTGCTTGCTCCAGAACGTACAGCTTACGTTCCTGCGTGAGGACTATCCTCAGATTCCTGTACCAGTCCAGGAAATTAGCTCCTAGGAGCTTGTCCTTCTCAAGAACAGATCGTAGAGAGAGAGTGTTCGTGTTTGACATGGTAATCTACAACATAAAATGCAGAAAATAAATATCCACCATTGTATCATATTTTATTTATCATTTAACTAGGCCTTTAATTAAATGATGCTCCCACTGAATTATAGGGCTTTGGTAGAATCGAGTCATAGATGTGGTAAAACCACACTACTAGATCCACACCAACTAACTATAATTCTCGTAGGTCAAGATCCACATCATACTACGCCTTGAGTTAGCTTTGGCTAAATCGCCCAAGACTTAGTATGATCGGTAGGTACTAATTACCAATTACATCTCTATGCAACTCTTGTTTATAGGATCAAGAATTAACATTTATGAATAATCTTGAGTTAGCTTTGGCTAAATCGCCCAAGACTATTGATAAATGCGATCTTGTCCTACCTTTCCAACTATTGGAGTATGCCTATAGTTAGGCTCGATCCAATTGAGCTAACTAGTTACTCAATCTAATTGAGCTCAATCTAACCCAAGCGTGATAGGCGGGACCAAGGTTGTCCCTCCGCATCCCACCACGATTAAATGCATTGCTCTGCTTTGGCAGATTCAACAATCGCATATGATCGTGGTAGTGATGGGTATCAAGGCTCGTTAGGCATATACGAGTTGATTTCGATTTAGATCTAATCTAATCGATGATGTGCATCGTATTTAGGCATTTATTAAATCTAATTTAACCTAAATGTGTATTAGGTGCACATCAAGATGTGGTTCCCACATTACATGTGCATCACATACACTCATGTATATTCTATTCTATACTAACATGCATCACATACATATAAGCAAAAATAAAATATACAAGAAAATTAAAGTGTGATTAGTCATGGCCCTACTAAGATCTTCTCAAGCCAATGAGAAGATCCTTTGGTCAACCTAGGGTCTAGGCAACAGCTTCTCCAAGCTCCTCCTTCCAGAACCCCATGTGTTGTCGGCTTGCTTCCCACGAGTCCGTCTTCTCCAGAATTTCCTTCATCTTCAATTTTGTACATTACAAAATTTATACTCGAGTTACATTCGAGTCTTAAACTAATTTTAACAGAAATAATAAATAAAAGGCCGACACGCAGGTCGCAATCACAATACAACACACACAACACAAATAACGACACGCAGGTCGTAATATGAATTACACACATATTTTAATCTAATTAAAATAGGGTCTTGGGCCATGACCATCACACTACTGTACATAATTCAAAATTATGTATTTTACAGAAATTTATCTAATTTTTCTATGTATTTTACGAATTTTATGAGTCACAACTCCACGGTGGTCCCGTTAAGCGGGTTTCGGGCACAATCATGTGACAAGGCCCTTGCGGGGTTAGGGGCGGCGCCCCTACTCACGAAATTAATTTCGTGAGTGTCGTATCGCGATCTAACAGTGCCTAACCCGCTGTCCCAAAATCTATTTGGGCGAAACTTGCCGTTTCGGAGAAGTTTTTCTCGGTGGTCGAAGTGTACAAGTGCTTCGCACTCGTTGCTTCGCCTCTACGAGAAAAATACTCATAAAATCCTAAAAATTAGAAAAATTACAGAATCATAAACTACTCTAAATTTTGTATCCCATACAAAAAATAAATAAATACGTGCTTCGCACGTGGCTCTGATACCACTGTTGGGTTTTTCGGGCCGCGAAAACCGCCTTTTCGCGTCGCGGAAACCCCGAGAACCCAAAGCCATGGATCTCGTGCGAAGAAAAATTCCGAAAAAAAAAATTCACGTATTCATTTCATGCTCAAAACTCGATCTACTCCTAGATCTAAAGAGGGATAAACCATTTTACCTTTGGTGCGTGCCCCGCTTAATCCCGCTCGTTCCTTTTGGATGTCGGATTTCTAGGACGTCAAGTGTCATCCCTCTAGAAGTATCCACGCGAACAAAGTGGATGGAGGAAACCCTTTAGGTGTGCTAGTACCTTTTAAGGGTTCGGCCAAGAGGAGAAGAAGAAGAAGAGCACCAACACTTGGAGGAGGAAGAAGAGAAGACACACCATGAGAGAAATGGAACCAAAAACATGGATTTGTTCTCTCATTGTGGCCGGCCACATAATGGACATTAATGGCCATTAAGTGGCCCGCCATAACCCCCTTTCAATTTGAATTCAAATTCAAATGGGGGGTTACAACCTTTGGAAATGATGTGGAGCATCATCATTGGTCAAATACCAAGCCAAGTCATCACTTGGTCAAGTCAAGGTGAGGTGGCCTTTTGGTCAAGTCAAACTTGACCATTAATCTTCCTTGATGAGGTGGCATCCACACTTAATGCTTTTGATGATGTGGAGCATCATCAATGGTTGGCTCCATGCCAATTCATCACCATGATGTGGCATTAAGTCAAGTCTAACTTGAGGTGGATTTGGGTCAAGTCAAACTTGCCTTTTATGGACTTTCCATATTTAGTCAAGTCAAACTTGACTCCATTTCTTCTCCCATGTCAAGTCTAACTTGAAGTGGAACCAAGTCAAGTCAAACTTGATTTGGATTTGGGTCAAGTCAAACTTGCCTTTTATGGACTTTCCATATTTAGCCAAGTCAAACTTGACTTCATTTTTTTCTCCATCTATTTGTTCTTTGCGTGTGACCCTATAGGTTCTTGTAACGTTGGCAATGCTTCTAACCTCTTAGAAACATAAGCAATGAGCGGTATCTAGCAACACATCATTGCTACCCAAGTTACAAGAATGTTGAGATCCAACATCACCAATGTGACTACTAATTATGACTTTCATAATATGTGACAATGTCCTTCTATCGTCGATATCTAGATTGATCTTCTATGAAGCATAGACCATGTCATCCTCCAATCAATCTATGTGTCTTGAACTCCAAGTAGACTCACTATAATCAAATAAGCTCAATATCTCATATTGCCTTATTTGGGCATGGCCATGCACTTAGTGATCTCACTCTATCAAGACTATGATATCTCTCCCGTCATATAGGAGGGATAGATCCCATCTACATCACTCACATCCCTCCGCATAATTTGTTACATACCCAGTAATCGCCTTTATAGTCCACCCAGTTACGGGTGACGTTTGACGAAACCAAAGTACATAACTCCTTATGTAGTGAACTATGGTGACTTCAGGTCTAAGGACTAATAGTCATACTAATAGTCACATGAGAAAGTATATGACACTCATATAATGATCCATGATACTTTCTCATGGTGCGTCATTCAATATACATTCTCCAATGCATACTCATGTGTCAACTTGATATCTCATATCCATGACTTGTGAGATCAAGTCATCGTGTTGACCTACATGCTAGTCTCTATGCATTAACATTATCCCTGAATGTTAATACTTGACTAGGAATAATTAAGAGTAGTGTTCTCTATATCATCTCACTATCGATTCAACCAATAGATTGATATAGATATGAACCTACTACCAAGGACGTTATTACACTTAGTTATTTGGCACCAATACAAGTAAGTATAATAACCATAATCAAATGCCTTTATATATATATATGAAATATGATACAATGAGTCCATACAACAACCATCACATGATTGGCTCTAGGGCTCTCACTAACAGATAGGCGTTCATACCATGCCCTAGGTGCTTGTTTTAGTCCATAAAGTGCCTTATTGAGTTTGACAACATAGTTAGGTTTTTCTAGGTCCTCAAAGCTGGGGGTTGTCCTACATAGACTTCTTCTTTGATGAACCCATTTAGAAAGGCTGACTTAACGCCCATTTGATACAGTTTGAATTCTTTATGGGCTGCAAAGGCTAACAACATTCTAATAGACTCAAGTCTTGCTATTGGGGCATAGGTTTTGTCATAGTCTAACCCTTCGACTTGACTGAATCCTTTAGCTACTAAGCGGGCTTTATTTCTAGCTATTTTCCCTTGGTCATTTAGCTTATTCCTAAACACCCACATAGTATTAATAATGGATTTGCCCTCAGGTTTCGGTACTAGTTCCCAAACATAGTTTCTCTCAAATTGGGCTAACTCCTCTTGCATTGCTATGGTCCAATCAAGATCAGGTAAGGCTTCATCTATAGTCTTAGATTCAATTTTTAAAATTAGTGCGATCTGACTAAGATTTCTATATGAAGACCTAGTTATGACTCCTAAGGTTGGATCACCCATAATTTGATCGGTTGGGTGACTTAGTCTGGGTTTCTTGGTTCTTCTAGAACTTGGTTCAGCCTCAGGTCCGGCTGGATGGTTCGGTTCATTATTTGGTTCAATTACTGGTTCAATTGACTTAGTAGTTGGTTCAATTGTCAGTTCATTTAGAGGTTCAACTAGTGGTTCAATTGATGGTTCAATAATTTGTTCATTTTCCTAGTTCCCTTATGCATGACTTCTGAGTCTTGCAAATTTCTAATTAGGTAGTCAGAGTTGGTAAATATAACTACATAGCCAGTATCACATAATTGACTTATACTAAGCAAATTAAATTTAAAGTTCTCAACCAAGAGTACCTTTTTAATTTCAAAATCAGATTTGAGTTCAATGTTTCCTGACCCAATTACTTTGAGTGTAGTATTGTTGCCGAATGCTACTGAGCCTAGGTTCTTGAACTTGAGTTTGGTGAATTTCAATTTGTCTCCAGTCATGTGTCTGGAGCATCCGCTATCCAACATCCATTGGTCCAAATCTTTATGTTCCTACACATAAGGTATTTATTGATTTGAATCCAATTAGAATTAAGGATAACTTAAATTGATTTTCACAACCTAGTCTGTCTCACCCAATCTATAGTTATCAATCATGTTAACCTTATGAGTTTTTGTGAGATAGTTTTTGACAGAAGTAAAGATTTTATTTTGAAAAACATGATTAATTTTGAAAAGTTGAATTAATTTTAAAAAAAATTAAGTTTTAAATTTGTTTTGAAAAATGGTTGAATCTAAGATTAATTGAAATTTGTGTTAGACTCAAATCTGGTAATAGTAAAGTGAATTTGGTTTTCAATAATCGGCTTCCAGGTCTTGGCGAGGCACTAGGCCTTCTTTGGTCCTAGCCTTATTGGATCATCAACCCTTTCCTTGACAAAGCCTTTTATTGAAAATTCATCTTCAAGCTACTCCTTGAAAGATTTTGGTCTAACTAGTTTGGGTCTTGGATCGGTAGCTTCGGCTAGTTCCGCCAAAATGGCTTCCCTAACGTACTATCATCTCACCTCCACCCAATACTATGTTGTTCAAATTTAAGTTAAATCGTTTCAGTTCTTAGTCTAACTAGTCCTAGGTCTAAATATGATAATTTGCAGAAATAAATAAACAATCAAACATACAATTAAAATTAAGGAATTAAAAGAAATTTATCTATATATTAAAATTGTTTTTAAATTGGCTCCCGCTAGACTAAAGCCACGGTAATGATTAGGCAAGATGTGAATCTTATCCTTGGGGATCCAACACTGGTTAGGTCCAGCTTGGTTGTTCAAGCCAAGTTTGGGTATCCATGCCTAAGATTTGGGTCTAGATTGGTTCAATACAGCATAGTAGGGTCATTGTCTCGACTTAGTTCGATACCCTAACCCAGATCGATTTGGAACGGGCTTCTGTTTTCCAAGGATCATGTCAAGTCCCTTGGAACCCGAAGTAAATCATTCTAAAGCTGCTCTAAGATCCTTGACTTGAGTTTTCAAGGAGGAGTTCTCTTTCTCAAGCTTTTCAACTTGAGTAGAGGTTCCTTCTTGAACCTTCTTGGATAAGGATCTAGAGTCAGCTTCCTCATTCAGGAGTTTTACTTCCTGTCGGAGGGACTCGACTCGGATTTTGGCTTTCACCAAGTTACGAGATAAGTAAGCTATTAACTTTAATAATTCATTTTCAGAATAACCACTTACCGTAATTTGGCCATTTTCCGATATTATGAGCCTTCCGTCATCCGGCTCCGATTCCGATCTGGTGTCGATGTCTTCCAAAGCGGTTAAGGTGAGAAGGTTTGACTGTGGGGCCTCTTCTTCTTCTTCGAAAAAAGATTCGTCCCACGTGGCTTGAAGAGCCTTCTTCCTTCGAGTCTTCTTGGCTTCCTTTAGATTTGGACATTCTGATTTGTAGTGTCCCTTCTTGTTCCATTCGTAGCAGGTCACATTTGGTTTGGTGTTTGAAGTTGAAGGTTCAGCTGGATCTTCCTTTCTACGGCTGACTTTCCTTCTGTTGGTCTGATGCTTCAGCTCCTTGTAGTAGTCCTGGGCTAGCAGAACTAGCTTGGGTCGATCCCCTTCACTATCTTTTTTGTCTGAGTCTAAATCAGACTCGAGTGCAGGTTGAGGCTTTTTCTTGGCTACCTTTCCGTGGGTTTTACCTACAAGAAAAGCAATACCTTTCTCGGCCAAAGTGTAGTTAGTCTGTTCATGTAATTCTAATTCTGAAAATGATTCATCTAATTTTATTTTTGAAAGATCCCTAGAAACTTTGTAAGCATCTACCATTGATGCCCACAGAGTATTTCTTGGGAAAGCATTTATGGTATACCTGATAAGGTCACGATTTTCTACCTTGTGACTGATTGTGTGCAGGCCATTTATCATCTCCTGGATTCTGGCGTGGAGCTGTGCTGCTGATTCACCCTCATTCATCTTTATGGTGTAGAGTTTGTTCAGCAGCAGATCCCTTTTACTGATTCTGGTGTCGGAGGTGCCATCGTGCAATTCAATTAGTTTGCTCCAGAGTTCCTTAGCACTGTTGAAGGGACCCACCCTGTTCAGTTCTTCC
Source organism: Boesenbergia rotunda (assembly GCA_024364735.1). NCBI lineage: Eukaryota > Viridiplantae > Streptophyta > Magnoliopsida > Zingiberales > Zingiberaceae > Boesenbergia > Boesenbergia rotunda. The sequence continues at coordinate 201,656 of JAGFNQ010002754.1, read as the reverse complement.
TTGGTTAATCTGCATTGTAGCGTTTGGGTTGCCTTGGCATCAGTCTCGATCTTTTTCTTCCACGAGGCGTCCCATTCTGAGTAGTGTTGTGCCACTCCTTCAGCGTTCTTGGGGATTTGAAGGCCAGATTGGATAATAATCCACATATCCACCTGAGTATTCAGGTGGACATCCATCCGACTCTTCCAGTAAGAGAAATCTTCTCCACTGAAAAGTGGTGGTCTGGCTGTGCTGAAATCCTCTTGCATAGCCATAATAATTTTTTGAAAAAGAAACAAAAACAAAGAAACTCTGTCTCAAGACTTGGTCTTGGATTGGTAGTTCGGGAAACAATTAATCGAAATGAAAACGATCGAGTGGCATTGTACCAACCTCGATTAACGAGAAAAATTCGAAAAAGAAATTAAAATTTTCATAAAATCCGAAAAAAATCCTCTCAATTTGGTGGTTGCACCAAATTTAAGCCACCCGCTCTGTAACACCCAATAATTTTCATGAATTATTAGGAATTTTTCTGAATTTTCTAGCATTTTTTTTGAATTAAAATAATAAGAAAAAAAAGGGTCGAGCGGAGGTTTGATCCCGCGACCACAAGGCAAAGCAAGCCCATAAGGGCGTCCGGATAACCAGAAGGGCGGGGGTATCAAGCACAGAAAGGGATGAAGCCAATTAATGTTATAGGTAAGTTAGGCTTTTTCATGAAGAGGTATTTAAACTTCCGCATAAGTTGTGTTAAGACCCCATTAGGTTTTTGGAGGCTGCGCGAACAGGGGGTTTGGGGGCTGCGAAAACAAGGGTTTTCTTCCTCCTTTTTCTTCCTCTTGAGTGGAGAACCTAGGGCTTCTTCCCTAGGGCTAAGGAGTGAAGTTTCCTCGCAAGGAAGAGAAGAGGAGTCCTACGCTAGGTTTTTTTGAAATACTTAGTGAGTTTTCTTCAAGAAAAAGGGTAAGTAAATCACTCACCTGCAATAGAAGTAGTTTCGTATGTAGGATTCTCGTTGTAGAACCGTAATTTTGTGATCTAAGTGCATACTTTGAGAATATTGTCTTATTGTGTGATTTAAGTTTCTAAAGAATATATGTTCTTATCATAGAACTTGAATTTGAGTAGGTTTGTATGTGTGATCTAAGTATGATAAGACCAAGTTCTTGAAAATACCCAAAAATGAGTTTTGGGTTAAGGGCACGCAAGGTGCTCGATGAAAGTTCCAAGTAAGAAAGGTAATGTTTGTAGTGCAAAATTTATGCAAAAAGAAAGATAGCTTGATAAGTATAAGCATATTGAATAAGAAAGTATTTTACATTTGTAAAGTGACATGTACCGGGCAAAGGAGAGGCCCAGAGAAAGTTAGAAGGATGCTCTAATATGGTGCGGTGGCTAGCTACCCCGAAATCTATTAGGGATGCGCGCATTGGTACATTGATACCATGGTACAGTGTCAAGGCCTGAGAAAGTTGATTATTATTTTGAAGTATATGAGTATATGTAAGTGTTTCAATTTCCTTAAGTGTATGTTTTTGGTTATGTATGTTGACATGGTTATGTTATAAGCAAGTTAAAGAGAAAGAGCAAAGAAGTTAGTGTTTTAAAGTATGGAAATGTATTATTAGTAAGTTTCAAAAGAAATCATGAGCATGTTATGTTTGCAAGTGTTTTGATGCTAGTAAATGTTTTCAAGCATGATTGAGAATGATAAGTGTATGAAAGTTCCCATGTGCAAATATTTCCAAGTGCATGTGTTTTGAAGCAAGCATTCTTTGAAAAGAGCATGTTTATCATTTATCGTATGGATTTGTGAGCTAGGATTTACTTACTAAGCAATTCGCTTATTAGTTGCATTTCCTTCTATTGTAGACAAAGGTAAAGAAAAAGCATAAGTTAAGGAGGCGAACGGGACTTGCATTGATGTTCAGTGGTGGCGGAACCGTGGAAGAGATCTTTGGGCTATGTCTTGTAGAACCTTGTGGTTGTGTTTTGGGATTGGTAAAGCATAAGGATTTTATTTAAACCTTGCATAGAGACCATGTTGAGTACAAACTCTACAATAGATGTCATATGTTTTGATAGTTTCTTAAATTCCGCAAAGATCCTAATTGCAAGTAAATGGATTTGTTTTGGGTTGTTAAGATGTTTATAAAACTAGTATAGAGTATAGATTTGGAGTTATCTATCTATATGCTTTGGCAGAGTATGAATTATGGACCCTTGGAAGGAGTTCTCAGGTCTGAAACTGCAGTTTTCAGGTGTGCCAGTCGACTGGTTCAGAACCAGTCGACTGGTTTAGAACCAGTCGACTGCGATATCGAACAAAACCTTCTGTTCGATGCACCAGTCGACTGCGATGAGGCCAGTCGACTGGTGCCGGGCACAGAAACTTTCTGTGGCCGATACCAGTCGACTGGCCTTATAGTAGTCGACTGGTGCCATTTAAAAGAAACTGTTGTAGGGCAGATGGTTTTTACAATTAAGAGGTCTATGGGTCAAATCCTTGCAAAGCAAATAAAATGAAAGTTGTTTTTTTTTGGAAAAAAAAAGAAAAAAAATTCAGAGCAAGTTAAGGGAAGCCAAGTAGTTGTAACCTAAGGCTAAGGATAAGGTAAAGTTAAGGTTAAGTAAAAGTGACGTCCGCTTTAAGGGAGAGAAGTTAAGGGGTCGTCACACGCTTTGATACCACTTGTTGGATCGAAGAAAACGATAGAGGGCGGGGGGGGGGGGGGGTGAATATCGTTATGAAAATTTTTGGGACAGTTAAAGAATATGTGCAGCGGAAAGAAATAAAGTACACAAGAACACAAGTCGAATTTTACATGGTTCGGAGTCGCGGTAGGCTTCTACTCCAAGGCCCACGGTCCTTGACCGTTTACTTTGGACAATTCTATATTCGGAAAGATCATTACAAATTGATATTACAAATATAGAATTTGAAAAACTGAATCACAACACTTTCGTAAACTGAAATTTTACCAACGCCCGAGGTGGATCGAATTTCAGAGCAGAGGGTCGTCGTCGGCGCTAGAATCTCGAAATTGAACTTTGCGGGGGTGCTGTGCTTGAGCGAAAGTGTTTAGAGCATTGGAAAGAATGGATGTCGAAGCCTTGGGGGAAAGCCCCCTTTTATAGTGCTCATATGGGGGCCTGCGATGTTGGGGGCGCCAGACACGTGGCCCTCCCTGCGCGAATCCTTATCCGCGGGCTCGATCAGCGCTTATCCACCTCCACTTAGGAGCCTGAGCTAATGGGGGCGCCCGTGGCCTCACGGGGCCTGATCTGCCTTGGTTCAGTGGCTTCGTAGCTGTGTTTGGGATTTTACCATCAAACTTGGGCGCCCGTATCCATACGGGCGCCTGTGTCCATTCATGTGCCTAGGCCCAGTGAAGCACCTCCCTTGCAGACGACCAGTCCTTCGATCATGCAACTAAGGTTAGTACACAAAACACAACAAGTATTAGTTACAGTCGTAGCTGTCTTGGTTCTGACTTCGGGTCTCCCAAATAGGGTCGAATTGACGCCTACTGTTCCCTCGACGGGGAATGCGTCCTCACCTACTCCTCTCAGGAGAGTTTACCTTTTGCCAACCGGCTCCTCCGGTTGGACTTTTACCCAATCCACCTAACCAGGTCTTCGTGCCCAACTTCCGATAAGGTCTTCTTGCCCAACTTCCGGTCAGGTCTTTGGTGCCCAACCCCTTGCCAGGACTTCTTGCCCAGTCCTTGACCAGGACTTCATTGCCCAGCCCTTTGCCAGGACTTCTTGCCTAGTGTACCTAGGACTTCTTCCTACATACTCAGTGAACAAGCTAGATCACAATAACATCTTAACTTCTGAACCCTTTGCCATTATCAAAACCCAGATTTGACTTAGGTGCTTCCTGCACCAACAATGAGTTGCATGCCTCTTCTTGCATTCGAATTGTTTTTGGTTTCTCCATTGATATCCATCACTATTCATCAAATTATCAAAAACATTCTTCTCAATATATATTAAATTGAGATTATGATGAATCATAAGACAAAACCAATATGGTAAATCCCAAAATATACTCCGTTTAGACCATTTGTGTGTACTTCGATATTCAAATGCTATACCATATGGTTCTTTAATAACAAATGGAAAGTTGACCACTCACCACCAAATCTGTTCACCTATTAATCTCAATGGTGGAGGTGTTCTTTCAATTCTATTCTTAGTGTATTCATTTTTATTCCTTTTGAAATGATCTGGCGGTAAAAATTATCTATTAGAATTAAAATAACTCACCTTCTTCCCATGTTTCAATCTAATTGACTTTGATCTCTACATACATATTGGGAATATGATCCCAGTAGTACTCCGACCCGATAACATACCATAAGCCAAAAAGTCATTTATTATCAAAAGAAGAGCAATCGTCAATACAAATGTCTATTAGTATAAACATCGTATGTAGGAAAATCTTCATCACATAATCGTTTCAGTTCTACAATCAGTGGTTGCATATAAATATCTATTAACTTTTTGGATTTTATGAGCAAAAACACAACTAATGTTAAAACTGTTGAGGCAATCGACCCAAGTATGATCTGGAGGATCATGGATTTTGATGTGTGTGTCAATATGATTAAGTTAGGATTTCATGTTGTTCTAATATGTGTATGTGTGTGTGCATGTTTGCATGATACACATAGACTTGGTTGGATGACTTCAGGTACGGTGATGGGTGGCATGGAGGGAAGCCGTGGGCTTGTGTGCGCATCCGAGGGACCATGGACAAAGCAGGGACATTGAGCTGAGGGAAGAAGACTTCGAGTCGTACGTGAAGGATGGCATGGAGGCAAGCCGAGGGCTTATCTGCACATCTAAGGGACGAGGGCCAAAGTCGAATAGGGATTGAAGGCAACAGGTCGAGGCTGCTGGAATAGGGACGATGAGCCGAGGCATGCGTGAAGGATGGCATGGAGGCAAGCCGAGGGCTTGTGTGCGCATCTGAGGGACGGGAGCCGAAGACAAAGAGGGCGCGAAGGCAGCAGATCAAGGCTGCTGGACGAAGGGTCAACCAGGTTGTGAGGTTTTGAGTACTGAGGGCATTGTATGTTGGGATCTCCCAGCACCAAAACACAAAACACAGCGGAAACAAGATCCCTCGAGCAATCCATGCGAAAAAAAAACTCGTACAAAGTTCATCTATCTAATAGATCTATCTACAGTGTATACCTTTGGAGCGTGCCCTTTCGCTTATCCCGCTCGTCCAAGATGCGCTGGATCTCTTGCACATTCAAGTGTCCGTGCCTCTATTCATATCCACACGCACATGAGCTCTGAACTTCGAGAAGAACTACTTTAGTTGTGCTAGCAACTTGAGGTAGTTCACAAGACAACCAAGAACCCAAAAGGGATTCGGCCAAGAGGGTGAAGAGGAAGAAGAGAGGAAGGGAAGAAGGGATAGCTCTCACTTATCATTCAAATGACTATACTCTCTTTTATACTCATCCCATTAATATGAAGAGTCTTTGTCTCTTTGACTTCCCTTCATTAAAGCCAATAAAGAGCACATCTTTTCATGTGACTCTTCACCTTCTCTTCATCCAATGAAGAGAGACTTTTCTCTTTCCTTCATTAAACACTTTAATGAATTTCCCTTGCAATTCCGACCGGCCTCTCAGGCTTCCGACCAAGTCTCCCGACCAAGTCTGTCGAGCAAGTCGCCGAGCTCCCGACCTAGTCTGCTGAGCTCCCGACCCTGTCTGCAGAGCTCCCGACCTAGTCTGCCGAGCGCCGAGCTCCGACCTAGTCTGCCGAGCTCCTGACCTAGTCTGCCGAGCGTCGAGCTCCCAACCTAGTCTGCCGAGCGTCGAGCTCCCGACCTAGTCTGCCGAGCGCCGAGCTCCCGACCAAATCCTAGAGCTCCCGACCAGAGTCTCCCGATCTCCCGTCCCGAGCTCCCGAACTAGTCCCCCGAGTTCCCAACTCGAGCTCCCGATCAGATCTCCCGAGTTCCCAACTCGGGCTCCCGATCAGATTTCCCGAAGCATCATGTCCTTAGTGTGTGACCCAATAGGTTCTCGTGACGTTGGCAATGCGTCGAAACACTTTAGACACATAAGCAATGAGCGGCATCTAGCAATGCATCATTGCTATCCAAGTAACAAAAAATGTTGAGATCAGACTAAACCTCCGTGACTATGATAATGTATAACCTTGTCCTTCTATCCTTGATATCTAGATTGACAAATGAGGCATTGACTGTGTCATCCTCAATCAATCTATGTGTTTCTTGATCCCCGAGTAGACTCACTCAAACAAATGAGCTCAATATCTCATATTGACTCATTTGAGCATGACCATGCGTTTTAGTAGTCCTACTCGATCAAGGGGCCTACAGATATCACTCCCATCATATGGGAGGGATAGATCCCATCTACATCACCCACATCCCTCCACATAATTCATTACATACCCAGTAATCGCCTTTATAGTCCACCCTATTACGGGTGACGTTTGACGATACCAAAGTATATAACTCCTTATGTAGGGAACCGTAGTGACTTCAGGTCAAAGGACTATTCATACTAATAGTCACATGAGAAAGTTTATAACACTTATATGACAATCTATGAAACTTTCTCATGGTGGGTCAATTCAGTACACATTCTCTAATGTATACCCATGTGTCAACTTGATATCACATATCCAAGACTTGTGAGCTCAAGTCATCAATTGACCTACATGTTAGTCTCCATGCATTAATATTGTCCCTGAATATTAATATTTGACTAGGAATAATTTAGTGTACTATTCTCTACATTATCTCAATATCGATTCAACCAATCGATATAATGTAGATAAGAACCCACTACACAAGGACATTATTATACTTAGTTATTTGGCACAAAAATAATGTAAGTATAATAACCAAACATGTCTTTATTAATGATAGAATATGATAAAAAAGTCCCTAGTCGATTATCACATAATTGGGTCTAGGGCTCCTACTAACATTGTACTCGGGAACTATGTCGTGAGGGTTCAAGTACGAAGAGAAATGTACTCGCGAAGGGTAACCCTAGACTTAGGGATGGATTAGTCGACTGATCCAGGATCAATCAACTGGTGTGACCAGAATTTGAAGAGTCATACTATGACTTTTGAATTCAAAAATACCAGTAGGCCGGTACTGGACCACTCGACTGGTAACGGTCATATTCAGCCTCGAGCTCTATTTAAGGGAGCTCGTTTAAGGCCATTTCTTCTTGGTGAATCTTGCATGGGTAAAGCCTGTTATAGCCTATCTTGCTTAGGGATTGTCTAGAAGTTGTGGTGAGGTTTCTGCTTCCATAAGGAGCAACAAGAGCTAGCCGGAGGTGCTCTAGGGAATCATCCATCGAAGGATCGGTATCACACCTTACGGTTAGCCGTGGAGTAGGAGTGTCATCTCCGAACCACGTAAATCGGTGTGTTCCTCTTAGTTTTAGTTTATTCCTCTTGCGCACTAACTTTGTAGGAAGAAAAATCGAAAGATTGCTATTCACCCCCCCCCCTCTAGCTTGACGGTAAGATCCTAACAAATACATATAAGGGGTTTTCATGCACATCCTAGTTGGAAGATTATACGAAGTTAAAATAACTGGCCAATATGAATAATTTCTTCTTGATTTCGCAAATGGAGCAAATTAATCCATCAGCACAGAGACCTAATTTAATATTTCGAGTCTCCTTTGCAAATTTTGGATATGTTCAATCAAAATTTTTCCATGCCTCTCCATTTGATGGATGATACATTAACTTTGTTTGATGATTTGCATGCCAAGTCATATGTTCAGTAGTTGCCTTTGATGCATAAAGTGTGGGATCGTTGTGATCAATAGAGGGGGGATGAATATCAATTACATATTTTTTAGATAAAATAGATTTGACGCAACGGAAATAGACAAGTCAAAAACATGGCTAACACCTTATTTTTTACTTGGTTTGGAGTCTGTGACGACCCCTATTCTAAGGCATATGGTCCTTGACCATTTTCATTGGGAAATTATATAATTCGTAAATGGAGTACAAGAAAAATGATTAAGTAAAGAAATGAAAATTATACCGACGACACATAAAGAAAGAATTTTGTTGTAGAAGCGGCGTGTGGTCGATCTCGATCTTCTTGGGCACAGAGAACTTGAGCATGAAAGCTTTATCATTGAGATTTCGAGAGTTTGAATTGATGTTTTGAAACAAAGGGGTGAAACCCCTTTTATACTTGAACTCGGGCTCCCAAGAGGCTATAGGGGTGCCCTCCACATCACCATTTCAGCCGTGTCGTTATCCGCAGATTCTGCCAAACTTTATCCTCATCTTGGGCGCTTGGGAGCACTGGGGATCCTGGGAGTTGACGTGGTGCATCTAACCAACGGCTGCCAACTCAGCCTCACCAGCAGCTGAGAAAAACCCCTCTGGGGTGCCTGAATCCTCTCAGGTACCTAGGTTCTCGGGCACCTGAGCCCTCTCAGGCGCCCCTGAATACAGTAGCTTGTTCCATTAACCTGCAATCAAGGTTAGTCTAAGAATACAATAATAGTATGTAAATGCATGCATGAATGACAGATAGAGCTGTCTGGTTCTGACATTGGATTTCAAATGAAATCATAGGGTGAACCAATGCCTACTGTTCCCTCTTCCAGGGAATGCACCCTCACCTACTCCACTCTGGAGAAGTTACCTTTTGCCAACCAATTCCTCCAGTTGGACTTTTGCTCAGCCTCTGAAACTCTTGGATCTCAAGACATTCGTACCTCGAGCAATCTCTACTTTTGTCGGTAGTCTGCACTTGTCTAAGACATCTTGTCGATCTTCCGGACCTGGTCATCGGTGTCCAATCCCCGACCAGGACTTCGTGCCCAATTCCTTGAACTAGGTCTTCGTGTCCAACCGTCGGTCAGCACTTTGGTGCTCAGCCCTCGGTCAGGACTTTGTGCCCAGTGCTCAACCAAGACTTCGTGCTCAACCTTGCAGGTCAAGACATCATGCCTACGTTATCTAGGACTTTCCTACACACTTAGCAAATTTATTAGATCACCACACAAACTTAACTTTGAACCCTTTATCATTATCAAAATCATGTTCGATCTGGTGCTTCCAGCACCAACAATCTCTCCCTTTTTGATTTATATCAACCTAGTTCAAAAGTTAAGTTAAAAATATATAAACAAGAAGTAAACCATAGTTAAGTGATAGATTAAATATTAGGGCAATTTTCTTATGACATGAAAAAATTTGAAAAATCATTTAACTCTCCCCCTTGATAAGTGAACTCCCCCTTGTTTTTAAAACATATGCAATTTTTTGAAAACAAAAACCTTGCAAAATTAAAATAGTATATAAAACTTCCCCTTGATCTAAATTCCTTCCCCTGAAGTTTTTTGAAAAACATGCAATTTTCAATTTAAAAGAATTTCTAGTTTCTTTGAAAAAAATTTTAAGTATGAAAACCTTCATTACTTTGAAAAATAATTCAATGTATAAAAAATTTTTTGAAAAACTTCTGAGTAAAAAAAACTATAAGTGAAATTAAAACTCTAAGTTAAGGTGAAAATATTTTTGAAAAAAATAGAGTTTTCCTTAAAAAAAACATTCTTCGAAAATAAAGTTTCTTTGAAAAAGTAAAAAATTTGATTTTTAACTTTACTTTTTCTACTCTCCCCCTTTGCTACATATCAAAAAAATATTTGCAGTAGATATTCTTTCTAAAAATATATTTATTTTTCTCTCCTCTAATTTTTTTGTAAGATAATTTTGATTAAAGGGAAAAGAAAAAAATATTGAGTATCAGAGCCTATGAGTTTTAGAAAATCATAAGAAAATTTTGAAAAAGTTATTCAAAAAAGAAATAAGAGTAAATTTTATGAAAGCAAATGATAAGTAAATAATAAATAATGAAAAAAATTAAGCAGGAATCCAGAATTAATGCTAAAGACCCGAATTTGAACCAAGTTGATATTCTTATTGAGTCCAAGCATGATTTAAAAAAAATAAACCATGCATTAATTAAAAATAGTGTGAAAAATAATCACATCTTAATTCTTTGGGTCCCTGTCTAACCCAGTTTGTTACTCACCAACTGTTATAAAATAGTAATTTTCACTTGGGTTAGTCAAGTTAAGTAGTCTAATCAAGTTAGACATTCTAAGCTTGATTACTTAACTTGATTGTTGTTTAATTGTATTTATTACCCCAACTGCTCTTGATGGATTGACTTAATGCATATTGAGTCAAGGCTTAGACCTAAGCATCTCATCCAAGTCTAAGTTATCAACCAATATATTCTAATGTGCTTGTGAGATGCTGTCTTCTAAATCTATAGGAGCATGCAAACTAGAGTTAAGTCTTAAGCTAAGTTCATAAGGAAGAAATTCCTAGTTTTAAAGGGGGTATATTTTTCGAAAACTAAGTCGGAAAAGTTAAAACAAAAAATAACTTTTTGAAAAGCAGTTAATACTTTTTGAAAAATGATTTTAAAAAAATGACAGGAATAAAAAAATCATATAAATGAAAAATAACTCTATTCAACTGAGCACATTCCTAGTTGCCTTCTTAGTGAACTAAACTCAGATTCATGTTGTGGTTTAGTGAAAATATCAGCTAGGTTAGATTTTGAAACAAAGTGGTATTTTTTATCAATATGTTTAGTTCTGGAATGGTGAATGAGATTTTTTGTAGGATTAATTGAGGAATATTATCAATGTAGACTTTAGTGTTAGTATAGGTCAATTGGAAGTCCTTAAGAGTATGTATCATCCATAATAATTGAGCAACATATTCTCTCAGGGCTATATATTTAGCTTTAGTTGTGGATATTTGATAATTACCATTTTGTTAATCATTTTAGGCTCTCAAATTCATGTTTTGATCCCTTTTATATGCTAAATCTTGCAGTTACACTAGGTTTCATGAGTTATCTCTATTCTTAGCTTACGATGCAATTCTTTCTATATTAAGATGTTTTGGCACTAAAATTTGAATATAATTTTGTAGGCTTCGAATGACCATGGACCTAGATTAGATTGGATCAGACTTGAGCTCAGACTTGGCGTCGATCAAGGGGATCAAGAGATGGATTAATATGAGCCATCCGATCAAGAAATGGGGTGATCTGATCCATCTGTTAGCTTCTAATCAATCCGAGCCTTAGATAGAGTTAATCAAGTCCATAGATCATGATCTGAAGCTTTGAACCAAATCAGAGTCCATTTAACCGTCGGATCAAGCTTAAGGGGAGTTTTAACCGTCCATTCAAGAGGCAAAGAGATCTGAGCCATCTGTTACAGATCTGATTGATCCAAGCTAAGGAGAAGTAGATCTGGACCATTGATCAAGATCTGGAAGGTTTAGTTCAGTTCAGAGGAGATCCAACTGTCGGATGAGGCGAGGACGATCACAGCTGTTCGTTTCTAACAGTTAAAACAGACTCCTCCTCAGATCTGAGCTCATCGTCGCGAGGTCGCCAGAGTAGCGTAGTTTTCTCCAGTTCTTCATCTGTTCTTCATCGTTTCTTCTCAGATCGCGCGGCCACATCAAATCCAAGTTGTTTTCAAGATTTCAGATCAACAAGTTTGATTCTCTGTTTAGTTTGCATCCAATTCTCGTGGCTGAAAGTGGGCTTGGGTGAGGGTTTCGCCGGAGATCCGTTTCCATGATCGAGTCCATTGATTGCTGCTGTCTTCATCAAGCGTAGCAATTAGAGTAGTTGGAGGGGTTCTCCGAAGGTTGCTGAGAGGATCTGAGCAAGGTCGACACTCGACGTATCAAGATGGAGGAGATCGCGGGAGTTTTGAGTCACTGATCGGTGTTGGTGATCAGACAGAGTCGCTCCTGATCGGTGCCGTGACCGATCAGAAGTGACCTGATCGGTCCCGTGATCGATCAGAAGTGACCTGATCGGTCCCATGACCGATTAGGACGAGCAGTGCAAATTAATTCACAGCAAACTGAGCAAGGGAGTTTTCCTTCAATGGTTTTTGAGCTAGGGGGTTCATAGCTCATCTTTTGTGTGACGGCAAAGGGAAGTCTTGACGATAAACTAATTTGATGTTCAATTTAGGATTATTTTAGTTCCAAGCATTTATTTCTTAAAATTGCTTTAGCTTGTTTCCAACTCTATTCCAATTCAAGTTCTTAAGCAATGTTTGTTCTAGTTTTCGTTATTCTGCAATTAGTTTTCTGCAATTAATTCCCTACAATTAGTTTTTAAATTTCAATGTCCTTGTGTGAATTTAATTGCTTAGTTGTTAAATAGGTTAAATTTAATTTCTGCAATTTCCTAGTTTAATTCTTCTTTAGCAAAGCCTATTTCATTTCAAATTGTATTTTCATTCCATATTCGAAAGCAAACCCCCATTTCAATTTGGAAACCCCAAAACATCAAACGACATTTCAAGCTCGAATTAAACACTCTTAATTAGTCCTTGGAAAAATACGACTTAAGGCCCCTATACTTCATTTTTATTTTGTGAGCTAAGAGTTTTCAGCTTATAAATATCTAAATTTGAGGCTCAGCGTGACACTTGATATTGGGCAGTCATCAAATTTTTGGCGCCGTTGCCAGGGAATAAACTAGTTGAGTATGTTTAGTTTGAGCTTGTGCTTATTTCATATTCTTTGATTTTATTTCATTTGACTTAACTTTCTATATACATTTGCTACCATTTTTGTTTGGTTTATAACCAAGACTGCTGGTGGTAATATTGTGGAGTTTGATCTTGAGATAGAGAGAACATTCAGAGGCTGGAGAAATCAAGGAAGACTTTCAGAAGCTACTGAAAAATATTCCTACTCATTCAAGCAGTCCATGGCAGAATATCAGTATTTTCAGAATTGTCAACAGCAATTTCAGAATTTTTAGCAACCCTATTCTCAATTCCAGAATTTTCAGCAAGATAATCAGCCTTTTCAACCATTCCAGCAATCTAATCAACAATTTCAGCAAAACCAACCTTGGAATCAGCCAGAACAGCAGTTTCAGCAAAATTTCCAGAATTTTTAGCAACCGTTCCTTCAGCAACCATTTCATCAAAACCAGCAAGTTTATCAAGATTTTCAATAACCCTCACAGCTCTCTCATAATTTTTAGCAGAATTTTCAATCATACCAGTTGTAACACCCGTAAAATCCTCTCAATATTTTTCTTTAAAATATTGATCATGCCTATATGAATTCTTGAGTAACATATGAATACTAGCATAAACCGTAGCAAGATCATTTATATAAATTAAAAAGCTATGTACTAATGGGTCTTATGTGGGCCTTGCCAATAATAAGAGTAAAAGTAATAAAAAGAAGTACATGCACCAAGGATTGAACCTTGGACCTAGAGCTTCATCATGCATGTACTAACCAATTCACCTATCAAGGGATTGCTAGTGAAAAAGGAAGAGGATTTTAGTTGAGGTTAAGAGAAAGTGAAGAGTCACCATGTGAGAAGGCACCATGCCCCTTCACTTGCCCCTCGACTTAATATAAAAGAGAGGGATGAGAAGTGAAGAGGTAACTTGGCACATAAGTTATTGTTTCTCCTCTTCTCTTCCACCAAGGCCTTTCCTCTCCTCTCTTCTTCCTCCTTCTAGCCGAAAGCCACAAGGGGCTTTTCCCTTGGAAAACTTCATAAGGGGACTCCATCTTGAAGATCCAAGGCTTCCTACAAGGCTACAAGGGCTAAGGAGAGTTCTAGGGTCAAGAAGGTTTTCTTTTGTTTCTCTATTCAAGGTTTATAACCAAGATAAAGAAAGGTAAGACTCCCTCACCTGTGGTATAATAGTTTATGTTGTTTATCATGATTTAAGATGTTGTTTGGGATTTATATTGAGAAAATTATGGATTAGGGCTTCTAGGATTTTCGGGCAAAGCATGTTTTTGGGTCTAAGATGAGGTTAAAACCCCACTTACGTTTCTTAATGTTTTCTCATGATAAGTAAAGTATAAATTATAATTTTGGGAAATTTTGTAGCACCCTAAGACCCTCTAGCATTTCGGCCACCATCAACATTTCATGGTTAGGATTAGATCTAACCCTCCAAGTATGTTTATTATGTTTCCCTATGATATAATGGATATTAATTGTGAATGATAGGAATTTTTCCATGTACTTGTGACCCTCTAGGGTTTCGGCCAAGATCAAGTTGTAGGGTTAGGACTTAGGGTTAGCTCCAATTATGGGGTCTAACGGCTTCCTATGGCATTGTATGGATGGGGTTGGATGTAAATTGTGAATGATATGAATTTTTCCATATACTTCTGACCCTCTAGGGTTTCGGCCAAGGTCAAGTTGTAGGGCTAGGACTTAGGGTTAGCTCCAATTATGGGGTCTAATGGCATCCTATGACATTGTATGTAATGTATGTGTTTTCCTTTACTTATGATACCTCACATGTTGCTAGAATAATGGGATCTCCTTCTATTCAACTTTCGACCAAGCACCTAAACTAGGGTTTGGGTTGGGTTAAGGTTTGAAGGATACTTGTTTATGGTTTACTATGATGTATGTATATGTTTAAGCATGTTGTAAGAATTTTATGTTACCGAAAAGCCTAACTTTATGTGTTATATATCGTGACTTTGTATACTTAGGTTATGTGCTATGTTTATTCATGAATGTTTTAAACCATATACCATGAACACATGTATTGTGAAGTAGGCCTCATGTTTGTGTAGAATGATACATGTATGATATTAAATGCCTTTGATAGATATATGGTTATGAAGGTCTAAGCATGTTCTATGTTGAATACCATTAACTTAGGTAGTATGTGTTATGCTCATATAGATCCTACCCATGCATGCTTTATGATAGATACTATGATGATGTATGCTAGGGATATGCACCATGTATGTAATGCATGCTTACCTTATGTACCATGATCATGCAAGCTTTATGAACTAAGATGATGTTTATGTCTTAAGGCATAATTATGTATGTATGTCATGTCTTATGAATGAAGATGATGAATGAAGATAATGTTTATGCCTCTAAGGCATAATGATGTTATGCATTATGTATGAATGATGAAATGCCAAGTATGCTTTATGTCATGCTCCATGTAACAAGATTATGTTATGTCTTTAAATATGCTATGTATGTTCTATGAATGATGAAGCATATGAAGTTATTTTACTTTATGAATGAGCTTGTACTGGACCGAAGTAACGGTCCAAGGGATGGGCACCTTAAGAACGCCTCGGTTCTGAACTACCGTAGCTGTCCACAGTTCTGGGACTGCCGTAGCTGTCCAACAGGGATGGGCACCTTAAGAACGCCTCGGTTCTGGAACTACCGTAGCTGTTCCTACCCTAGTAGGTCGAGACTAGCTACCTCGGATTTACTTAAGGATGCGCGCATATGATGTATGTATATGGTACAAGCCGGGGACCCCCATGATGTTATGATTATGTTTAAGTATTTATAATTATGGTTTTCAAATAAGCATCCTTATGTTATATGCATTTGACTCATGCATCCATTCATGTTATACATCTACTCTATGTCAAGTATTTCATAGGTTTATGTTTATGTCAAGTATTTCGTATGTTTACGTTTATGTCAAGTATTTATGATTATATCAAGAACCATGTCATGTTAAGTATTTTATATGCCTATGCTTTGTATCAAGAACTTCTATATGTTATGAATGTTATATGTTTTATGTTATGCGATGTATGGTTTTAGTGAGTAGGAAAGAGTCTTACTAAGCCTATGTACTTATAGTTTTACTTTCTTATACCGCAGATCAAGCAAGAGGATATTAAGGGAAGCAGCAGGAGGGGCAAGAGTGTGTGTGTGGCAGTGACATGGCAAAAGAAAAAGGAAAAGCTTTTAATATTTATACTTTGTCAGATGTCCTATATTTTGCATTGTCCTTTTAAGTCTCATGCTATACTTATGATGGTTTTGTCTAAAAATACACTTGCTACTGATGTTACTTATGGATGACTTGTGTGATTTTTATATCATGATGCTACGTATGATGTTAATATGCTAAGTTACCATGTCACCATGTTTAGGAATGATATTAAGGCATGTATACATGATTCAAGTATTAGTCGCATGGGTTAAACGCATATGTATAAAGTTTTAAATTATTCCGCTGCATTAAGATATTCATATGCGTATATGTATGTTAGCGTAACGCCGCCTTCCGCCTACACCGAAAGGCTGGGAAGGGCGAGCGTTACACCAGCAGACTTTTAAGATGGAAGTCAGAATTTTCAACCCCAACAATTTCAGCCTTTCAATCAGAATTTTCAGCCTCAAGATCAGAATTTTCAGAGCAATAATTTCCAGTAACATCCATCTTGTTGTCAACCAAATTTTCAGCAATTTCAACAACCCAATCAATCATTTTATCAGCCCCAACAACAAAATTTTCAATGTGCACAGCAAACTCATAAATTTCAACAACCTGATGCTTCATTTCAAGACCAACAAGAGTTCCATATCAATCAAGGAGACTTTGAGGACTCTAGTGAGCTTAATGAACAACAACAAATGCTTGAGGAGATTATGCAACAAATTCTTCAACAGCAATAAATTTTACTACAACAAGGGCAACAAAAGAATGATTCCACTCTTCAAGACATTGAAAGTCGCATTGAACAACTAGCTAGTGGGATGAATCAATTACAAGCCCAAGGATCAAGCCAATTACCTTCTCAAGCTACTCCTAATCCTAAGGGGAATGATTGTGGATAACTTTGAGGAGTGGGGAAGTTGTTTCAAGTCTAAACACTCCAAGGGCTGATTTTTCTGAAGAAATTCCAGCAACTCATTTTCCATCTCAGAACAGCCCCAAAATGGTTTCTACATCAGTTGAAAGTGGCCCTAGTTCAAGCCTGAATCCTTCTATTATTGATCTTGCAATTTTGATGGAAGAAGAAATCAGTAAAATTAGGGTACCTACAGCAGCTATACCTACTGAAATCCCTGCTCAAGATCCATTTTCGAAAATTTCAGCTCAAGTGGAGGAACCAAGGGTCCCTTTACCCTCCCCACAGCACCCCAGAGAGGATCTTTCAATCATTAGCATGGGTATTTTAGATGAGGTTGTTGAGGCAGTGTTATTTGTTGAAAAAGTTTCACTTGATATTCAGAGAGGATATTCTAGTTCAGATAAGGCAGAGGAGGCATTTGCTTTGGAGGAGGCTGTCTTGAAGGTTGTATCTGATTCATTTTCAGTTGGAGATGATTCTTTAGGTGTTGGGGATTGCACTGAGCCCCAGGGATCACCTATATTGATTGAGATGTCAGGAGATTCAGAGGATAGGTTTGAAAGTGTAGTGGATTGCACTGAGCCCCAGGGACCACCCATACCTACTGAGCAGTCATAGTTAGAGTTGAAACCATTGCCAAAACATTTAGAATATGCTTATTTGCCAGAAAGTGTAGGGACTTGCATGGTGGAAGAAGGAACCCAAGAATCACCTCTTTTAGTTGTATGTCCACCAGAACCTGAGCATAAAGTGGAGCCTTTGCCTGACCAGGAGGAGGCCATAATTACATCTACTCTTATAGAACCTTCAGGTATTTTTCAGCACGACAAGGTAAATATTTCTCCTAATTTTTCAGAGGAATTCATAGAGGTACCTAAGGTTGATTTTGTTGGCTGTGATGCATTTCTTGATACATCCTATGTAGAGATTGATTGTGAAAAATTCATAGAGGTACCTAAGGTTGATTTTATTGACTGTGATGCATTTATTGATAAATCATATGTAGAGATTGATTGTGAAAAATTCATAGAGGTACCCAAGATTGATTTTGTTGGATGTGATGCATTTCTAGATACATCCTATGTAGAGATTGATTGTGAAAAATTCATAGAGGTACCCAAGGTTGATTTTATTGAATGTGATGCATTTCTTGATACATTTTATGTAGAGATTGTTTGTATTTCATTTCTTTCTTACCCTGCATGCTTGCGGGAGGTATTTTCGTTTCATGGTTTTGCAGGGTGTCGACGGCTTCTTGAATGGGTGCTCCAACTTAATAGCCTCCTGCCTCCCGGAAGGACCTCCAAAGAGTATATAGTGGGAGGAGTGGAGTTTACTTTGACGTGTAGCAATTCACTCCGAGAGTTGATTTTGCACCTTAATCGTCTCTGACCACCAGAACATACTTATGCAAAATTGATAAGGGAGAAAGCTGTGCACTATGAGATTGATCACGTGAGAATAGCTCTATCGAGATGGATGCTCCGTGCTCTTTACCCAACTTGAAGGGGAGTTGTTTCTTCTTACACTCTTATTTCATTGTATATATCATTTTTATGTTTTCTAGCCGTAATTTTCCTTTTACAATGAGTTCTTGATAATAAATGCTTGGGTAGTGTAGAATGAATAAAGTGCCATTGTATATACCATTTTACCCCTTTTGGCATCTTGTTTCTTGCATGATTTGGAATAAATGTATCCATCTAGATTTTCCCTACATCATTTTAGAGTCCTTTGAAAGTGAATTAAATTTGGTTGTTAAAACATAGGATTTGAGCCAATGGATGAAAATTCTTGGATGCTTGAGTACTACTTATTTATGGATTCTAGAGTGATGACTTGATATGAATTCTTTTTACCTATTGAGGATTGGCCTTATTTTTGAGATACACNCTGCCAAGTCTAATCCCAAATGAAGCCTTTAGCTCTCCACTACTATGTAATGCAGAAAAAAAAGAGCTGTTAAGTTTAGAAAAAGTGGGACAATGAGGCTGTGAAGGCTGCCGAATTCTATATCTTGGATGTATCAAGCAATCTCAAAAATAACAATCCATCCATTCTAAGGCTTGTCATCAATTCTCAAGATCAAAATCATGTATCCAAGAGCTGCCACCAATTGCAAGAAATCAGAAACATTTCTGTTGAAGCTGAATTGAATCGAAGCTGTACATGAAAATGCTAGAAAAAAAACTGGGAATGAAATCTGTGGGTTGCCTGCATAATCAAAAGTGAAGGAGCCACGCAAAATGAGAGTTTAAGCTAAAAGAGCAACACTATACTGATTGCAAATGTCTTGTGTCATTTTCATCTTTTCAAGCCTGCCAAGTTTTAAGGTGCAAGTTCTGAAAATTTTAGGCTACTTGGAAGCTGACAGTTCTGCCTACAACTTTAAAAATCTGTAAGGAATTGAGGAAGCTCGGCTAGCCACTCAAAGTTTAGTTGGAAATGATGGCAAAGAAAAGGAAAAGAAAAGAGGAAAAGAATGAGGGTAAAAGAAACTTGGCTGCAGGGAAAAAAAAGAGAGCAGCTGAAAAACAGAAAAAAGAAAAAAAATAAAAGAAGAAGCATGAAGTGGATTGTCAGGAGTGGAATAGTTTTCTGCATGTGAAGGTGTGAACAAGTTGATGGTTGAACTTAAGAATTACCTACTGATTGGGAAGGAAAATTCAGGCAGATGACAGTTTCAGATGCTGCACATTTCATTTTGTTGGTGCCCTGATCGGTCACCAATCCGATCAAGGAGGGTTCTGATCGGTCAAACAAATCGATCAGAAGCATCTCAGACCGATCAGTAGGTCTCTAGAATGATCAGGAAGAGACTGATCGGTCTCTTGACCGATCAGTAGAGGTTGGCACAGAGCAACAACTTTGGCACACTGAATTCGGAGATGTTTCTCAGCAATATCACTGTCTGTCTCCTACTCATTGATTTTTGAGGGCAAAGTTCATCTAGTTACACTCTTTAGTATCCAAGTCTTCCACTTTCTTTACTTTTCCATATTTCCTTATCATGTCATATTTCTTTACTTTCTTTATCATGATTCTTTAGTATCAAAGTTCACTAAACTTCTATTTCATTTCTATCATTTCTTGTTTCTTTAACTTGTTCAAATAAGCCTTTTAAGTGTGGTTTCAACCCAAGAATAATGGTGGAGAGTAGAGCATAAGCAAGCTTATGGTAGTGCAAGAACCATGATTGTGTTTGAGTGAGCTCCATTTTCATCAAAAATGTCGAATTTAGGAAGAGAGCCACTTAAATTTTCCTTGAGAGGCTTTGTGTGTTTAATTCATCTCAATTAGTCATGAAGGATGAGGTATACTAAGTAATTGACTAAGGATATGATTCTAGTCCATTGAGTTTAGATTTTTGAGAATTGACAACCTTGGGTAATTTCCTTTCAATTGCTTCTAACTATGATTGAGAATAATCTATGGGGGTACATGATTATTTCACTAGTTAGTTGTGCGAGACGCCCAAGAGCAAGTGTGGGGGAGTTGATAATTACCATTTTGTTGATCAAATTAGGCTTTCAAATCCATGTTTTGATCCCTTTTTATATGCTTAAGTATGCATTACATTAGGTTTCATGAATTATCTCTATTTTAACTTTGGATGCTAATCTTTGTATATTTGAAATGTTTTGACACTAAAAATTGAATCTAATTTTGTAGGCTTGGAATGGTCATGGACCTAGATTAGACTGGATCAAACTTGAGTCACACTAGGCTTTAATCAAGATGATCAAGCATTAGATTAATATGGGTCGTCGGATCAAGAAACGGGGAGATCTGAGTCATCTGCCAACTTCTGATCAATCCAAGCTCAAGATAAAGTTAATCAAGACCACAGATCAAGATCTGAAAGTTTGGGCCACATCAGAAGTCATCTGACCATTGGATCAAGCTTAAGAGGAGTCTAAACAATCCATTCAAAAGGCAGGGAGATCTGAGTCATACGTTGCAGATCTGAAAGATCCTAGCTACTAAGAGGAAGATCCTGACCTTTGATGTAGATCTGGGAAGTTTGAACTCAATCTGAGAAAATCCGACCGTTGGATGACGCGAAGAGGATCACAACCGTTCAATTTTAAATAGGATAAGTTTAATTAGGAATTCCCTCTTCCCAGCTCATCGTCGTCGTGAGGTCGAGATTTCTGTTCCGTTCATCGTTTTCATTTGTTCTTCATCGTTTTTACTCCGATCGCGTGCGGCCACTTCGGATCCAAGTCAATTCTAGATTTCCAATCAAAGGATCGTCTTCTAGAGAAGTTTGTGATTCAATATTGTAGATGCCAAGCTCCGGTGAGGGAATCGCCAGAGTTTGCTTCATCCGATCAACTCCCGATTGAACGTCCTCATCGAACGGAGCCATCAAAGCATTCAGAGGGGTTCTCTAAAGAGATCTGATGAGTTCCTGATGCACAATGACCCTCCGATTTATCGAGAAGGAGAAGATCAGAAGAAGAATTTAGCTATGCATCAAACCAATGCAATTCGATTGCTGTAGTTGGATCTTGCCGATTTCGAGCCAAGAGGTTCCTGGTTTGATTCTTTTGTGACGGTAAGAAGGAGATCTGGTGATGGACTTGATCTGTTGTTGTTAATTTCATTTCTGAATTCATTTCTGTAGTTGTTCAGTTTGTATCAGCTTGGATCAGGTACTTGATCGGTCTGTTTGACCGATTAAGACATCATCTGATCAGTCTGTCGACCGATCAGATAAGTAACTGATCAGTCTGTTGACCGATCAGGCAATACTTTGCTACAATTCAACCCTATTTTTGTATTCAGCTTTGTTTCAATTTCTCCACTCTGAAGTTAGTTACAGATTTATTGCTTACTTGTATTTGATATTAGTTTTGTCCTTCAATTTCATAATTTCATATTGAATTGCTCAATTTCCAAATAGGTTAAGTTTAGTGTTACAATTTCCTCGTTTAATTCTGCTTTAGTTAACTCTATTTCATTTCAAACTGTATTTTCATTCTTTATCGCAAAACCCCCATTTTACTAGAAAACCCAAAACAATAAACGATAATTTTCAAGCTTGAGTTGAGCATTCACAACTAGTCCTTGGAAAAATATGACTTGAGACCCCTATACTACATTTAATTTTTTGAGCTAAGGGTTTTCAACTTATAAATATATAAATTTGAGGCTCATCGTGACACTTGCTAGTAGGCTACACATCAGGTACCTCTATTCTGGATAGACTAAGGACCCATACTTATCAAGATGAACCAATTCTTACACAATTTTGGCTCTATGCCTCTAGGCTTAGAACAAGCCTATTTGATTTTGTTAGCTCCCTAGTAAGAGTCAAATGGTCTTAAAGAAGACAATTCTTCCGTTATCAATGAACCCAGGGGCTTATTGGTTAACCACTCTTGAATCCCACTAGAGGTTAACAAACCAAACCTTAGAGCAAAAATATATGTATGGTTCTACTTGGAAAGAACCTTTCTCTTTCATTTAGTTAAGATGATAAGCTATTAGTTGCATCATGGGAGTTTTTGGTTTTATGTACTAATTGTCTATCTATGTACTTTAATAGATAATCTTTCTATTCCACTTTTAACAAATAAAAGCAATAGAAATATCTTATTCCAGAAACTAAACCAAAAGTTCTTTCCAAAAACTAAGTACATAAAGGCGATCTCTATAAATTCAAAACTATATCAACCTACGCTAAAGACATAAATGAAATAGATAAACTCCCACTGCAAAAGTCATCTCTATAGCTCATCCATGTAGTCAGTAATATCCTCCTAAGCTAGCCGACGGGTTTCCTGGAACCCCTAAACAAAAAAATACAGACATGATTAGTGGCATCCGTATCTACACACCAGGTGCCGGTAGATATCACCGCTAAACATGTTACAACGACACAAGAAGAAAATATACCTGTGGTACTACTCTGACGACTGGGAAAATCCATCTTCCAATGTCCTGACTGCTTGTACACAAAGCACTTGCCTTTTGACTTCTTTATGCATCCCTGAGGTCCCTGTAATCCTGCTACTTTTTTTGCCACAGAACATTTCTTCTTCTTCTTTCCTTTCAGTTTAGAAGTAGAAGCATCTTGGCAACGAAAGTCTGTGCACTCTGAAGAGAAACCACCTCTGCCACCTCGAGTTCTGTCAGAAGTTCTGCCCACGAATATGAACGCTTGCCCATATTGTAGCTTAGGCAAAACTTCTCAAAACTCATTGGTAGAGATTGGAGGATAAGATCGACCTGGGTTTCCCCATCGATCTGTGCTCCAATGATTTCTATCTCCTTCAGCCAAGCCATCATTTTGAGGACATGTTCCCTTACGGGCATACCCATAACCAAGATGGTTGTAGTCAAGTTCTTCATTACCATCTGCCTAGTGACTCGATTACTTTGACCAAAGAGTTCATCAAGTTTGGATGTTTTTTCACTGGTAATGGAAGAAGCCCTATTTTGATGACCTTCGGTCTTCTCGTCTACTTCTAGCCATTTCCTAAAATATTCAAACTCCTCTTTGGTATTAATCTCGTTAGGCTTTTCGGTACAGAACTCGGCAAGATCACACTTAGGTTCCTCGACAGTATAGACAAAATCCATATTTAATCCCCAATCCATTTTATCACTAGGGGCATTTAATTGGTTTTCTCTTTGAATTATGTCAAGTGGGTCTAGATCCATTTTAAAGCACCTGAATCACAACAATCACACACTTTAGATTTTTAAAATAAATTGACACCTCAAAATAATTTATTACAAAATCTACCAACACCTCAAAACACCGAGAATTACGCATGTCACGTTAGTGTGGACGTATATGAATCCTATATTTGTGAGAGGAGGTTTTACCCATTAATTTTACTATCTTGTCATCCTAACTTTCTAACAAGTAAAATTAATAGTTGGTCCTCTTTGGCCATACAAATAATAGCAGTGACTCCATTGGGGAGGATGCTAATATTTGTATCTAAGTGTTTACCATTACACGACACTAAGAAAATTATTTCTGATTATGTGTCTTCCGTTGGGGAAGTACACACGCTCTTCAATAATTTTCTATAATCTTTTCTAACCTAGTGATCTGCAGAACAAGCCTATCCGTTATGGAGGAAGGCACTCAGAGCCAACGCACGGGCTTGTTCGCATCACTTGTTAGATTGTAACGGAGGATATGGGACCCTTAGGGTCCCTCTCCCACTTAGTTATTTGCGTTTGAGGTTTTTCTCATGCACACACACAACAAGAACATAAACCAATATAATAAGGCTATGAAAAAATCCTAGATTTTTCCAACTATTAAGGCCTTGGTCTCCAATGCGCTGTTGAGGCAATCTGTGGTCCGGAGTGACCAAGTGTTTTGATGTTTGGGCAAAGGGTTTAAGTTAGGTTTACCCTTGTGTTCTTATATGTGAATGTTGAGTGTGAAGGTTGTACTGGTTACACATATGGACTTGGCTGGACGACCTCGGTACGATAAAGGTGTTGGATCGAGAGAACCGATAGAGGGGGGGGTGAATATCGGTCAACTTTCGGATTTAAGATAGAGAATTTGCACAGCGGAAGATTAAAATAAAATACGCAGACACAGTGATTTTTACTTGGTTCGGAGCCTAGGTCGACTCCTACTCCAAGGCCCACGGTCGTTGACCGTTTTCTGCGGGCAATTCTATAAGTTCGCAAATCAGTTTACAGTATTGAGTTACAAATATAGCACAGTAAACTTAACAACAATAAAAAGCTCTTCTTTTACCGACGTCCGATGTAGGTTGTCTTTTTCGGAGCAGCGGGACGTCGTCGGCTCGAGTTGGGAGGTTTCCGGAGCGAGGCGCGAGAGCAGAAGAGCGTAGAAGCGTTGAATCGAAGTTGTTGTCGAAAGCCTGGGCGTTGGGTGCTATTTATAGCACCTCGGGGCGCCCTGGACGTCGGGGGCGCCCCCCACGTGTCACGCGATCCGAGCTTCGCTCGGTCAACCTCTATCCCACTCGAATAGGGATGAGGTTTGACACTGGGGGTGCCCTGGACGCTGGGGGTGCCCTGTTTGACTCCTTCAGCGCGGGCTTCTCGGCTGGATAAGGGTAATCGACTTCGCTGCCGTGGGCGCGGGGCGCCCTGGGCACTGAGGCCGCCCTGGGCGTTCGGGGCACCCTGGCTGCTGGGGGCGCCCCGGCCAGTGGTTAGCCGAAGCCTTTGTTGCTTCGCTTGTTTTGTGTTGCCCCTGGGGGCGCTTGGGACACTGAGGGCGCCCTGCTCAGCTACTTGCCTCTCTCCTTTGGGCATTCTGAGCTGCAGACACACGTTCCTTCGGTCCTGCATCCAGGGTTAGTCCAAAACAATATAAAGCATTAGAGTATTATGTTTATACAACCTTAGCTGTCTTGGTTCTGACTTTGGGCCTCCTAAATAGAGCCCTAGGTTGAACCGACGCCTACTGTTCCCTCGACGGGGAACACGTCCTCACCTACTCCTCTCGGGAGAATGTACCTGATGCCAACCGCTCCTCTGGTTGGACATTTGCCCGGCGGTCCTTTGCCAGGTCTTGGATACCGAGCTGTCCCCCGGCGGTCCTTTGCCAGGTCTTGGATACCGAGCTGTCCTTCGCCCGGTGCCTAGCATTCCTTCGCTAGGGCTTCAGTCCCAAGCTATCCTTCGCCTGTTGCCTAGCAGTCCTTCGCTAGGGCTTTTCACCCTGGCATTCCTTCGCCAGTGCCTAGCAGTCCTTCGCTAGGACTTTTTACCCTGGCATTCCTTCGCCAGTGCCTAGCAGTCCTTCGCTAGGGCTTTTTACTCTACACACTAGAGTGACATGTTAGATAACAAGTAAGACTTAACTTTTGAACTCTGTTGCCATTATCAAATTACAAGTTTGACTTTGGTGCTTTCTGCACCAACAATCTCCCCCTTTTTGATTTATGGCAACACAATTCATAGTTAAGTAAAAACTTATAATAGTTAATAAAAGAAGGTAAAAACACAATGAAGTATAGGAAAAAACACAATGAAGTATATCAACAAATTTTTATTTCTCATACTCCCCCTAAAACCCTGAATACTTGCAAAATACTTAACTTTGACCTTTCCTCCCCCTTTGACATATATCAAAAAGAATACATGGGCGAACAAGGTTTCTGATAGAGAGTTTTGAGTTTTTGTAAAACTGCTAAGTTTTTGACAAAGTGTTTTGCAAAAAAAACATTTGTATCACCAGAAAACGTTTTGTACTTAGACAATTTTCCATTTTGAAAAGTTTTACAGGCCTAAATTTTGTTAAAAAATTTTTTACTTATAAGGCTTTGCAAAAACATTTACTTATGCAAGATTTTGAAGCCACATTTCCCTCAAAAATGTTTCCACTTTGAAAAGAAAATTTGCACATTTAGAAGAAGTTACTTGGACACACTTTAGGCATTTTGAAAAACAAGTTTTTCACCAAAAAACTTTACTTAGAAAAATTTTCAAAAAGTTTTTGCTCAGACAAATTTTGTTCACTAAGACAAATTTTACTTAGAAAAAACATGCACTTAACACATTTGAATTACTTAGAAATTTTTGCTTTTTGAAAAGGAGATACAAGTTTAAATAAAATTCCTTTCTCTCTTTCTTGCTCTCCCCCTTGGCTATATATATCAATAAAGAAATATATTTTGAAATAAGTTTTAAGAGAAAGTTTGTGTATCAGAGCCTATGAGTTTTGAAAAAAAAATTACTTAGTATAATTCTTGAAAGCATAGTAAAAGCTTAAATTCCACTTTTGAAACCGAAAAAATATTCGTACTTTGTAAACATTAGTACCTTGGAAAGTATTAGTACTTTTGACAAATAGTAGTACTTTTGAAAGATGTTATGCATATTTTGAAAAATATAAGTACTTCTGAAAAATATTATGCATTTTTTTAAAAAAAATATAAGTACTTTTAAGAAAAAGTTTTAATATTATTTTCAAAATTATTCTAAAGTCAAGCAAAATTTTGAAAGTGATAGTATATATAAGCAAAATGATTTAAAAGAATAGTATTTTGAAAGAAAATTTATTTATGTTTTCAACAGGATTTAAAAAGTGTAGTGCATAAAAACATATAAATTGAAAGATTATGTGTCAGTTCAATAATTCTTTTAATTTAATCTCCCCCTGAGCTTGACCCAGTCCTAGGAAGCTTGTTGACTACATGCAATCTTCCTCTGAGTCTTAAGGTTTGACTCAAATTATAAGAATTATCTAATAATTTTGAAAAAATAGTCAGAAATAATTTCTTTCGATTTAGACTCCCCCTAAATTTGACACTTCCTAGGAGTCCTTGTAGATCATGAAGTAGACTTCCTTTGTGTCTTTAGGGTTTGTCAAAATCAAAAGGGAATCATGCATAATTCTTAAAATGAATTTTGAAGAATTAACACTTAAAAAAAACTAAGTATTTGAGAGCATAGTTTTCTAACAATATGAGTGATAGTTTGAAAATATAGTATTTTTTTTAAACTTCTTCTTTAATTGGAACTCCCCCTAACCCTGACACAGTCCTAGGAGGCTTGTTGACCACAAGTTAATCCTCCTGTGAGTCTTAGGGTTTGATTAAAAAAAGAGAAGAAAACAAAAAATGTGTTTTAATGATTTGAAACATAATTACTTTCTCCCTTTTGAAAAGGTTAAAAATGATTTCCAAGAAAAAATAAAAGGGTTTTTTTTTAAAAAAAAACCTAAGTTTGAAACACTATACTTATTAGAGCCCGAACTACAGACATTCTCCTTAAAAATATCCTAAGTAATCCCCAAGGTGACTTTTTGCCATGCTTATTTTTCTAGAATTTGTATAATGGCAAAGGAAAAAAGTAATTGTTAAGAAATAAATTTCCTAATTTTAAGTACAATGGTTTGAAACATTAACTCTTAGTTTAAAAAGTTAACTTTGAGTTTTGAGGATTTCAAAATTAATTTAGAGGGTTAAATTTAAATTTTGAAGTTGTTCAGTTGTATTAAATTTGAATTTTAAAAGTATTTAGTTGAATTAAATTTGAATTTTAAACTTATTTAGTTGAATTAAATTTGAATTTTAAACTTATTTAGTTGATTTGAATTCTATTTTGAATTTGATTGAATTTAATTGATTTAACTGAATTTAATTAAGATTTAATTGAATTTAATTGATTTAATTAAGATTTAATTGAATTTAATTGATTTAATTAGGATTTAATTGAATTTAATTGATTTAATTAGGATTTAATTGAATTTAATTTATTTTGTTGGGTTGGACTCAACTTTTAGGTCCTAAGCATCTCACCCATTTCTAAGTGACAAAACAGGATATCCTTAAGTGTTTTGTGAGATGCATATTTTAATAGAAAGATTTATTTTTCAAAGATTAATTTTGAAAAGTTAAATTAATTTTTAAACCCAATTTAAAATTATTTTGAAAAGAGATATTTGAATCTAAAATTAACTAAAAATTTGTGTTAGATTCGAATTTAACAAGGAGTAAATTGAATTTAAATTTCAAAAATTAGCTTCCAGGTCTTGGCGAGTCACAAGACCTTCTTTGGCCATAGCCTTATTGGATCATCAACCCTTTCCTAGACAAAGCCTTTTAGTGAAATTTCATCTTCAAAATTACTTTTTGGTAAATTTTGGTCTAACTAGTTTGGGTCTTGGATCGGTAGCTTCGGCTAGTTTCACCAGTCTAAAGAGACCAAGTAGTGTAGACTTGACCTTATTAGTAAAGGCTTCCCTAACGTACTATCATCTCACCTCCACCCAATACTATGTTGTTCAAATTTCAGTTAAGTTGGTTCAGTCCTTATACTAGCCAATCCTATTTCTAAGCAACAAAAAAAAAATAATAAAAAGCAACACACAATTAAAGCAAACAAGACAAAAATGATCTAAGTTACATCATAATCGAAATAAAACTTTGGTTTTTTAAAGTTAGCATAGTTGTGAATTAAATTTTCTAACGTATTAACCTTAACTAATTTATAAGATTCAATCATATTATTCATGGTAAATAATGGATTTTGAAATACAGTAAATTTACCTCTAAATTTATTTATGGAGGTCTCCCCCTTCATCTTTCTTTTGATTGATTGTTCTTTCGGCATTTTGAAGTGGTCGTGAGCCATCCGGACCAGCTTCCGATGATTCCCTTCTTCGTCGTCAAATTCTGAGTCTGAGTTGGACTCAGGTACTGGTTGAGGCCTCTTTTGCAATTCTCTTGGAGTTTTCCCTGCAATGAAGATTATACCTTCCTCGACCATTGCAGTATCAGCCTGATTATATAATTGTAATTCTGAAAAGAATTTGAAATCAGTTACCATTTCAGTCAGTTCGTCATCTGATTCTGGTTCGATTTCGACTCTGGATTCGGGTTCAAACTCTGACTCGGCTGTTTGTGCTTGGACCAAAAGTGCAAGATAACTTACCCGATCTTCTTCTTCATCTGAGATCTCCTGATGAAGGTTGATCAATTTTTCCCAAATCTCTCTAGCACATCTGAATGGACCTACTAGTTCGAGTTGCTCCTTGGTTAGGCCACATTGTAGGATTGCAGTTGCCCTTGCATCGGTCTCGATTTGGTTGAGGCTTTCCTCATCCAGTTTGTCCCACTCGATTGATGATTCATCCTCTACGAGAAGAGAGAATCCCGTTTGGATGATCATCCACAAGTTCATGTGGGCCTTCAGATGGGACTCCATTTGACTTCTCCACGAATTGAAGTTCTCGCCGGAGAATAGCGGTGGACGGGTACTGTTCCACTCTTGGGTAGCCATTTAGTTTATACCTTGCACACAAGAGAATTAACAGAAATGTACCAAGACTTGGTCTTGGATTAGTAGTGCGGGAGAGAGAAAATAGCCTAAGATAAATATTGCACGAATTTCGAGGAAGAATAATAAAATAATAAAAGCTTTTGAGATAAATTTTTAGAAAATGAATATTCTGATTAATGAGAAAATAGGAGTTAAAAAAAATTGCTCGAATTAAGGTGGCACGAATTTTGAGAAAAAATAATATTAAAAAAAGTTTATGACAAATTTTCAAAAATTGTTTGTTTTATCAATTCTGACTTATGATACAAAAATAAGAATTCAAAATTGAAAAAGGCGTTGCACCACCTACAGATATTATTTGTTTGAAATAACGATCGAGTGGTGTTGCACCACCTCGATTAAAGAAAAAGAAAAGAAATAAAATAAAAAATTCATAAATCCGAAAAAAAACTTTCAAACTGGTGGTTGCACCAAGTTTGAACTACCCCGCTCTGATACCACTTGTTGGATCGAGAGAACCGATAGAGGGGGGGTGAATATCGGTCAACTTTCGGATTTAAGATAGAGAATTTGCACAGCGGAAGATTAAAATAAAATACGTAGACACAGTGATTTTTACTTGGTTCGGAGCCAAGGTCGACTCCTACTCCAAGGCCCACGGTCGTTGACCATTTTCTGCGGGCAATTCTATAGTTTGCAAATCAGTTTACAGTATTGAGTTACAAATATAACACAGTAAACTTAACAACAATAAAAAGCTCTTCTTTTACCGACGTCCGGTGTAGGTTGTCTTTTTCGGAGCAGCGGGACGTCGTCGGCTCGAGTTGGGAGGTTTCCGGAGCGAGGCGCGAGAGCAGAAGAGCGTAGAAGCGTTGAATCGAAGTTGTTGTCGAAAGCCAGGGCGTTGGGTGCTATTTATAGCACCTCGGGGCGCCCTGTACGTCGGGGCCGCCCCCCCACGTGTCACGCGATCCGAGCTTCGCTCGGTCAACCTCTATCCCACTCGAATAGGGATGAGGTTTGACACTGGGGGCGCCCTGCTTGACTCCTTCAGCGCGGGCTTCTCGGCTGGATAAGGGTAATCGGCTTCGCTGCCGTGGGCGCGGGGCGCCCTGGGCGTTCGGGGCGCCCTGGCTGCTGGGGCGCCCCGGCCAGTGGTTAGCCGAAGCCTTTGTTCCTTCGCTTGTTTTGTGTTGCCCCTGGGGGCGCCCGAGACACTGAGGGCGCCCTGCTCAGCTACTTGCCTCTCTCCTTTGGGCATTCTGACCTACAGACACACGTTCCTTCGGTCCTGCATCCAGGGTTAGTCCAAAACAATATAAAGCATTAGAGTATTATGTTTATACAACCTTAGCTGTCTTGGTTCTAACTTTGGGCCTCCTAAATGGAGCCCTAGGTCGAACCGACGCCTACTGTTCCCTCGACAGGGAACGGGTCCTCACCTACTCCTCTCGGGAGAATGTACCTAATGCCAACCGCTCCACTGGTTGGACTTTTTGTCACGCCCCGAGACCCAGGAGCCGCTGATCCAATAGAAAATCGGACAGCACCTCCCCTGTCCGGCGGACAATTTACACATACACAGAACATACTAGACATCACCACGCAGTTTAATTATATATATTTGGCCTCAGGCCTCAAAACTAAATCATAAACTGACCATAACACAAGGTAAATCATACCTGATTGCGGACCGGTCTGACTTATGACGAAACAACAAATACAACAACCCCTTAGGGCTCACGACACATACGACATATACATATCGCTAAAAGAAATAAAACAAATACACTACAAGTACAACACAAAACATGTCGCGATGGGTAGGGACTGGCTGCTGGGCTCTTCTGGCGACTCCAAGTATCTCAACCTGAAATAAAAATATATGGCAACGGGGTGAGTCCATAACTCAGCGAATATCCCGCAGATATGCATAGTATGTTATAATAACAATAAGCATCTACGTTAGTACAGTCTCATATCAACAATATGGAAAAACAAGTACTGGAAATACTGAGGTAGATACATACCAGAATCCAGCTAACCTGAAAAGAGGATAGTCAGTACCAAGGGAATATCATTAGACATATAATCTCAAATAACAAGTCTACAGTATATGCGATGTCAAACAAGTGCAGCAAATAAGTGCAGCAAACAATGCACGATGCAAAGTATGCACATGGTGCAATGACATGTGTCACCCCTGACACCAGACAGATCATCGTACACCTGTCATAGGGACGTCTGAACGGGTAGGGCTCTGACAACTGTACACCCTGCCATCACTGCTCCTGAGTGACCGGGTGGACAGGATGCTGGTGGAGACTCCGCTCCAACCCCAAGCAATGGGGGAGTCAAGCTCTCATCTCCTCGTGGCTCAGTACGAGAAGGGATCCCTGCTTGCTACCACGCTCGCGCTCACCCTCCTCATAGTGGCCGAACGGAGCAATACAGGGCAAATGCACACATCTACGGTATCCACTAACCCATGAGTGGCCGTGTGTGCATGTCATGTACCGGAAGACGATTAGGCTCAACCACAAGGGAGTCGCGGATCGCCGGCATGCAACAGTGCAAGGATGGTGTATGATAGATACACATACATAATAACTCAGGGATAACTAACAAGTATCCAGGACAGTCATAATAACTCAAGGATAACTAACAAGTATCCAGAACAGGCATAATAACTCAGGAATAACTAACAAGTATCCAGAACATGCATAATAACTCAGGGATAACTAACAAGTATCCAGGACAGGCATAATAACTCAGGGATAACTAACAAGTATCCAGGACATGCATAATAACTCAGGGATAACTAACAAGTATCCAGGATAGGCATAATAACTCAGGGATAACTAACAAGTATCCAGGACATGCATAATAACTCAGGGATAACTAACAAGTATCCAGGACATGCATAATAACTCAGGGATAACTAACAAGTATCCAGGACATGCATAATAACTCAGGGATAACTAACAAGTATCCAGGACATGCATAATAAACCCGGCTAGCGTATAATCTTACTGCTATCTATAACCCACCATGCATAGCAATATGACAATATCTAAAAGATAAGTCAAAGGGTACCCGCCTCAAAGTAGACGCTCGTATCAGAAAATGACCTCCCGTCTGGTAATCAGCAATGCTATATCCAATCAATGCCCTGTATCAAAGGCATAATGTTTAACTAACATAAAACATAATTGATAGCCATACGAATGGTCTCAATTAATTAGGATCGTTCTAATTATCACTGTTTCATCTAATTAACCATAATTAGATGATTAACCCTTGATTATCCCAAATTACCCCGATTAGATTCCAATTAGGTTTTGGAATCCGACTTTATCTAGTTAACTCATTAGGTTTAAATTCCAAATAAAACATAACCCGTAGGTTAATCAATAGATCTTCCAAAAACTCACGGCAAGCACAAATCAAGATGCTGCCCATTGTCTCCACTCCCACTCAAGGCCATGATCAATCTGATTAGGAAAACATTTACACATTACTAACCTATCGGAACCATCCACCATTACTTCCCCAAATCCATCAACATGCCTTAATTAACCTGTCAACTGATCCAACATCGTTAACCATTCAAATATGAAATTTCATTAATTTTATTCATCAGTAACCTCTTCGCCTATATTTAGGCTCAACAACACAGTTTTCAATTTGAAATTCATCACTACAATAAACCCCAGAACAGTTTAAACAGAACTATCAAGGAGATAAGGTAAACATCACCCTAATCATGCTTGATTTAGTAACCAAGATTCTTAACGGAGTCTACCCCCACATATTATAGTTCCAATCAAAGGGAAACTCACAGCATGTTTTGGAGAAACAGAACAGGAGGTGGAACCAAGATAAAACTCATGGCCAAAGAAAAGAAACCCAATCACTCACTGATCCATAGCCATTTATCAGCCCAACGATCAAACCTAAACAACCTCACAGCAAAACAATAAGGAACTCACAAAAACTCATCCAAACCAAAATCAAACTCAATTTAGCCCACTGCTCTAATTCACAAACTATTACCATTACTTCCACAATCAATCAACAAAATTTAAGAACACAAACCCACTGTTTCATACACACACTATAATCAGACCTAAACCAAATCCAATTTCATCCAAGAAGAAACCTAACAACACACATGAAAACTCACTGCAACCACATGCACCATAGAGCCAAACCCGAGCAACAGAAACCCCACCGAAATCAGAATCAAATTCCCCAAACTGAGCTCACTATAAGGAATCTATAAATCATTCACAAAAGGTAGATCCAAGTCACACAACAACTTATCCAATGAGAAACGGCAATTCTACATCCACATCAACCTGGCAACCAAAGACGAAACCCAAATCCCAAGCATAAACGTTCCAATCCAAATCTAAACAGAGTTTCCTCACCCAAAACCCACACGGCAGTAAACCATAGTAGAAAGCATTCGGAAAACTGTACCTACACAATCTCCGAAAACCTCATCAGCCGATCTTAACCTTTGATGTTCGTCCTTGGTCTCCCCCACCTTGCTCAGATCCGGCAAGGAACAGCATCCACCAGAGCCACCAATCAAAATCGGAGAACAAACACACAACAGTCAGTACCAGAGTTAAACTGGACCGCGAAATCCTCAATCAAACACTCCATGACAAGGCAGAGAAAAAGAGGACCTGGGATCATCGCTCGACTAAGGAAGAGGGGCGGCGACCATCGACATGTAGAGCTCTCCAAGGCTTAGGGTCGACTCGTTTGTGTGGAGAAGGTGGATCGCGAAGTGGCTTAAGGGAGGCGACTTCGATTGAATCCGAGATAGGGAGGAGGCCGTTGGGCCTTGCGGCTAGGTCTGGCGAGAAGAGAGGGAGAGGCTGCGGCCGAATGAATGGAGAGGAGGAGAAAAGAGTATAAAGAGGGGCATTTTGCATAAAAGTCCCTTAGCGCTTCCAAATTCCAACTCAACCTTTAGGGTTAAAGTTTTAGCTATTTAACCCTCCTTAATTAGTGTAATACCTATCAAGTTTCTAGGGTCAGATATTTATCCTCTTCGTAATTTAAAAGTTTACCAATAAACCCTTGATAAGTTTTAGGTTATTACAATAAAGCCCGTTGGGCTCCTCCTGTAGGGTCGGAAACCCTAGACTCTACCCGGAAAAATCCCGAAAAATTTTCTGGTCCGAATTTTCGAATCGCCGTATTTTACATTCTCACCCACTAATAAAAATTTGGTCCCCAAATTTCGTTAATTCCTCATATGGCACACACTCGCAGCTAAACATGTCTGTACTCATCATGAGTAATTACTCCGTCTGATACCCTAAGGTTATACTTCTACAGAACAACTGAAATTATCGACCCAGAGATTATCATCTGATAACCAAATACACCTGAACAACCAATCAATCATCACACCTATCCAGGCTGCTCAACCCTAAGATCACTAGCGCCAAGCCTATACTCCGATCCTCAAACGTAAAGCGTCAAATCCATGGGTATCACCCAAGTATCCCCAAAACAATAACATCCTCCCAAAGCATCACAAGTCATATATCTATATATATATATCCTTTAACAGACCTTCATCAGATCACATATAATTTAAAGATTGTGCCCACATGTCGTAGAAGGTGCTACCATGAATAACAAACTTCCTAAATAATCAACCACCAAAAGATCATTTATCCACTTAATGATCCATTAAAAAGCTACAAATCTGGTAGGTCCATGTCCACTACTAGAATTCTCAAAATACAACATAATATAGCAATTCGTCAATCTTAATCTATCTCTCAACACCAACGAGAAAGTCCATGGTGATATCAACCTTATCATCCCGTGAACTAATAAGTCCACGATGAGGGTATTATAACTGAACTAGTGGACATCTTTGACCTCCTGATTAATGTCCAATCTCACCGGAAGGTAAGGATACAGCTAACTCCATATCCTTCGTACCCTAGCGGGTCGTACATCCCGATACACCATCACGATTATCCAACCATATACACCCAATCTATGAGTCAAAATCCCTCATAGCATAGCGTAGCAACTAGCGAGTCACACCGACCGTCGACTCGTAATCCAGTACAGTCAAATTCGTCCACTGCATGGTCAAAACCCTACATAGTTCCTATTCCATAATAAGGAGATAGAGACATGTTATCTCTTAAGAGTATCTCAACATACTCATGAAACAATTCCTTTATTTCTCCACAGGTCATCCTCGATATCATCTAACTAGAAGTGACCTAGTCTTGTAAATGATCTGCCTCCGTGCAAATCATCAGTCCATAGGTACTTTCTTGGTTATTCAGACCAACTACAACCGGTAACCCAATAGTGTCAATCAACTAGCTCCACACTTTTCCGTATTAGCTCGCATCATCCATCAACATGTACTTGCTGGGTCATCAACCAAGTACAGGTGTTACATGGTCAAAGCCCCTAAGAACAGAATGTATCAATCCTCTACTAATCATAATAGTATATAGCTAATGCTATCCTTCTACATCCATGTAGGTCAGAAACCCTAGTCGTGCCGTCCAGGTCACCTAACCAGGCACATGCAACCCAAATGTCTGAAATTCCTTACACTATGATAAGTCGATCCTATACCGATTGAGCCAACTACTGTAAGCAGCTCCAGTTCTCGCTCAGCTAATAATAGCTAGAACACATACTACATATAGTAAGGTCTGGAAAAATCAAATTCCTTAACCTCTCATAGGTTGTCAACATACTCGACCTTGGCTTTCCGACTCTATTATCGGTGCCACTAGAGAATTTACATTCTCCACTCCAAGATCTCGTCCGCAACATGCTACTATTCGCTCACATGAACGATCATGAATAAAATAGATTGACAACATGTCAATCCAACTAATACCAAATCCACGAACATCTATCTACCAAGTATGTATATAGGATCCCACCAAGCTGGGATAGTCTAACCAAGTTACTAGATGGGTATACGAATAATAACGTGATCCTTTAACATGAGAGAATTTCTAACTATACATAAATATACAGGAATAACAACCTGATCCAATGACATGAAAAAATTTCTAACCCTACCTAAATATACAGGAATGGTAGCATGATCCGATAACACGAGATAATTTCTAAATCATACCTAAATATATAGGAATGCTCACATAATCCAGTAACATGAGAGAATTTCTACCAATACCTAAATACAGGAATAGTAATCTGATCCAATAGCATGAAAGAAACACTAACCATACCGAAATATACAGGAATGGTAACATGATCCAATAATGTGAAAGAATTTCTAATCCTATCTAACCAGGATAAGGGATACAAAAGATGAGAAGAAATACCTGTCGCCCGAAGAAGTCCCATCGCCAAGTCCCAAACAACCACATCGAGAAAACTACTCCGAACAAATCCGACAAGACTCGTAAAACAAGTAGACATCGTACTCCACAAGTCCCGAAGGTATCCGAAACCTCGCTCTGATACCAAAATAAATTGGTATCGGACAGACACCTATAATCCACCAGTCCTCAAGGTATCCGACAACCTGAGCTCTGATACCAAAATAAATTGTCACGCCCCGAGACCCAGGAGCCGCTGATCCAATAGAAAATCGGACAGCACCTCCTCTGTCCGGCGGACAATTTACACATACACAGAACATACTAGACATCACCACGCAGTTTAATTATATATATTTGGCCTCAGGCCTCAAAACTAAAACATAAACTGACCATAACACAAGGTAAATCATACCTGACTGCGGACCAGTCCGACTTATGACGAAACAACAAATACAACAACCCCTTAGGGCTCACGACACATACGACATATACATATAGCTAAAAGAAATAAAACAAATACACTACAAGTACAACACAAAACATGTCGCGATGGGTAGGGACTGGCTGCTGGGCTCTTCTAGCGACTCCAAGTATCTCAACCTGAAATAAAAATATATGGCAACGGGGTGAGTCCATAACTCAGCGAATACCCCGCAGATATGCATAGTATGTTATAATAACAATAAGCATCTACGTTAGTACAGTCTCATATCAACAATATGGAAAAACAAGTACTGGAAATACTGAGGTAGATACATACCAGAATCCAGCTAACCTGAAAAGAGGATAGTCAGTACCAAGCGAATATCATTAGACATATAATCTCAAATAACAAGTCTCCAGTATATGCGATGTCAAACAAGTGCAGCAAACAATGCACGATGCAAAGTATGCACATGGTGCAATGACATGTGTCACCCCTGACACCAGACAGATCATCGTACACCTGTCATAGGGACGTCTGAACGGGTAGGGCTCTGACAACTGAACACCCTGCCATCACTGCTCCTGAGTGACCGGGTGGACAGGATGCTGGTGGAGACTCCGCTCCGACCCCAAGCAATGGGGGAGTCAAGCTCTCATCTCCTCGTGGCTCAGTACGAGAAGGGATCCCTGCTTGCTACCACGCTCGCGCTCACCCTCCTCATAGTGGCCGAACGGAGCAATACAGGGCAAATGCACACATCTACGGTATCCACTAACCCATGAGTGGCCGTGTGTGCATGTCATGTACCGGAAGACAATTAGGCTCAACCACAAGGGAGTCGCTGATCGCCGGCATGCAACAGTGCAAGGATGGTGTATGATAGATACACATACATAATAACTCAGGGATAACTAACAAGTATCCAGGACAGTCATAATAACTCAGGGATAACTAACAAGTATCCAGAACAGGCATAATAACTCAGGGATAACTAATATGTATCCAGAACATGCATAATAACTCAGGAATAACTAACAAGTATCCAAAACATGCATAATAACTCAGGGATAACTAACAAGTATCCAGGACAGGCATAATAACTCAGGGATAACTAACAAGTATCCAGGACATGCATAATAACTCAGGGATAACTAACAAGTATCCAGGACATCCATAATAACTCAGGGATAACTAACAAGTATCCAGGACATGCATAATAACTCAGGGATAACTAACAAGTATCCAGGACATGCATAATAAACCCGGCTAGCGTATAATCTTACTGCTATCTATAACCCACCATGCATAGCAATATGACAATATCTAAAAGATAAGTCAAAGGGTACCCGCCTCAAAGTAGACGCTCGTATCAGAAAATGACCTCCCGTCTGGTAATCAGCAATGCTATATCCAATCAATGCCCTGTATCAAAGGCATAATGTTTAACTAATATAAAACATAATTGATAGCTATACGAATGGTCTCAATTAATTAGGATCGTTCTAATTATCACTGTTTCATCTAATTAACCATAATTAGATGATTAACCCTTGATTATCGCAAATTACCCCGATTAGATTCCAATTAGGTTTTGGAATCCGACTTTATCTAGTTAACTCATTAGGTTTAAATTCCAAATAAAACATAACCCGTAGGTTAATCAATAGCTCTTCCAAAAACTCACGGCAAGCACAAATCAAGATGCTGCCCATTATCTCCACTCCCACTCAAGGCCATGATCAATCTGATTAGGAAAACATTTACACATTACTAACCTATCGGAACCATCCACCATTACTTCCCCTAATCCATCAACATGCCTTAATTAACCTGTCAACTGATCCAACATCGTTAACCATTCAAATATGAAATTTCATTAATTTTATTCATCAGTAACCTCTTCGCCTATATTTAGGCTCAACAACACAGTTTTCAATTTGAAATTCATCACTACAATAAACCCCAGAACAGTTTAAACAGAACTATCAAGGAGATAAGGTAAACATCACCCTAATCATGCTTGATTTAGTAACCAAGATTCTTAACGGAGTCTACCCCCACATATTATAGTTCCAATCAAAGGGAAACTCACAACATGTTTTGGAGAAACAGAACAGGAGGTGGAACCAAGATAAAACTCATGGCCAAAGAAAAGAAACCCAATCACTCACTGATCCATAGCCATTTATCAGCCCAACGATCAAACCTAAACAACCTCACAGCAAAACAATAAGGAACTCACAAAAACTCATCCAAACCAAAATCAAACTCAATTTAGCCCACTGCTCTAATTCACAAACTATTACCATTACTTCCACAATCAATCAACAAAATTTAAGAACACAAACCCACTGTTTCATACACACACTATAATCAAACCTAAACCAAATCCAATTTCATCCAAGAAGAAACCTAACAACACACATGAAAACTCACTGCAACCACATGCACCATAGAGCCAAACCCGAGCAACAGAAACCCCACCGAAATCAGAATCAAATTCCCCAAACTGAGCTCACTATAAGGAATCTATAAATCATTCACAAAAGGTAGATCCAAGTCACACAACAACTTATCCAATGAGAAATGGCAATTCTACATCCACATCAACCTGGCAACCAAAGACGAAACCCAAATCCCAAGCATAAACGTTCCAATCCAAATCTAAACAGAGTTTCCTCACCCAAAACCCACACAGCAGTAAACCATAGTAGAAAGCATTCGGAAAACTGTACCTACACAATCTCTGAAAACCTCATCAGCCGATCTTAACCTTTGATGTTCGTCCTTGGTCTCCCCCACCTTGCTCAGATCCGGCAAGGAACAGCATCCACCAGAGCCACCAATCAAAATCGGAGAACAAACACACAACAGTCAGTACCAGAGTTAAACTGGACCGCGAAATCCTCAATCAAACACTCCATGACAAGGCAGAGAAAAAGAGGACCTGGGATCATCGCTCGACTAAGGAAGAGGGGCGGCGACCATCGACATGTAGAGCTCTCCAAGGCTTAGGGTCGACTCGTTTGTGTGGAGAAGGTGGATCGCGAAGTGGCTTAAGGGAGGCGACTTCGATTGAATCCGAGATAGGGAGGAGGCCGTTGGGCCTTGCGGCTAGGTCTGGCAAGAAGAGAGGGAGAGGCTGCGGCCAAATGAATGGAGAGGAGGAGAAAAGAGTATAAAGAGGGGCATTTTGCATAAAAGTCCCTTAGCGCTTCCAAATTCCAACTCAACCTTTAGGGTTAAAGTTTTAGCTATTTAACCCTCCTTAATTAGTGTAATACCTATCAAGTTTCTAGGGTCAGATATTTATCCTCTTCGTAATTTAAAAGTTTACCAATAAACCCTTGATAAGTTTTAGGTTATTACAATAAAGCCCCTTGGGCTCCTCCTGTAGGGTCGGAAACCCTAGACTCTACCCGAAAAATCCCGAAAAATTTTCTGGTCCGAATTTTCGAATCGCCGTATTTTACACTTTAGCCCGGCGGTCCTTTGCCAGGTCTTGGATACCGACCTGTCCCCCGGCGGTCCATTGCCAGGTCTTGGATACTGAGCTGTCCTTCGCCCGGTGCCTAGCATTCCTTCGCTAGGGCTTCAGTCCCAAGCTGTCCTTCGCCTGGCGCCTAGCAGTCCATCGCTAGGGCTTTTCACCCTGGCATTCCTTCGCCAGTGCCTAGCAGTCCTTCGCTAGGACTTTTTACACTGGCATTCCTTCGCCAGTGCCTAGCAGTCCTTCGCTAGGGCTTTTTACTCTGCACACTAGAGTGACATGTTAGATAACAAGTAAGACTTAACTTTTGAACCCTGTTGCCATTATCAAAACACAGGTTTGACTTTGGTGCTTTCTACACCAACAAAAGGGTGGCATAGAGACAAGCTGGAGGCTTGTGAGCACCCGAGGGACATTGGAGAGCAGGGACGATGAGTTGAGGGGCGCAGACTTTGAGGCATGTATGAAGGATGGCATGGAGGCAAGCTGGAGGTTTGCGTGCATCCGAGGGACGGGAGCCGAAGTTGAAGAGGGCGCGAAGGCAATAGTCGAGGCTGCTGAGTGAGGAGTCAGTTGAGTCGTGAGGATACGAGTGTTGTGTGATTGTACTCGGGAAATCCTAGGTTCGAGTGCGAAGTGGAATGTACTCGGGAAGGGTAACCTTAGGTGGATGAGTAGACCAGTCAACTGGCCTGGGGGCAGTCGACTGATGAAACTCACTGAAGGGTTCTGGCTGGGGACCAGTTGACTGCCCTGGGAGCAGTTGACTGGTAGGTGGCTGGTGAGTTGGCTGAAAATTCAAACGTTGGGGTTGTAACGGTCGATTTTCAGTGGGACCAGTTGACTGCCCTGGGAGCTGTTGACTGGTGGCGAGGGTTTCAGCCCGAGTCCTATTTAAAGAGGACTTCGTGGTGGCTGAGATACTTATGAATCTTGTCTTGGTTAAAGGTAAGATAGTAGTCTTTGTGCTCAGAGGTTTGATTGGGATTGTGGCGAGGTTTCACCACCCACAAGGAGCGACAAGAGCTAGCCGGAGGTTATCCGGGGAGTAATCCACCGACGGATTCTTAGATTAGTCACCCGTCCGGGGTGGATACCAAATAAAATTGGTTAGTTTATTTTTATTGTATTTTCGCTTGCGCAACTAACCGTGTAGGAAGAACGGACAGAAAAATGCTATTCACCCCCCTCTAGCGTACGAAATCGATTCAACAATTGGTATCAGAGCGAAGGACCGCTCGTGATTGGAATAACCTCCAAGAAGAGCAAAAGCTAGAGGAAAAAAACAATGGAAGAAAAATTTAGGGACGATATCTACACTCCGCCGCTCTACGACCATGAAGACTTCGCATATTGGAAAGCTAGAATAGAGACATGGTTTGGAATGGAGTGGGACCTTCGGATTGCCCTTGAAGAGCCCTTCGAAGTTCCGAAGGACAAGCATGGAATGAGGCTTCGTCCTA
This sequence comes from Boesenbergia rotunda, assembly GCA_024364735.1. Taxonomy (NCBI): domain Eukaryota; kingdom Viridiplantae; phylum Streptophyta; class Magnoliopsida; order Zingiberales; family Zingiberaceae; genus Boesenbergia; species Boesenbergia rotunda. Next base: position 159,455 of record JAGFNQ010002754.1, on the reverse strand, counting down.
GATATTGGGACAAAGAGCTACAAGAAAAAGCTTGGGCCAATGAGAAGGTAATTAGCATTTTGATAAATATTTTGCCTAATAACATTTTGAGTTGTGTAGGTGAATATAAAGATGCATGTGAGTTGTGGAATAACTTGGAGAAGTGTCATGAGAACCCTACACCAATTCAAAGAGTTGAATAGCCCGAAGAAATAAGGTCAATAGTCCAAGAAGACCAAGAGGAGGAAGAAGTGTCAACTTCATCAAGTAAAGAGGAGGAATTAAGTGAAAGATCATCAACCTCCTCAAGAGAAGAAGAGGAAGAGGTCACTACCTCAAGGATTGAGGGGGAGGAGAGACCTACTTCAATGCCGGATCAAGAGGAAGCTGTAGCGACCCGCCTTCTCTACCTTAGACGGTCCGCTACTTTACCTACTATCTTGACTCTACTGCACGACTAAGAATGTGGAACTTCTTTGTTTTTCTTTTAAATCCATCTAGGGATGATATTCTAACTCTAGTAGTCATGCATGATATAATGGCACACTTCTTTTCATCTATAGAACTTCTCTGCAATGCCAGTCGACTGCGATCTAACCAGTCGACTGGTATCGGCCACAGAAAGTTTCTGGGCGCGGCACCAGTCGACTGGCCTCTTGGCAGTCGACTGATGCATCGAACAGAAGCTACTGTTCGATAGGGCAGTCGACTGATACTGAACCAGTCGACTGGCACGCCTAAAAAACCTGAAATTCAGATTCGAACTTTGTTTCAAAAGTCCACAAAACATATAGTTTCAAGCCATACAAAGACACAACACCATTTCTGTACTCTATACTAGTTTCCCAAACATTTTAGCCAATCAAAACAACTTCATAAACTCGAAATTAGAACTTTTGCGGAAGTAATTAAGTTATGAAAATCTATATGAACTTTTAACTAAAGTTTTGTACCAAACTTAACTCCTATGCATTCATAATACCAAAACACATGTTCTACACCTCACTAAAGCATGTTGGGATGTAATGCAACTTCTCTAAGCATATTTATAGCAATGATAACTTGATTCAAAGGGAAACTCTCAATATCTTGGCATATGCATCAAATAGCTCCATTAAGTATCAATATTCAAAACTACTCACACTCATACTCATCCAATGCCATCATAAGGATATGTATGCTAATTAAAATGACATGGAATCTTTACTCATGGTTTTAAGACTTGCAAAATATCTAAAACGCAATTACTTGGATAAATGCAATTACTTGAAAGTTAGTTTAGAAATTACTTGATTTCAAAAATTATTCTAAGTACTTACTCTTTGGTGGAATTTTTCCAAAATGCACAGTTCAACATTCTCCTGAAAATTTTCCAAAATTGTTCTATGTACTTACTCTAAATCGTTGGTTGAAAATTTTCTAAGTGTAAATTTCAAATTCTCCTGAAAATTTTCCAAGTGCCTAACGCAAAATATTTTTTTTGAAAATGTTTTCTAACTTAAAAACCTTTTCTTGAAAACATTCTAAGTATTGAAAACCTGAAAAACGTTTCACTCTAAGACTTAGAAACCTTTTCAAAAACCCCACGAACTTTTGAAAAACTTAGGGGGAGATTTCTTCCAGCGGGAGGAAAGTAACTTTGGTACTACTTATCTGTATGTTTAACTTAACTTGTTGAACCGGGTTGTCATAAATCAAAAAGGGGGAGATTGTTGGTGCAGGTAGCACCTAACTCAAACCTGGGTTTTGATAATGGCAAAGGGTTCAAGAGTTAAGATGTTATTGTTATCTAATGTGTTTACTAAGTGTACAGGAAAGACGTCCTAGGTACACTAGGCAAGAAGTCCTGGCAAGGGGCTGGGCACCGAAGATCTGCTCGGAAGGTGGGCACCGAAGACCTGCTCGGAAGGTGGGCACGAAGTCCTGGTCGAGGACTGGGCACAAAGTCCTGGCAAGGGGCTGGGTACCGAAGACCTGCTCGAAAGGTGGGCACCGAAGACCTGCTCGGAAGGTGGGCACGAAGTCCTGGTCGAGGACTAGGCACGAAGTCCTGGCAAGGGGCTGGGCACCGAAGACCTGCTCGGAAGGTGGGCACCGAAGACCTGCTCGGAAGGTGGGCACGAAGTCCTGGTCAAGGACTGGGCACGAAGACCTGGTTAGGAAGATCGGGCAAAAGTCCAACCGAAGGAACCGATTGGCAAAAGATAAACTCTCCTGAGAGGAGCAGGTGAGGACGCGTTCCCCGTCGAGGGAACAGTAGGCGTCGGTTCGACCTAGGGTTCTATTTGGGAGACCCGAACTCAGAACCAAGACAGCTACGGCTGTAAAAATGGACTAATATTCTTGCCTTGTTTGATGTGGAACTAACCTTGGATGCAGGGACCAAAGGAGTGTGTTCTACAGCTCAGAACGCCCCAAAGGAGAGGGGCATGCAGCTGGGCTAGGCACCCGGGAGGTCCCGGGCGCCCAAGGTCAAAGCCAAACAAGCAGTTAAGCAAGAATCGCTTCGAAACAACACTGGGTTAGGCGCCCGGGAGGTCCCGGGCGCCCAAGGTCAAAGCTAAAGAGGAGTCGAAGCAATATCAGCCACGAAGCCAGCGGACCAGTCAAGCTGGGCGCTCGGGAGGTCCCGGTCGCCCCAGTCAGCTCCGAGGCCGATTCTGAAGGGATAAGCGCTGACCGAGCTACGGATGAGGTTTCTCCAATCTGAACGCACGTGTCAGGCGCCCCCGTCAAATCAGGCGCCCAGGAGCACTATAAAAGGGGCTCGACCCTGAGGCTTCATAACAATAATTTTCCAACGCCTCTATGCTTTTCGTTCAAGCGCGCTGCTCCGGCAAACTCCAATCTCGACATTCCAGCGCCGTCGACGACCCTCTACTCCGAAGTGCGATCCACACCGGGCGTCGGTAACGAAAAGTGTATTCATTTATTTACTGCACTACTATTGTATCAAATTCTGTAAATCTTTACGCTATTATAGAATTGCCCACAGTAAATGGTCAAGGATCGTGGGCCTTGGAGTAGGAGCCGACCGCGACTCCGAACCAAGTAAAAAATACTTGTGTTCCTCGTGTTTGTTTTTAATTTCGGTGCGTATTTTCTCTTAAGTCTTATCCGAAAAAGTTTTCACGATATTCACTCGGCCCCCTCTATCGTGTTTCTCGATCTAACACATAGTCCACTTGCAAGATTTGACATGACGTCCTTTTTGAGCTCACCAAGGGGCATCATTATCCCGACTCACCAGGACACAGATTCCGTCAATAATCAATGGCACACCATATTATTAATATTATCTCCCAACTTACCGGGCCTATCGGTCTAACAGAATAGATCTCGCCCATTGGTAAATCAAAGAGATAATAACTAATAATACGTGCCCGTTATTATATATAATATATCAGAGGTCTAATCCAATTTACGAAGTCAGTACAAAAATTAGATGACCTCTCTTTTGGTCCCACTCATTGTACACAAAGCACACTAGTGTAATTCTATGGTTAAGATAAACCACACCTAATTACACTAGAATCATCCCGATGGTTTGTCCAATTCCATCTCGGTTGTGAGCCTCTTTCTTATACTTCAGCAAGGAACCTGATAACATGATCTTCTGTGTGACACTACGCACCATGTTATCTACAATGCCAAGTATTAGACATTGTGTGCACATACTAATATAAACGTGCACTGTGTGATTTCGTGATTCTCTTTAAAATGTAAATGTATTCTAACCAAAAGCAAAGCTTTTAGTATACATCCTAACAATCTCCCACTTATACTCAAAGACTTTGCTGTTTTCAAAATGCCATACATCTGACCTCTAGATTTTTCTCATGCTATAAGCTCTCGCTACTAAGGCCTTAGTGAAATGATCTGCCTAGGTCATCCTTTGATGCAATCTAGGCAACGAAAGCTATTCCTCTTCTGGGTGGTACTTACGCTCTATGTGTTTACTCGCCTTATGGACTCGTGATCCCTTCGAGTTTGCAACTTCACCATTTTAATCACATCAAATGTCATAGTTCTGAGGAAACTAGAAATCACATCGAAGTCAATCTTGAGGTTTTTGAACCATATAACTATTTTGGATGCCCCGTAGGCTGCCAAAATATTCAGCCTCCATAGTAGGGTCCATCACGCAGACACTGCACAACACTCTGCTATACAATGGTTTTACCTCCTAAAAGTAAACACAAAACCAAGGAATACTTATATATGCCCTATCTAGATTGGAACTCTGTATCCATATAACCCACAGGAGATTGGTCTGCACGGTAAATCTGCATATACTCCTTAGTCCTTCTCAAGCACTAATATATTCTTTTACCGCAATCTAATTTCCTTGACTTGGGTTACTCCGATATCTTTTACCTATGCCCATGGCACAACAGATATCTGGGCTCATTTTTAGCATACAAGAAGCTTCCTTTAGCCGATGCTAGAGGAACCGCCATTACCTACTCTATCACCTTTGGTAATCTAAACATGCCTCTTTAGATAAAGTAGCTCCAAAGCTGAAAAGTACAAAACATTTCTTTGGAGGTATCCATCCTAGAATGAGCTAGGACAATGTTTTATTTGAAACTTAGGATAAACACATCATCCTTGTCTGGAGATCCCTTTGATCTTTGATCCCCAAAGATATGTCTTACCTCTCCCAAGTCCTTCATAATTGTGCGCAGACAACCATACCCTTACGTCTGCCAATATTTCGTTATTGTTGCCAACTAACAAAACATTGTCTACGTATAGTACAAGAATTACCACTTACGTTTCTGTCACATAATATCATCCGTCCTTTGACCAAATCCATATCACTGGATTTATTTCTTCAAAGCGGATGATCCTTGTCATAGGTCTAGGGATCCGGTTCATGTTCACTTGGACCCCAGTCCATAGACTCTCCAAGAACATGAGGCCTTTAGGTTGAGTAACAACCCTCCCACTGTAACAAAGTACCCCTTTGTATATCTTTAGTGACACGAGATGCAGTACCTTGTGGTATTTCCTCTTGTACAGTTGGTACTAAGATGAGAATGTCCCCTATTTTTAATTTTACTCAGAATAATTTCTACTCATTGGTTTGTGGTTTATTTCATAGTCCCTTTTCTAAGAATCAGACATTCGTCCCAACAAATATCCTCTGATCCTGAGGACTATTAAACCACCTTATTATTCCCTTAGGATAGCCTACGACCATATGCACTAGATTCCAACTTATCAGTGTCTCTTTTCAGCATATGTGCTGAATCAACTCATAATCCGAACATGCCTTAGACTAAGCCTTCACTTAGTCCACATTTCTATGGTTTTTAATAGAGTACTGACCTAGATAGAATCAAGCATATACACCGTTGTATCCAAGACATATCCCTTTGAACAAATCTGACTAATCTTAGAGTGGCTTATCATCTTCTTAACTATTAGCTTAAGAGACCTTCTTCCTTCCACTGTGTTGCACCATTCTGTTGGGGCATACTAGGTGCAATGAGTTGGTATCAAATCCCAATCCCTGAAAAGTAAGTTCTATAACAAAGCCTAGAGGTACTTACCACTACGATCTAATCATAATGTTCTAATACTTTTACTCTAATCCTTCTTCTGCTTCAGACTCGAATTCTTTGATCTCATCAAAGTATTCAGTCTTGTAGTACATCAAGTAAATGTACTTTGTCCATTGAACAATTGTTTATAAAATAAACAAATTATTCAAGGGTACTGATAATTACCATTTTGTTGATCAAATTAGGCTTTCAAATCCATGTTTTGATCCCTTTTTATATGCTTAAGTTTGCATTTACATTAGGTTTCATAAATTATCTCTATTTTAACTTTGGATGCTAATCTTTGTATATTTGAGATGTTTTGTCACTAAAATTTGAATCTAATTTTGTAGGCTTGGAATGGTCATGGACCTAGATTAGAATGGATCAAACTTGAGTCAGCCTAGGCTTTAATCAAGATGATCAAGCATTGGATTAATATGGGTCATCCGATCAAGAAACGGGGAGATCTGAGCCATCTGTGAACTTCTGATCAATCCGAGCTCAAGATAAAGTTAATAAAGACCGCAGATCAAGATCTGAAAGTTTGGGCCACATCAGAAGTCATCTGACCGTCGGATCAAGCTTAAGAGGAGTCTAAACAATCCATTCAAAAGGTAGGGAGATCTGAGCCATCCGTTGCAGATCTGAAAGATCCAAGCTACTGAGAGGAAGATCCTTACCATTGATGTAGATCGGAGAAGTTTGGACTCAATCCGAGACAATCCGACCATTGGATGACACGAAGAGGATCACAGCCGTTCAATTTTAAATGGGATAAGTTTAATTAGGAATTCCCTCTTCCCAGCTCGTCGTCGTCGCGAGGTCATGATTTCTGTTCCGTTCATCATTTTCATCTGTTCTTCATCGTTTTTACTCCGATCGCATGCGGCCACTTCAGATCCAAGTCATTTCCAGATTTCCAATCAAAGGATCGACTTCCAGAGAAGTTTGCGCTTCAATATTGTAGCTGCAAAGCTCCAGTGAGGGTATCGCCAGAGTTTGCTTCATCCGATCAACTCCCGATTGAACGTCTTCATTGAACGGAGCCATCAGAGCATTCAGAGGGGTTCTCTGAAGAGATCTGTTGAGTTCCTGATGCACAATCACCCTCCGATTCATCGAGAAGGAGAAGATCAGAAGAAGAATTCAGCTATGCATCAAACCAACGCAATTCGATCGCGGGAGTTGGATCTTGTCGATTTCGAGCTAGGGGGTTCCTGGTTTGATTCTTGTGTGACGGCAAGAAGGAGATCTGGTGAAGGACTTGATCTATTGTTGTTAATTTCATTTCTGAATTCATTTCTATAGTTGTTCAGTTTGTATCAGCTTGCATCAGGTACTTGATCGGTCTGTTTGACTGATCAAGACATCATCTGATCGGTCTGTCGACCGATCAGATAAGTAACTGATCGATCTGTTGACCGATCAGGTAATTCTTTGCTACAATTCAACCCTATTTTTGTATTCAGCTTTGTTTCAATTTCTCCACTCTGAAGTTAGTTACAGATTTATTGCTTACTTGCATTTGATATTAGTTTTGTCCTTCAATTTCATAATTTCATATTGAATTGCTCAATTTCCAAATAGGTTAAGTTTAGTGTTGCAATTTCCTCGTTTAATTCTGCTTTAGCTAACTCTATTTCATTTCAAACTGTATTTTCATTCTTTATCGCAAAACCCCCCCCCATTTTACTAGAAAACCCAAAACAATAAACGACAATTTTCAAGCTTGAGTTGAGCATTCACAACTAGTCCTTCGAAAAATACGACTTGAGGCCCCTATACTACATTTAATTTTGTGAGCTAAGGGTTTTCAACTTATAAATATCTAAATTTGAGGCTCATCGTGACACTTGCTAGTGGGCTACACATCAAATTTTTGGCGCCGTTGCCGGGAAATTACTAGTTGAGTTTGTTTGATTTGAGCTTGTGCTTATTTTCGAATTCTTTGAGTCTATTTCACTTGTTTGATCTTTCTATATACATTTGCTGTCATTTTATTTGTTTTATGACCAGGACTGCAGGTGGTGATATTGTTAGTTTTGATCCTGAGGTTGAGAGAACATTCAGAGCTAAAAAAATCAAGCAGTTCCATGGCAGAACATCGGTATTTTCAACAGCCTTTTCAGAATTTTCAGCAACCCTATTCGCAATTTCAGCAAGGTTTCCAACAATCTAATCAACAATTTCAGCAAATCCAACCTTTGAATCAGCCAAAACAGTAGTTTTAGCAAAATTTCCAGAATTTTCAGCAACCATTTCTTCAGCAACCATTTCATCAAAACCAGCAAGTTTATCAAGATTTTCCACAACCCTCACAGCTTTCTCATAATTTTCAGCAGAATTTTCAACCATTCCAGTAGAATTTTCAGTTTCAAAATTTTCAGCCTTTCAACCAACATTTTCAGCAAGCAGATTAGCAATTTTAGAACCATAATTTTCATCAACATCCGTCTTGTTATCAACCCAATTTTCAGCAATTTCAACAGTCCAATTATTCATTTAATCAGCCCCAACAACTTCATTTTCAGAATTCACAGCCTACTCATAATTTTTAGCAACCTAATGCTTCATTTCAAGACCAGCAAGAGTTCCATACCAATCAAGGAGACTTTGGGGACTCTAGTGAGTTTAATGCACAACTTCAAGAACTTGAGGAGGTGATGCAACAAATCATACAACAACAGCAAATTTTACTACAACAAGGACAACAAAAGAATGATTTCACTCTTTAAAACATTGGAAGACATATTGGACAACTTGCAAGTGGGATGAATCAAATGCAAGCTTAAGGATTGAGTCAATTACCTTCTCAAGCTACTCCTAATCCTAAGGGGAATGTTAGTACAATAACTTGGAGGAGTGAGGAAGTTACTTCAAGTCTAAACACTCCAAGGGCTGATTTTTCTGAAAAATTTACAGCAATTTATTTTCCAAGTCAGAACAGCCCCGAAATGGCTTCTACATCAGTTGAAAGTGACCCTAGTTCAAGCCTAAGTCCTTCTTCAATTGAACTTGCAATTTTGGTGGAAGAAGAAGAAGAAATCAGTAGAAAAAGTGCACCTACAGCAGCTAAACCTATTGAAGTTCCTACTCAAGATTCACTTCCAAAAGTTTCAGCTCAAGAGGAGGAACCGAGGATCCCTTTACCCTTTCCACAGCACCCAGAGAGGATAATTCTATTATGAGCATGGATAATTTAGATGAGATTGTTGATGGAGATTTATTTGCTCATAAAGTGTCATTTGGTGTTCATAGAGGATATTTTAGCTCAGATGAGGCTGAGGATGCATCAGCTACAGAGGAGGCTAATTTGAAGATTATATATGATTCAATTTTAGTTGGAGATGATTCTATAAGTGTAGGGGATTGCACAGAGCCCCAGGGATCACCCATATTGATTGAGATGTCAGGAGATTCACAGGATAGGTTTGAGAGTGTAGGGGATTACACTGAGCCCCAGGGACCACCCATACCTACCGAGGAGAGACAGATAGAGTTGAAACCATTGCCAGAATATTTGAAGTATGCTTATTTGCCAGAAAGTGTAGGGACTTACATGGTGGAAGCAAGGACCCAAGAATCACATCTTTTAGTTGAATGTCCACCAGAACCTGAGCCTGAGGTGGAGCCTTTACCTGACCAGGAGGAGGCCATAGTTACATCTACTCTCGTAGACCTTCAGGTATTTTTCAGCATGACAAGGTCAGTATTTCTTCTAATTTTTTAGGAAAACTCATAGAGGTACCTAAGGTTGATTTTATTGGATGTGATACATTTCTTGATACATTCTATGTAGAGATTGTTTGTATTTCATTTCTTTCTTACCCTGCATGCATGCGGGAGGTATTTCCTTTTCATGGTTTTGCAGAGTGTCGTAGGCTTCTTGAGTGGGTGCTCCAACTAAATAGCCTCCAACCTCCCGAAAGAACTTCCAAAGAGCATATAGTGGGAGGAGTTGAGTTTACTTTGACTTGTGGCAATTCACCCCGAGAGTGGATTTTGCACCTTAATCGTCTCCGACCACCGGGATATACTTATGCGAAGTTGATGAGGACGAGAACAGTGTACTATGATAATGATCACGTGAGGATAGCTCTCCCGAGATGGATGCTCCGTGCTCTCTACCCAACTTAAAGGGGAATTTTATCCTTCTTACACTCTTATTTCATTGTATATACCATTTTTTATGTTTTCTAGCAGTAATTTTTCTTTTAAAATGAGTTCTTGCTAATAAATGCTTAGGTAGTGTAGAATAAATAAAGATTCATTGTAGATATCATTTTATCCCTTTTGGCATTTAGTTTCATGCATGATTTGGAATAAATGTATTCTTCTAGATTTTCTTTATATCATTTTAGAGTCCTTTGAATGTGAATTAAATTTGGTTGTTAAGACTTAGGATTTGAGCCCATGGATGAAAATTCTTGGATACTTGAGTACTACTTAGTTATGGACGCTAGATTGATGACTTGAGATGAATTCTTTTTACCTAGTGAGGATTGACCTTGTTTTTGAGATACACACATGTGATTGTACTCTAGAACTTGCTTAGGTTCTTTCAAAGCTATATTTCTATGAGTGGACCACATTATTGAGGTGAATCACTTTGTTTCCTTTCTCATATCATTTTTGCAATATTGTTTGTTGATCTACTCTATATTCCATTTTCCTTCCCTAATCTTCATGTTCATCATAATATTTTCCATGGACTTGGGTGCTTTGATTATTTCTTAATGTGATTTTGCCTGAGACGGACAAAAGTTTAAATGTGGGGGAGGTTTTGGTTGTTTTGGATGCTAGAAAAGTGGTGCATAAACATTATTGAGGAATCTATCAAATAGTGAGGACAATGTGAAGCATTTGGCAACCTACAAGTAAATTCTGCCAAGTCTAATCCCAAATGAAGCCTTTAGCTCTCCACTACTATGTAATGCAGAAAAAAAAGAGCTGTTAAGTTTAGAAAAAGTGGGACAATGAGGCTGTGAAGGCTGCCGAATTCTATATCTTGGATGTATCAAGCAATCTCAAAAATAACAATCCATCCATTCTAAGGCTTGTCATCAATTCTCAAGATCAAAATCATGTATCCAAGAGCTGCCACCAATTGCAAGAAATCAGAAACATTTCTGTTGAAGCTGAATTGAATCGAAGCTGTACATGAAAATGCTAGAAAAAAAACTGGGAATGAAATCTGTGGGTTGCCTGCATAATCAAAAGTGAAGGAGCCACGCAAAATGAGAGTTTAAGCTAAAAGAGCAACACTATACTGATTGCAAATGTCTTGTGTCATTTTCATCTTTTCAAGCCTGCCAAGTTTTAAGGTGCAAGTTCTGAAAATTTTAGGCTACTTGGAAGCTGACAGTTCTGCCTACAACTTTAAAAATCTGTAAGGAATTGAGGAAGCTCGGCTAGCCACTCAAAGTTTAGTTGGAAATGATGGCAAAGAAAAGGAAAAGAAAAGAGAGGAAAAGAATGAGGGTAAAAGAAACTTGGCTGTAGGGAAAAAAAAGAGAGCAGCTGAAAAACAGAAAAAAGAAAAAAAATAAAAGAAGAAGCATGAAGTGGATTGTCAGGAGTGGAATAGTTTTCTGCATGTGAAGGTGTGAACAAGTTGATGGTTGAACTTAAGAATTAGCTACTGATTGGGAAGGAAAATTCAGGCAGATGACAGTTTCAGATGCTGCACATTTCATTTTGTTGGTGCCCTGATCGGTCACCAATCCGATCAAGGAGGGTTCTGATCGGTCAAACAGACCGATCAGAAGCATCTCAGACCGATCAGTAGGTCTCTAGAATGATCAGGAAGAGACTGATCGGTCTCTTGACCGATAGCAGAGGTTGGCACAGAGCAACAACTTTGGCACACTGAATTCGGAGATGTTTCTCAGCAATATCACTGTCTGTCTCCTACTCATTGATTTTTGAGGGCAAAGTTCATCTAGTTACACTCTTTAGTATCCAAGTCTTCCACTTTCTTTACTTTTCCATATTTCCTTATCATGTCATATTTCTTTACTTTCTTTATCATGATTCTTTAGTATCAAAGTTCACTAAACTTCTATTTCATTTCTATCATTTCATGTTTCTTTAACTTGTTCAAATAAGCCTTTTAAGTGTGGTTTCAACCCAAGAATGATGGTGGAGAGTAGAGCATAAGCAAGCTTATGGTAGTGCAAGAACCATGATTGTGTTTGAGTGAGCTCCATTTTCATCAAAAATGTCGAATTTAGGAAGAGAGCCACTTAAATTTTCCTTGAGAGGCTTTGTGTGTTTAATTCATCTCAATTAGTCATGAAGGATGAGGTATACTAAGTAATTGACTAAGGATATGATTCTAGTCCATTGAGTTTAGATTTTTGAGAATTGACAACCTTGGGTAATTTCCTTTCAATTGCTTCTAACTATGATTGAGAATAATCTATGGGGGTACATGATTATTTCACTAGTTAGTTGTGCGAGACGCCCAAGAGCAAGTGTGGGGGAGTTGATAATTACCATTTTGTTGATCAAATTAGGCTTTCAAATCCATGTTTTGATCCCTTTTTATATGCTTAAGTATGCATTTACATTAGGTTTCATGAATTATCTCTATTTTAACTTTGGATGCTAATCTTTGTATATTTGAAATGTTTTGACACTAAAATTTGAATCTAATTTTGTAGGCTTGGAATGGTCATGGACCTAGATTAGACTGGATCAAACTTGAGTCACGCTAGGCTTTAATCAAGATGATCAAGCATTAGATTAATATGGGTCGTCGGATCAAGAAACGGGGAGATCTGAGTCATCTGCCAACTTCTGATCAATCCGAGCTCAAGATAAAGTTAATCAAGACCGCAGATCAAGATCTGAAAGTTTGGGCCACATCAGAAGTCATCTGACCATTGGATCAAGCTTAAGAGGAGTCTAAACAATCCATTCAAAAGGCAGGGAGATCTGAGTCATACGTTGCAGATCTGAAAGATCCAAGCTACTAAGAGGAAGATCCTGACCATTGATGTAGATCTGGGAAGTTTGGACTCAATCTGAGAAAATCCGACCGTTGGATGACGCGAAGAGGATCACAGCCGTTCAATTTTAAATAGGATAAGTTTAATTAGGAATTCCCTCTTCCCAGCTCGTCGTCGTCGTGAGGTCGAGATTTCTGTTCCGTTCATCGTTTTCATTTGTTCTTCATCGTTTTTACTCCGATCGCGTGCGGCCACTTCGGATCCAAGTCAATTCCAGATTTCCAATCAAAGGATCGACTTCCAGAGAAGTTTGTGATTCAATATTGTAGATGCCAAGCTCCGGTGAGGGAATCGCCAGAGTTTGCTTCATCCGATCAACTCCCGATTGAACGTCTTCATCGAACGGAGCCATCAAAGCATTCAGAGGGGTTCTCTGAAGAGATCTGATGAGTTCCTGATGCACAATGACCCTCCGATTTATCGAGAAGGAGAAGATCAGAAGAAGAATTCAGCTATGCATCAAACCAACGCAATTCGATTGCTGGAGTTGGATCTTGCCGATTTCGAGCCAAGGGGTTCCTGGTTTGATTCTTGTGTGACGGTAAGAAGGAGATCTGGTGATGGACTTGATCTGTTGTTGTTAATTTCATTTCTGAATTCATTTCTGTAGTTGTTCAGTTTGTATCAGCTTGGATCAGGTACTTGATCGGTCTGTTTGACCGATTAAGACATCATCTGATCAGTCTGTCGACCGATCAGATAAGTAACTGATCAGTCTGTTGACCGATCAGGCAATACTTTGCTACAATTCAACCCTGTTTTTGTATTCAGCTTTGTTTCAATTTCTCCACTCTGAAGTTAGTTACAGATTTATTGCTTACTTGTATTTGATATTAGTTTTGTCCTTCAATTTCATAATTTCATATTGAATTGCTCAATTTCCAAATAGGTTAAGTTTAGTGTTACAATTTCCTCGTTTAATTCTGCTTTAGCTAACTCTATTTCATTTCAAACTGTATTTTCATTCTTTATCGCAAAACCCCCATTTTACTAGAAAACCCAAAACAATAAACGATAATTTTCAAGCTTGAGTTGAGCATTCACAACTAGTCCTTGGAAAAATATGACTTGAGACCCCTATACTACATTTAATTTTTTGAGCTAAGGGTTTTCAACTTATAAATATATAAATTTGAGGCTCATCGTGACACTTGCTAGTAGGCTACACATCAGGTACCTCTATTCTGGATAGACTAAGGACCCATACTTATCAAGATGAACCAATTCTTACACAATTTTGGCTCTATGCCTCTAGGCTTAGAACAAGCCTATTTGATTTTGTTAGCTCCCTAGTAAGAGTCAAATGGTCTTAAAGAAGACAATTCTTCCGTTATCAATGAACCCAGGGGCTTATTGGTTAACCACTCTTGAATCCCACTAGAGGTTAACAAACCAAACCTTAGAGCAAAAATATATGTATGGTTCTACTTGGAAAGAACCTTTCTCTTTCATTTAGTTAAGATGATAAGCTATTAGTTGCATCATGGGAGTTTTTGGTTTTATGTACTAATTGTCTATCTATGTACTTTAATAGATAATCTTTCTATTCCACTTTTAACAAATAAAAGCAATAGAAATATCTTATTCCAGAAACTAAACCAAAAGTTCTTTCCAAAAACTAAGTACATAAAGGCGATCTCTATAAATTCAAAACTATATCAACCTACGCTAAAGACATAAATGAAATAGATAAACTCCCACTGCAAAAGTCATCTCTATAGCTCATCCATGTAGTCAGTAATATCCTCCTCAGCTAGCCGACGGGTTTCCTGGAACCCCTACACAAAAAAATACAGACATGATTAGTGGCATCCGTATCTACACACCAGGTGCCGGTAGATATCACCGCTAAACATGTTACAACGACACAAGAAGAAAATATACCTGTGGTACTACTCTGACGACTGGGAAAATCCATCTTCCAATGTCCTGACTGCTTGTACACAAAGCACTTGCCTTTTGACTTCTTTATGCATCCCTGAGGTCCCTGTAATCCTGCTACTTTTTTTGCCACAGAACATTTCTTCTTCTTCTTTCCTTTCAGTTTAGAAGTAGAAGCATCTTGGCAACGAAAGTCTGTGCACTCTGAAGAGAAACCACCTCTGCCACCTCGAGTTCTGTCAGAAGTTCTGCCCACGAATATGAACGCTTGCCCATATTGTAGCTTAGGCAAAACTTCTCAAAACTCATTGGTAGAGATTGGAGGATAAGATCGACCTGGGTTTCCCCATCGATCTGTGCTCCAATGATTTCTATCTCCTTCAGCCAAGCCATCATTTTGAGGACATGTTCCCTTACGGGCATACCCATAACCAAGATGGTTGTAGTCAAGTTCTTCATTACCATCTGCCTAGCGACTCGATTACTTTGACCAAAGAGTTCATCAAGTTTGGATGTTTTTTCACTGGTAATGGAAGAAGCCCTATTTTGATGACCTTCGGTCTTCTCGTCTACTTCTAGCCATTTCCTAAAATATTCAAACTCCTCTTTGGTATTAATCTCGTTAGGCTTTTCGGTACAGAACTCGGCAAGATCACACTTAGGTTCCTCGACAGTATAGACAAAATCCATATTTAATCCCCAATCCATTTTATCACTAGGGGCATTTAATTGGTTTTCTCTTTGAATTATGTCAAGTGGGTCTAGATCCATTTTAAAGCACCTGAATCACAACAATCACACACTTTAGATTTTTAAAATAAATTGACACCTCAAAATAATTTATTACAAAATCTACCAACACCTCAAAACACCGAGAATTACGCATGTCACGTTAGTGTGGACGTATATGAATCCTATATTTGTGAGAGGAGGTTTTACCCATTAATTTTACTATCTTGTCATCCTAACTTTCTGACAAGTAAAATTAATAGTTGGTCCTCTTTGGCCATACAAATAATAGCAGTGACTCCATTGGGAGGATGCTAATATTTGTATCTAAGTGTTTACCATTACACGACACTAAGAAAATTATTTCTGATTATGTGTCTTCCGTTGGGGAAGTACACACGCTCTTTAATAATTTTCTATAATCTTTTCTAACCTAGTGATCTGCAGAACAAGCCTATCCGTTATGGAGGAAGGCACTCAGAGCCAACGCACGGGCTTGTTCGCATCACTTGTTAGATTGTAATGGAGGATATGGGACCCTTAGGGTCCCTCTCCCACTTAGTTATTTGCGTTTGAGGTTTTTCTCATGCACACACACAACAAGAACATAAACCAATATAATAAGGCTATGAAAAAATCCTAGATTTTTCCAACTATTAAGGCCTTGGTCTCCAATGCGCTGTTGAGGCAATCTGTGGTCCGGAGTGACCAAGTGTTTTGATGTTTGGGCAAAGGGTTTAAGTTAGGTTTACCCTTGTGTTCTTATATGTGAATGTTGAGTGTGAAGGTTGTACTGGTTACACATATGGACTTGGCTGGACGACCTCGGTACGATAAAGGTGTTGGATCGAGAGAACCGATAGAGGGGGGGGTGAATATCGGTCAACTTTCGGATTTAAGATAGAGAATTTGCACAGCGGAAGATTAAAATAAAATACGCAGACATAGTGATTTTTACTTGGTTCGGAGCCTAGGTCGACTCCTACTCCAAGGCCCACGGTCGTTGACCGTTTTCTGCGGGCAATTCTATAAGTTCGCAAATCAGTTTATAGTATTGAGTTACAAATATAGCACAGTAAACTTAACAGCAATAAAAAGCTCTTCTTTTACCGACGTCCGATGTAGGTTGTCTTTTTCGGAGCAGCGGGACATCGTCGGCTCGAGTTGGGAGGTTTCCGGAGCGAGGCGCGAGAGCAGAAGAGCGTAGAAGCGTTGAATCGAAGTTGTTGTCGAAAGCCTGGGCGTTGGGTGCTATTTATAGCACCTCGGGGCGCCCTGGACGTCGGGGGTGCCCCCCCACGTGTCACGCGATCCGAGCTTCGCTCGGTCAACCTCTATCCCACTCGAATAGGGATGAGGTTTGACACTGGGGGTGCCCTGGACGCTGGGGGCTCCCTGTTTGACTCCTTCAGCGCGGGCTTCTCGGCTGGATAAGGGTAATCGGCTTCGCTGCCGTGGGCGCGGGGTGCCCTGGGCACTGAGGCCGCCCTGGGCGTTCGGGGCGCCCTGGCTGCTGGGGGCGCCCCGGCCAGTGGTTAGCCGAAGCCTTTGTTGCTTCGCTTGTTTTGTGTTGCCCCTGGGGGCGCTTGGGACACTGAGGGCGCCCTGCTCAGCTACTTGCCTCTCTCCTTTGGGCATTCTGAGCTGCAGACACACGTTCCTTTGGTCCTGCATCCAGGGTTAGTCCAAAACAATATAAAGCATTAGAGTATTATGTTTATACAACCTTAGCTGTCTTGGTTCTGACTTTGGGCCTCCTAAATGGAGCCCTAGGTTGAACCGACGCCTACTGTTCCCTCGACGGGGAACGCGTCCTCACCTACTCGTCTCGGGAGAATGTACCTGATGCCAACTGCTCCTCTGGTTGGACATTTGCCCGGCGGTCCTTTGCCAGGTCTTGGATACCGAGCTGTCCCCCGGCGGTCCTTTGCCAGGTCTTGGATACCGAGCTGTCCTTCGCCCGGTGCCTAGCATTCCTTCGCTAGGGCTTCAGTCCCAAGCTATCCTTCGCCTGTTGCCTAGCAGTCCTTCGCTAGGGCTTTTCACCCTGGCATTCCTTCGCCAGTGCCTAGCAGTCCTTCGCTAGGACTTTTTACCCTGGCATTCCTTCGCCAGTGCCTAGCAGTCCTTCGCTAGGGCTTTTTACTCTACACACTAGAGTGACATGTTAGATAACAAGTAAGACTTAACTTTTGAACCCTGTTGCCATTATCAAAATACAAGTTTGACTTTGGTGCTTTCTGCACCAACAATCTCCCCCTTTTTGATTTATGGCAACACAATTCATAGTTAAGTAAAAACTTATAACAGTTAATAAAAGAAGGTAAAAACACAATGAAGTATAGGAAAAAACACAATGAAGTATATCAACAAATTTTTATTTCTCATACTCCCCCTAAAACCCTGAATACTTGCAAAATACTTAACTTTGACCTTTCCTCCCCCTTTGACATATATCAAAAAGAATACATGGGCGAACAAGGTTTCTGATAGAGAGTTTTGAGTTTTTGTAAAACTGCTAAGTTTTTGACAAAGTGTTTTGCAAAAAAAACATTTGTATCACCAGAAAACGTTTTATACTTAGACAATTTTCCATTTTGAAAAGTTTTGCAGGCCTAAATTTTGTTAAAATTTTTTTTACTTATAAGGCTTTGCAAAAACATTTACTTATGCAAGATTTTGAAGCCACATTTCCCTCAAAAATGTTTCCACTTTGAAAAGAAAATTTGCACATTTAGAAGAAGTTACTTGGACACACTTTAGGCATTTTGAAAAACAAGTTTTTCACCAAAAAACTTTACTTAGAAAAATTTTCAAAAAGTTTTTGCTCAGACAAATTTTGTTCACTAAGACAAATTTTACTTAGAAAAAACATGCACTTAACACATTTGAATTACTTAGAAATTTTTGCTTTTTGAAAAGGAGATACAAGTTTAAATAAAATTCCTTTCTCTCTTTCTTGCTCTCCCCCTTGGCTATATATATCAATAAAGAAATATATTTTGAAATAAGTTTTAAGAGAAAGTTTGTGTATCAGAGCCTATGAGTTTTGAAAAAAAAATTACTTAGTATAATTCTTGAAAGCATAGTAAAAGCTTAAATTCCACTTTTGAAACCGAAAAAATATTCGTACTTTGTAAACATTAGTACCTTGGAAAGTATTAGTACTTTTGACAAATAGTAGTACTTTTGAAAGATGTTATGCATATTTTGAAAA
The DNA here is from genome assembly GCA_024364735.1 of Boesenbergia rotunda. Classification (NCBI taxonomy): domain Eukaryota; kingdom Viridiplantae; phylum Streptophyta; class Magnoliopsida; order Zingiberales; family Zingiberaceae; genus Boesenbergia; species Boesenbergia rotunda. The sequence goes on along the minus strand of JAGFNQ010002754.1, from coordinate 141,084 downwards.
ATATAAGTACTTTTGAAAATATTATGCATTTTTTTAAAAAAAATATAAGTACTTTTAAGAAAAAGTTTTAATATTATTTTCAAAATTATTCTAAAGTCAAGCAAAATTTTGAAAGTGATAGTATATATAAGCAAAATGATTTAAAAGAATAGTATTTTGAAAGAAAATTTATTTATGTTTTCAACAGGATTTAAAAAGTGTAGTGCATGAAAACATATAAATTGAAAAATTATGTGTCAGTTCAATAATTCTTTTAATTTAATCTCCCCCTGAGCTTGACCCAGTCCTAGGAAGCTTGTTGACTACAAGCAATCTTCCTCTGAGTCTTAAGGTTTGACTCAAATTATAAGAATTATCTAATAATTTTGAAAAAATAGTCAGAAATAATTTCTTTCGATTTAGACTCCCCCTAAATTTGACACTTCCTAGGAGTCCTTGTAGATCATGAAGTAGACTTCCTTTGTGTCTTTAGGGTTTGTCAAAATCAAAAGGGAATCATGCATAATTCTTAAAATGAATTTTGAAGAATTAACACTTAAAAAAAACTAAGTATTTGAGAGCATAGTTTTCTAACAATATGAGTGATAGTTTGAAAATATAGTATTTTTTTTAAACTTCTTCTTTAATTGGAACTCCCCCTAACCCTGACACAGTCCTAGGAGGCTTGTTGACCACAAGTTAATCCTCCTGTGAGTCTTAGGGTTTGATTAAAAAAAGAGAAGAAAACAAAAAATGTGTTTTAATGATTTGAAACATAATTACTTTCTCCCTTTTGAAAAGGTTAAAAATGATTTCCAAGAAAAAATAAAAGGGGTTTTTTTTTAAAAAAAACCTAAGTTTGAAACACTATACTTATTAGAGCCCGAACTACAGACATTCTCCTTAAAAATATCCTAAGTAATCCCCAAGGTGACTTTTTGCCATGCTTATTTTTCTAGAATTTGTATAATGGCAAAGGAAAAAAGTAATTGTTAAGAAATAAATTTCCTAATTTTAATTACAATGGTTTGAAACATTAACTCTTAGTTTAAAAAGTTAACTTTGAGTTTTGAGGATTTCAAAATTAATTTAGAGGGTTAAATTTAAATTTTGAAGTTGTTCAGTTGTATTAAATTTGAATTTTAAAAGTATTTAGTTGAATTAAATTTGAATTTTAAACTTATTTAGTTGAATTAAATTTGAATTTTAAACTTATTTAGTTGATTTGAATTCTATTTTGAATTTGATTGAATTTAATTGATTTAATTGAATTTAATTAAGATTTAATTGAATTTAATTGATTTAATTAAGATTTAATTGAATTTAATTGATTTAATTAGGATTTAATTGAATTTAATTGATTTAATTAGGATTTAATTGAATTTAATTTATTTTGTTGGGTTGGACTCAACTTTTAGGTCCTAAGCATCTCACCCATTTCTAAGTGACAAAATAGGATATCCTTAAGTGTTTTGTGAGATGCATATTTTAATAGAAAGATTTATTTTTCAAAGATTAATTTTGAAAAGTTAAATTAATTTTTAAACCCAATTTAAAATTATTTTGAAAAGAGATATTTGAATCTAAAATTAACTGAAAATTTGTGTTAGATTCGAATTTAACAAGGAGTAAATTGAATTTGAATTTCAAAAATTGGCTTCCAGGTCTTGGCGAGGCACAAGACCTTCTTTGGCCATAGCCTTATTGGATCATCAATCCTTTCCTAGACAAAGCCTTTTAGTGAAATTTCATCTTCAAAATTACTTTTTGGTAAATTTTGGTCTAACTAGTTTGGGTCTTGGATCGGTAGCTTCGGCTAGTTTCACCAGTCTAAAGAGACCAAGTAGTGTAGACTTGACCTTATTAGTAAAGGCTTCCCTAACGTACTATCATCTCACCTCCACCCAATACTATGTTGTTCAAATTTCAGTTAAGTTGGTTCAGTCCTTATACTAGCCAATCCTATTTCTAAGCAACAAAAAAAAAATAATAAAAAGCAACACACAATTAAAGCAAACAAGACAAAAATGATCTAAGTTACATCATAATCGAAATAAAACTTTGGTTTTTTAAAGTTAGCATAGTTGTGAATTAAATTTTCTAACGTATTAACCTTAACTAATTTATAAGATTCAATCATATTATTCATGGTAAATAATGGATTTTGAAATACAGTAAATTTACCTCTAAATTTATTTATGGAGGTCTCCCCCTTCATCTTTCTTTTGATTGATTGTTCTTTCGGCATTTTGAAGTGGTCGTGAGCCATCCGGACCAGCTTCCGATGATTCCCTTCTTCGTCGTCAAATTCTGAGTCTGAGTTGGACTCAGGTACTGGTTGAGGCCTCTTTTGCAATTCTCTTGGAGTTTTCCCTGCAATGAAGATTATACCTTCCTCGACCATTGCAGTATCAGCCTGATTATATAATTGTAATTCTGAAAAGAATTTGAAATCAGTTACCATTTCAGTCAGTTCGTCATCTGATTCTGGTTCGATTTCGACTCTGGATTCGGGTTCAAACTCTGACTCGGCTGTTTGTGCTTGGACCAAAAGTGCAAGATAACTTACCCGATCTTCTTCTTCATCTGAGATCTCCTGATGAAGGTTGATCAATTTTTCCCAAATCTCTCTAGCACATCTGAATGGACCTACTAGTTCGAGTTGCTCCTTGGTTAGGCCACATTGTAGGATTGCAGTTGCCCTTGCATCGGTCTCGATTTGGTTGAGGCTTTCCTCATCCAGTTTGTCCCACTCGATTGATGATTCATCCTCTACGAGAAGAGAGAATCTCGTTTGGATGATCATCCACAAGTTCATGTGGGCCTTCAGATGGGACTCCATTTGACTTCTCCACGAATTGAAGTTCTCGCCGGAGAATAGCGGTGGACGGGTACTGTTCCACTCTTGGTTAGCCATTTAGTTTATACCTTGCACACAAGAGAATTAACAGAAATGTACCAAGACTTGGTCTTGGATTAGTAGTGCGGGAGAGAGAAAATAGCCTAAGATAAATATTGCATGAATTTCGAGGAAGAATAATAAAATAATAAAAGCTTTTGAGATAAATTTTTAGAAAATGAATATTCTGATTAATGAGAAAATAGGAGTTAAAAAAAATTGCTCGAATTAAGGTGGCACGAATTTTGAGAAAAAATAATATTAAAAAAAAGTTTATGACAAATTTTCAAAAATTGTTTGTTTTATCAATTCTAATTTATGATACAAAAATAAGAATTCAAAATTGAAAAAGGCGTTGCACCACCTACAGATATTATTTGTTTGAAATAACGATCGAGTGGTGTTGCACCACCTCGATTAAAGAAAAAGAAAAGAAATAAAATAAAAAATTCATAAATCCGAAAAAAAACTTTCAAACTGGTGGTTGCACCAAGTTTGAACTACCCCGCTCTGATATCACTTGTTGGATCGAGAGAACCGATAGAGGGGGGGTGAATATCGGTCAACTTTCGGATTTAAGATAGAGAATTTGCACAGCGGAAGATTAAAATAAAATACGCAGACACAGTGATTTTTACTTGGTTCGGAGCCTAGGTCGACTCCTACTCCAAGGCCCACGGTCGTTGACCATTTTCTGCGGGCAATTCTATAAGTTTGCAAATCTGTTTACAGTATTGAGTTACAAATATAACACAGTAAACTTAACAACAATAAAAAGCTCTTCTTTTACCGACGTCCGGTGTAGGTTGTCTTTTTCGGAGCAGCGGGACGTCGTCGGCTCGAGTTGGGCGGTTTCCGGAGCGAGGCGCGAGAGCAGAAGAGCGTAGAAGCGTTGAATCGAAGTTGTTGTCGAAAGCCAGGGCGTTGGGTGCTATTTATAGCACCTCGGGGCG